>OU383776.1:43691256-43818428 GCA_910950805.1 Acrocephalus scirpaceus scirpaceus
ACAGTGTTCAGGCAGAAAGGGACCTGGGGGTTCTGCTTGACAGCCGGCTGAACATGAGCCAGCAGTGTGCCCTCAAGAAGGCCAACAGCATCCTGGCCTGTATCAGGAATAGTGTGGCCAGCAGGAGCAGGGAGGTCATTCTTCCCCTGTACTCGGCACTGGTGAGGCCACACCTTGAGTGCTGTGTCCAGTGCTAGGCCCCTCAGTTCAGGAAGGACATTGAGACTCTTGAGTGCGTCCAGAGGAGGCAACGAGGCTGGTGAGGGGCCTGGAACACAAGCCATATGAGGAATGACTGAGGAAGCTGGGGTTGTTTAGTCTGAAGAAAAGGAGACTCAGGGGAGACCTTATCACTCTCTACAACTTCCTGAAGGGTGGTTGTAGTCAGCTGGGGGTCGGTCTCTTTCTCCAGGCAGCAACTGACAGAACAAGAGGACACAGTCTCAAGCTGCAGCAGGGGAAGTATAGGTTAGATCTTAGGAAAAAGTTTTCCACAGAAAGAGTGATTAAGTACTGGAATGGCCTGCCCGGGGAGGTGGTGGAGTCACCAACCCTGGATGTGCTTAAAAGAAGATTGAACGCGGCACTCGGTGCCGTTGTCTAGTTGGGGTGTTGGAACATGGGTTGGACTCGATGATCTTGAAGGTCTCTTCCAACCTAGAAAATTCTGTGATTCTGTGATCTGTTCTCCCTGTTAAAAAGTTCAGTAGCAGAACACAATTTATCTTCAGTACAGCCAGGTCAGAATATGAAAGGGAAAAGCAAGCAGACTACAGGCTTATTCATTTGATGTATTAAAGCATCTCCCACTCTCAGACTGCTCTTCACAATTTTCAAACACTCTGCAACAAGGGAGCAAGGAAGAGATACAGCAAAAGAAGATATAACACACAGAGAAGGAAGGAAGGTGATAACACAGGAGAATGTAAGCTTGCAAGGACCCACAGAAAGAGAATTCCCCAAAGCCTGAGATACCCTTGCAGAATCACTTCTACATCCTGCAGACTGAGAAGAAAGACCTGCCAGATCATGAGAGGCACTGGAGCTGAGTAAGGCAGCCTCATCTGCTCCCTATATAACAACCAGTAAGGCAGCCCCATCTGGTCCCACATCACAGCAAGCACAACTAAGAGAAAGCAATGGGTGATAGCAGTAGGTGACTTCTGAGAGGTTCCGAGGTACCGAGAGACCTGACACACTCTCTAGAGAGGTGCTGCTTTTTGGGGAGTCATAGCAGGGATGTCACTGGTAGGCTACTGTGCCTTGTACAGTGCACTGACTATTACACACGGCTGTTGTTTCACATGATAGAGCAACAGTGACACAGCCAGGAATAGAAGACAGAAGAGTATCAAGAAGGATTACAGAGCCCCGGCTGTGACAGTAAGGGATTCTGATGGGCAGGTAGTTTTTCCATCAGTCCTGGTCAAAAGGAAGATATTTGAAAGGGCCAGTAGAATCAGGCCCAGGCTAAAGGCAGGGCAGAGACATATGACATTATAGCAGGGGCCTACTACAGGCTGCCTGACCAGGAACACTGAGCAGATTAGTCCCTCTGTAGACAGATAGGAGCAGCCTCACATTCACAAGTCTGGTCCACAGAAGGGACTTGAACCATCCCAACAGCTGTTGGACATAAGGAATCCAGGAGGTTCCTGGAATGCATTGATGACAGCTTCTTTCTCCAAGTGAAAGAGAAACCAATAGGGAAAGGTGCTATCCTGGATCCTGTTCTCACCAACAAGGAGTGGCTGGTGTGGAATGGGAAGCTCCAGGACAGCCTTGCTTCAGTGACCATGAAATGGTGAACTTCAAGATCCTTAGGCCACAAGGAAGGGGCAGAGAAAGCTCACTACCCTCAATTTCAGGAGAGTAGATTTTGCTGTTGAAGGATATGTTCAGTAGAGTACCATGGGATAAAGTGCTGGAGGGGAAAAAGAAAGCTTGTTAGTATTGAAGATTCATCTCCTCCAGGCTGAGGAGTGATCCCAACAAAGATCATGTCAGACAAAATTGCCAGGAGGCCTGTATGGATGAACAAAGAGCACATAGACAAACTCAAAAAGAAAGCCTAAAGAGCATGGAAACAAGAAGAGGTAGACTCTGGGAAGTACAGAGAGATTGTCCGAGCAGACAGATTGTATGATTCTATGAAAACTAAATCCCTGATAGAAGTAAATCTGGCCTGCATTTAAAGGGATGTCAAGAGCAACAAGAAAAGCTTCTGTAGGTACATCGGTGATAAAAGGAAGACTAAGGAAAATATGGATCCTCCTCAGAAACAACCAGAAGACCTGATTACCTAGGCCAGAGAAGACTGAGGAACTCAATGGCTTTTCTGCGTCAGTCTTTACCTGCAAATGCTCCAGTCAAGTCGCAGAAGGTAAAGGAAGGGACAGGGAGAATGAAGAACCAGTCCTTGTGGAGAGGATCTGGTTTGAGACCATCTAAGGAAACTGAAGGTGCACAAGTCCATGGGACCTGATGATATGCACCTGCATGTCCTGAGGGAACTGGCAGATGAAAGGCCTACTACCCAACCAATTAGAGAAGTTGTTAAGTCTGAAAAAATTCCCACTGACCGAAAAGCATGACTCCCATTTTTAAAAGGGGGAAAAAAGGAAGCCCTGGTCAACTACAGGCCAGCTAGTCTCACCTCTGTGTCAGGCAAGATTGTGAAATAGATTTCTCCTTGGAAATTGTGCAAAGACAGTGGAAAATAAAGAGGCAAATAATGAAAAAGAACATGGTTTCACTAAGGACAAACCATGAGTGACAGATTTGGTGGCCTTCTACAGTGGGGTTACAGCAGTGGTAGACAAGGGAAGGCAAACAGACACCATCTGCCTGGACTTACGCAAAGCATTTGACATTGTCACATGTGGCATTCCTGTCCCTAAGTTAGAGAGGCATTGATTTGATGGATGGACCACGCAGTCTATAAGGAACTGGATGGCTGCACTCAAAGAGCTGTGGTCATTGTCCAAATGGAGATCAGTGATAACTGCTGTCCCTCAGGAGTCAGTACTGGCACTGTCGTTGTTAAGCACCTATGTCAGTGACACATCCAGTGGGATCGAGGGCACCCTCAGCAGGTTTGCCACAGACACCACCACACACACCAAGCTGTGTGGAGCAGTTGATATGCTGCAGAGAAGGGATGCCATCAAGAGGGGCCTGGACAGGCTGGAGAAGTGGGGCTGTGCAAACCCCATGAAGGTCAGAAAGACTAAGTGCAAGGTCCTGTACCTGGGTCAGTGCAACCCCAAGCACAGATGCAGACTGGGCAGAGAATGGAATGAGAGCAGTTCTGGAGAGAAGCACTTGGGGCTGTTGGTGTACAAGAGGCTGGACATGATCTGTCAATATGCACTCACAGCCCAGAAATCCAAGCATGTCCTGGGCTGCATCAAAAGCAGCGTGGCCAGCAGGGCAAGGGAGGGGATTCCATCCCTCTACTTTGGTCTGGTGAAACCCCACCAAGATTACTGTGTCCAGTTCTGTGGCCCCCAACATAAAAATGATGTGGACCTGCCGGACAGAGTCCAGAGGAGTGCCAGAAATATAAAAGGGCTGGAGCACCTCTCCTATGAAAACTGAGAGAGTGGGGGCTGTTTAGCTTGGAGAGAATGCTGCTCAGAGGAGACCTTATAGCAGCCTTCCAGCACCTGAAGAGTGCCTGAGAGGGACTTTTGACGTGGATATGTAGTGATAGAGCAAGGGGTAACGGCTTTAAGTTGAAAGGGGGAAGGTTCAGAATAGCTATCATGTAGAAATTCTTTACTGTGAGAGTGATGAGGCCCTGGCACAGGTTGCCCAGAGAGGCTGTGGCTGCTCCACAAGTGCTCAGTGCCAGGCTGGATGGAGCTCTGAGCAACCTGGTCTAGTGGAAGGTGTCCCCGCCTATGACAGAGGGGTTGGAACTAGGTGATCTTTAAGTTCTCTTCCAACCCAACCCATTCCATGATTCTGTGATTATATGAAAAGTGCTTGAATCAGACACAGAATCAGCACCTCACTGAAGCAAAGCTGTAGCTTTGAAAGAATCTTGAAACAAAGGGAAAACTACGCATAGACAGTGGAGGTTAAGCTTTTGGGAGGGAAGAAAAGGGAGAAGTAATGATTGTTGATACTGATTCAATGGAATGAACCTTGCAGTAGAGAATGCAAAGTTACCTTCCAAACCCCAGCACTACCTGGTTACTGTGTATGGACCTGCTCAGAGCAGGTTTAGACAACCAGTATTCCAAGCACTGGCAGCTGCCAGGAGCTTCTGGTATTATAGGACTCCCACAATCAGAACCAGAAGCTGTACTGGCATTAGCAGTAGCAGAGTATGTGTGAGGGAAAGCACCAGGAGATAACAGGCAGCCTTACGGGCATAGTTTAATCCCTGTAATTATGCAGACCTGGTAATGTAAAGATCTACAAACAAATTCTGACGCTTCATAAAACTGGACATTCCCTCAAGGATCTTTGTTTTCAAACCAAGTATTTTGGCAGCCTCTGACATGCACAATCCATTTCAATATATTTTTTCACTAATTATAATTTCCTCAGGATAATACCCTGAATTTTTTTTTTAAGATAAGAGTCTGTCATAAATTGACTTAATTGCATTTTAATTAATTTGCATTTATTGCACTGGCTAAAGTATTTTCTTTCATTAAGTGCAGAATAAGAAGATTTTTGAAGGAAAGAAATACTTCACTTCAAGGAGACCAACCCAACACATACACGCACAACTCTGCTGAGGAGTAAAACTCTTAATCCTTCAGGACTGGTGAACCACCAGGAGGGGCTCCAAATGGTAGGGAGACTAAGGCTAAAGACATATCAACTCTCCTACAGACTGGGTTCCCAAGGAACATTTGGTAGATTTCTGAAAATCTGAAAGCCTTCTGCACCAGGAAGAAGATGGAAGGAATGAGCAGGCAAATAGTTTCTAGAAGATTCTGCAATCTTAGTTCCCATGCAAATTTTCAGCTGGGAATGTATCAACAATACAGAAGCAGCAGCTAGAAATAGAAAAACATACAGCTGCTTGAAATACTCATTAAGGAAAACCTTGTCATATTTCTTTTATAAAGGCTCACATATATTCCTCCCTCACACCAAATTACTTGACCACGGGGAAATTTGATAAATTATTCATCCAGAAATATTTATTCACTTATTATAGTATAAATCATTATTAATTCTAACTGCATTTGGATTCTTCCATACTAAGTTTTCCATGGGTTTTCTTCTAGCTAAATTAGAAAAAAATTTTCTTTCCTCCCTTGTTTCTAAAACCTATGAGGTTATGCCACAACCTAATGCACAGAAATTTTCCTGCATAGTCTCAAAACACACACCCCTGTCAAAGAGATTCCAAATAATTTCTGTGGGTTTTTAATTGAGCCTATTTGGTATAAATATGCTGCTTTTTTTTTTTTTTTTTTTTTTTTGGGCATGTCATGTTTTGGCATTTAAAACATTTTTTTTAACATGGTTATGCAAATTTTTGTGAATTTTTATATCTCCATGTTGATGTTAGCTGAGGTATGACTGATCCTCAGTATCTTCACAAATTATGATATTTAGGCTCAAGCTGAAAAACAATTTAAAATTACTTTAAATAAAATTAGCCTGTGAGCTCCTTTGATCTTTGCATTGGCTATTACTTCTATCACTGAACAATCTTCTTTAAACTGGGATTTTTGTCCTTTAAAAGAATTGAACTTGTTGCAGATGGCTGTGGGAATAACAGACATATAGGACAGACTATGTCTTTTGAGAAATGATGCATTATCTGTCTTTCTCTGGATTCTGAAAGAAAGTGGAGTTTCAAAATGAAATATTATTGGGAAGATCCCAGAATTAATAATCCAGTGGAAGCCTAGTTTCTCAGAATTAGCTGAATTCCAAGTTTCTGGAATACTCAGCAATCTTTAGGGTGGCCCCAGTGCCAAGGAACTGGGGTGTGTGATTGAATAGGTTTGTCTCAGTATTTAATGATATATCACTGAACCTTGACCTACTACTACCCCTAACTTCACCTGATAATGGAAAAACTGTCACCCTTATGCAGGTGTTTGATTCTAACTATTCACTTTCAAAAAATTCTGGCCTGTGAGTTTGTTTAAAGACATTCATGTCTATGCAAACATAAATAAAATACACACTTTATCAGTATTTGAATTAAGCAATACACTTTGCATGTTCCAAAGGTGAAGTCTGCAACATGAATAATAACTTCAAATCCTGTTGCTTATGAGTTAGATGGAAACAAAAACAATTCAAATGGAATCAGATAAAACCAGATAGCAACACATAAACCTTGCCAAGATATCTGATGCTACAGATCCACCAATACTCTTGTAGTTCTTATTTATGAAAAAAAATCCTGTGATTTTAATATCAGCCTCTGTATTAAAAAATTACCTGGACTAAAGCCCCAGGTTTTAAACTTCACTGCAGGTGATGGATGCATTTCCTCAACTAACTCTTCAACTTATCTAACAAGTCTGCTCATTATGTCAATTTGTAAAAGTTAAAAGTGATATTACACTTTCAGATTTTTAATTTTGATTAGCTAGAAAGTCATCATATCTGTTATTCAAAACTGAATCGAAACTTGCATGAGGTACCAGTAAAGTAAGTCACGCGTCTAAGCAGGAAAGTAAGCATATTTTTCAAAAAATCAAACCAGTAATTTTTTAAGTTTAAACAGAACAATGACTGACATCAGTAAATCTGATAAAGGTGCTTTTCACGATTACATTAAACTTCTTGCCTGTCTTTAAGATTAAAATATTTAGGAAGAAGTTTGGAATATGGGATCCTGAGATTTCTCAACCCTATATCTGGATTCCAAATAGGTGTAACATGAACACTCTCATCTTTACTGGAAGTAAAAACTCCAAAAATCAAAATTAATTAACAGCAGACAGTTCAGTCTTCCGAGTAAATGGGATTTTGCCACTGACTTGGTGGAAGCACAGATAGACTAATGCTATGTTTGGAAGTCAGAATGTAAATGAAACCAGAGTGAGGTGAATAGCATTTCCAGTCTCCTGTGTGAATTCTGTCCTTTAAACATGCTCCATGAGGCATTAGTATATCATGGTTATAATAAGTTAAAAAAAAAAAAAGAAATTAGGTCTTCTGAATAGCTCTCTTTCTCCAATGACAATTGATGAGGTCAGTTAGCTAATATGTAGCCAAATGCAAAAAAAAACCCTTAAAAATTTGCTAGAATAGATATCAGTGATGATGGGAAATTCTGCAATCTTTAAATAAGAATAGGGAATTCTATAAGCTCATAGTAAATTTAGCTTCATCCCTGGAAGACTTAATTTTTACAGCATTTTAATAATTAAAGTAATGGGTGTGGGTTTTTTTCAGGAGTATCTTGTATACTGTTAGTACATACATCCACAGTAAATGATATGTAACAGATAGCACAACAGATAGCACCTGAATGCATTGTTTGATCAAAGATTATCATCCTTCACTTGGAGCAAAGTTTGATATACATGACAAATAACACTCCCAAGTGGAACAACTAAATGCTGTTCTGTGAAAATGTAAGCCAACTAATATTTGTAAATTCTCTGTTGGCAATGAAACAGCCTAGGTTTTACTTCCTTTATTTGTCCAAACAGATTAAGAGAAGTGGATCTCAAGGCACAATCAAAAAATTCAAATGTGCTGTAACAACACGGAAGTGTTGCCCACATTGTCCTGTTCATACAAATAACTTTTTTACAATTGCTGTCCTAAAAGGAGATCCCCACTTTGTATGTGATGGTGTAGGATGCACATGCTGAATGGTCATGGGACATGGTAAATGACAATGGCTTTAGTGTGTAAAATTGCATTTAAGTACACTGTGATCGGTTGACCTAAGGGTGCAGTTGGGTCTGAACGAATATGGAACAAATATGTAACAAATCCTCTCTCTCATAAATAGGTCATGGTAACTAACAACGGGTGAATGGAGCCAAAAGCAGAACCCAATAATTTGATAAGTCTTCAAGTCTTTTGTTATTTCTACCCTGTGTGTTTCACTTGGACTGCAGGGTAAGGCAGATATAAAGGACTTGCAGGCATATGGTGGCATTAGTTACTGACCTGCTGTTCCTCCTCAGTCTCCCAAATGAACTGTTAAGTCTAGCAAAATAAATCACAACAACATAAGGTATAAATTGCTCTGCAGCCCACAGGTTGTCAGTTGTCCAAATTATTCAGCCCATTTTTTCCACTCAGTGTAGAAACCAGATATTGATTCCCCAACATAGGAAAGCTCAGAAGTTGTAAGGCAAATTACTGCACTATATCCATATATCCATATCCACTATATTCAATATCCATCCTTACCTTTTCATTTTGATTAACTCATA
Source organism: Acrocephalus scirpaceus scirpaceus (assembly GCA_910950805.1). Lineage (NCBI taxonomy): Eukaryota > Metazoa > Chordata > Aves > Passeriformes > Sylviidae > Acrocephalus > Acrocephalus scirpaceus. The sequence goes on from OU383776.1 coordinate 43,699,644, forward strand.
TAAGCCATAACATTAGGGAAATATGTTTGCGTTACCCAGAAACTGTTGTCTGTTACTGTTGTCACAGTAACAACTTACTAGGTTACAGGTTAGGACTTCCATAACTACACCTAGTTACAAATGAATAAAAAGTTGGTATAGACATCTGTCTTAAAAGAAGTTGTAGAGCTGAAAACACATCATTATTCCTTCAAGTTTTTGCAAAAACCCATTTTTAAAATTTATCTACTTAATCAAGTATTCTCTGCTATTATCTGTTTCACTTTACTGTTCCTCACCCTATCTATCTGAAATTCTCTATTGCACTTAAAGCAAGGTGTTAATTACTATTCCTGGGTAACTTCTTACAGGGCCAGGTGTCTTGCAAACGTGTTCGTGCAATTTAAAATGTTCTTAAAATAGTTTGCTGTGAGCAGCATGTTCCTAAGTAGGTCTAAGAAACACTGATTAAGCTACTTACTGTATTGAGAACATCTTTATTGGAAAGAAATTTACAAATTAACCAGGGTTGATCTGGATTCCTGACTTCTAAGTATGGTTTAATCCTGCTTCAGGCCAAACCAAGAAAGTTTTGGTTTTCAGTTTTGGGCTCAGACATTTTCATTTCCCTGCATAGAAAACGGTCTAGTATCTATTACAGTGCTGCCTTTCTTCCCCTTCATGCCATGACCTAAATTGCCAACACTGCCGGTAAAGATACAACTTGAAATTGGAAGTTAAGGTGCATCCTTAGTGACGAAATGCTGGGAACACAGAAATTGTTGACGGAATTCTGCATTTTTCTGTATTTTCTGTGGTTTGTTTTGTTGTTTTTTTTTTTTTTTTTAATGTGTTTTAAAATGTAGTACGTTGGTAATTCTAAAGTAGAATCATAGGAAAAAGGAAAGGTTCACCACAATTAGCCAACAAAAGTTACTTACTCTTCCTCATGTAGAACAGGTTACAGAACACATCCCTCTGTACAACTGGTTAAACTCAAAAGCCTCTAGAGAATAGGTTTCGGGGAGTCTACAAGGGGTGTGGCTGGGAGATACATATTTGTCCTAGGTTACAATGTAAATTGTACCCAAGTATGTATTCTATCCCCATGAGCCGTTGGAGCCAAGGTGGGGCAGTGTTTTCCTCATCTTCTGTTAATGAGCCTAACAATGCCTTGCCACATGACTCATAGATAACTCCCTCCAGGAGTTATCTCTGTTTAATGAGCCATCAAGGACCCACTGCATGACTCATAGAATGAGATCATCCCATTGTGAGGTGCTCTGCCCAGGGGGAGGAGCCAAGCATTCCCACCTGGATATAATCCAGGGTTTGAGACAGCACAGGCAGCTTTTACCCACTGGACTCCCAGAGGAGGTAAGAGCTACCAGATGTTTCTACAGGAATCACTGCTTTGACAAGACCATCTCATCTGGACTGCCACTACCACCCTAACAGGGTGTCAGATTGTATTCTGACTCTGTCAGTGGTTTTTTTTGTACTATTACTTTGATTTTATTTTACTTTCTTTTATCTCTTTTCTTTTCCTCTTATTAAATTGTATTTCTGACTTGGAGTCTTTCACTGGTTTTGCTTTCAAACCAGAACAATATTGAATCCAATCTAAGGGATACAAAAAAGCAACACTACAGAAGACTCAGAGTGGTTGGTCACTTCTGATGGAGGTTTCCTTGGACAGTCATTGCTGGAGAAGACCTGCTGAACTGGTCTCTGAGGGGTAACACATCAAGACCAATACAGTAACAGAGAAAAAGTCTTTTTTTCCCTGTCCTGTTTATAAACATAAGAAGATTTTTATGCTCAGTAAGTGTTCTCCAATATCTGAGCATGACTAATTTAGTCAGAAAAATGAATTGTATTATTTGTTGCACCTAGTAACAGAAAGATTCTCCTAAAACAGTAGCAGACTGGACATCTACACAGCTACTGCCAGGCAAGCTAACCTCTAAGTGGATTTCAAAAATAATCCCATGATACTTTATTGCTTATATGAAACTACCTTCTCTTTTAAGGTCTACTTGAGAAAATCTACAGAAAACATATTGACTTAGTCTTTGTTCAGTTTTGGTGGGTTTATTGTTGTTGTTGCTGTTGTTTTTTAATAATTAAATGAGTCACCATTATTTGAATCCTTAAATTCTAAGATAAAAGAATAAAACTTACAAAAGAGTTATTTTAGGCATAGATTTTATATTTAAAAATGCAATGGATTGAAATTTTCTCATTAATTTTATAATACATTGAAGCAAGTTATGCACATGTACACAGTAAAAGGAAGAAATATCTTTTTTGTCCCCCCCAAACCACACTAGTTAATTAAAACAAGATTTTTTTGGCCATAAGGTCTCTATCAACAGATTTCTAAACACATCTTTTGTGTTAAAGTCATGCATTCAAGAAAGAAAAGGTATCTTACTAGTAGCAAATAATGTTGTAGCTATTTAAAATAGTATAAATATTGAAATTGGACTACAGCCTTATGAGTTTGATTTTTTCTTTTTTTTTAATACTAATTTTAAAGAAACTTTAAAATGCATTCAGAGCATAATAGTTCATTGTTCATTTACTCTGTTTTAAAAATCTTACATATTTTTGACTCTAATTTTCATCTCCTGGTTATCTTGAAAATTTGTGAATATTATTTATAAGGACAACTGCGTCTTGTATTTTACTGCAGGAAGTACTGGCCCAAATTCTCCGAATGTCAGGGTTAATTCTGCTAACTAAGTCTGTGGAAATGACTGGTACATAGCACCCTACCAGATCACATCTCAACAGATAATGATTTACTGCCAAACACAAATGTATTTTTTTATTTCACTGACTTTCTAAAAGAAATTTGATTTTGTATTAACAATATTTACTAGCTACATGCTCGAAAGGTTTTATTCTCACAAGTTTTTAGAATTTTCTATCTTGTACTGTCAATTCAAAAGACTATGGTCTGGGTAAATCCGTAACTGTAGTGCATGAAAGGACAGACTTTGCACTGCTTGTTGCAGATGTTACAGGAGATGCATGAATTAAGAATAGGGGTGGGAGAAATGAAAAGAGTTATTTTGCTGAAAGACCTACTAGAAAACTGAATTCCTTCTCAAGCCTATACTTGCTATGCAACGCAGGTACTGGACTTCTTTCAAAGTTTTTACAAATGCCTACTAGTTGTAAGTACTTTGTTTTCTTGTTGCCTTGTGAGGGCTGACCTGAAACAGAGGCTAGGCAAAACTAAAGAGTAAAATCAGGATTTATTAAAAGGTTCTCAAAATCTACCCTGGGCATTACAGAAGCCTACGCAAGGCTGCACCCAGGGTGGTCTGCAAGTGGTGGCAAAGATGGCCACGCCGAGTCACAAGATTTTGCCATTTTATAGGTCTAGGTCTATCTGCATACTGGGGTCCAACTGTCCAACCACAGCTCCAGGCCATGAGGTCCTATCTTTCCCGTCTCACCCCTCAGTCCATCATTGTTTGCGTTCCTGGCCTGAAAGTTGTCCTTGGTCTTCTATCAGAAATGGATTTGTTTTGTCTACCTGCTCCGTAGAGGGAGCACATTACAGTTCTTAATACGAGGCAGCACACACAGAATCAGAAAATATAAAAGCTAAGGCATCATTTCTCTCCTTTAGAGGCTTGACAAGGTCTTTTCCTTGTCAAGTCTCTACTCTAAATATCTACTAATAGCAGGTATTTAATAACAATTAAGTATTTAACAATAATAAATTTCTGACTATGATAAAAGTCTAATAATCTACTAACAGTAAACATATATAATAACAGGTAAATATCTAATGACAATAACAAACAATGATATTATACTGAGGAGAATAATGATTATCATGTACAGTTCTATAGATACTAAGGAAAAATCAGTTAGGGAATGGTTTTATCTGGATCAGTTTCTGTATTCGCAGTTGTTCTAGGTGCAGAAGCCTTCTTAACTCTAGAATAGTGAATCTAGGGTCCTTTGCTGGCAAGTTCAACTGCAGTGAGAGTGGTCAGCAGGACTCGGAACGGTCTTCTCTATCTGGCTTGTAGAGGGTCACTGTCTTACTATTTAACATAGACTCAGTCTCTAGGCTGAAAGGGATGTGCAGGCATGTCGAGCCCTATGGGTCTAGACAGCACGACGTAAATCTGCTTCTGCAAAGTAGAACCTAAGCTATTAGACATCTCTCTAAATCAAGTTTCTCTCTCATGGGAATTTCACCTGGAATATGTAGGGGAGCAAGGCTTTTACTACCTCCTTGGCTGTGTTAGTGCGACAGGGGTAAGCTTCCGGCCATCTGCCGAAGGTGTCAACTAAAGCCAGTATGTACCTATATCCCTCCTTGCGTGGTAACTCTGCAAATGTACTTGCCAGTAATTTCCAGGAAGATCCCTTGCCTTTGTTATTCCTAATACAACTCTTTTGGTTTGTGGTCTGCTTGGTCGTATCTTGGGGTAAACTTTGATAAATCAATCTCTTTTTGTGGGACTATGGCCAGAATGCTTTTTTCTGCAACTCTTCTTGCCGCTTTATCAGCAAGCGGTTTCTTAATTCTGGAGTGGTTTTCCCTTTCTGGTGGCCTTTACAATGCATGATAGCTACTTCTGAGGGTTTTTTAATGCTCTCTAAGAGGGCAAGTATTTGTTCAGCATGTTTGATCTGATTGCTTTGAGCCTTCAGAAGTCCTCTCTCTCTAGATGGCTCCATGGGCATGGACAACACTAAATGCATACACAGAGTCAGTCTAGCTATTTACTTTTTCTTAATCAGGGTTTTCTAGGGGTACGTCTTTCAGATCAAGTCGGCTGGAATAGACCTCTTCGACTGCCTGCCAACGGTCATGTTCTAGTTCATTGTCAATCAGGGTGGAAGACAGAAACGTGGCAGGGTTAGCAACAGAAGTTGTTTTCAGGATAACATCTGGTTACAAGATAGCTAATGTCTCCCCTTTCGCTCTAGTACAGCTGCTACAGCATGGGGCACATATATTACTACGTGTCGTCGCAGGGTAAGCTCTCGAGCTTCCTGGATCAGGAGGACAGTAGCTGCCACGGGTTTCAGGCATCCTGGCCAGCCCTGAGCAATACTGTCTAGCTGTTTGGAAAGGTAGGCTACGGTCTTCCGTTGACTCTCAAGGCATTGCACTAATACTCCCAATGCCATATTCTGTCCCTCATATGTAGAAAGTTCAAAAGGTTTAGCCAAATCTGGTAGCCCCAGTGCCGGAGCTGACGTTAGGGAGTGTTTCAGCTGTTTAAATGCTGCTCTAGTGCTTTCAGTCTATATTATAACTCTTTTTTCGGCTATCTACAAACGGCACCAACTTACTATTCTCAGGAAAGTATGCATCTCTCTCACAGTATGGGGCTCAAGGAGTCGGCAGATGTCTTCTTTCTGTTCTTTGCTGAGCTGTCGGTGTCTATGGAAGATTTCAAGCCCCAAGTAAACTATTGCTTCTTTAGCTATCTGTGCTTTGTTCTTAGAAACGTTGTACTCACTCAGTCTTAAGAAGTTTAATAAACTTACGGTAATAAGTATGCTATCGTCCTTAGTTTTGGTCTCAGTCAGGATGTCATTTACACATTGAAGAATGACTCTTTCTGGCTCAGGCTCTTGTCTTCTCTAGTCTTCTAATTCTTTTGCTAGCTCATTTTTAAATATTGTGGAACTATTGTGGAACCCTTGGGGGAGAACTGTCTAAGTGAGCTGAGTTTTCTTGCCTGTTTCAGGATTTTGCCCTTCAAAAGCAAAGTGCTCTAGGCTGCTTTTAAGCACAGGAATGCAGGAAAAGGCATTCTTCAGATCTACAGCTGAAAACCACCCTAATTCGTCTGTCAGTGTAGTCAAAAGGGTGTAGGGATTGGCAACTACTAGGTATATGTCTTCAGTAATTTTATTAATTGCTCTTAAATCTTGTACTAATCGATAACTCTTACTATCTGCTTTCTTAGCAGCCAAAATTGGGGTGTTGAACTTGGACTCACATGGTACTAATAGACCATGTTGCAGGAATTTTCTAACTACCGGTGCCAATCCCTTGCAGCACTCTAGTTTCAAAGGGTATTGTTTTTGCCTTACTAGTGTGGCTCCTGGCTTAGGTGCAATACTCACTGGTTCTGCTTGCTTGGACCTTCTTGGGATATCACTGGCCTGTACTATGGGATTTACTACATTTTCAACTTCAGCAGGGATTTCATTAAATTTTCCCCGTACAGAAAGTGCAGCAACTTGGACAAATTTAGAGTCAGGAATAACAACCTGTACTCTCTTTCCTTTTATAAATTTGATTTCTACTTCTAATTTCTCCAACAAATCCCTCCCCAGCAATGGTTTGGGGGAGTTAGGCATATAAAGAAATTGATGGGTTACCCAGTGCTTCTTCAGCTTAAATTTTAAAGATTGAAAGAAAAGCTGTGTTTCGGTTACCCCGGTGGCCCCAAACACGTGTACAGTATCATGACTCAGTTTTCTTTTCAAAGCATTCAACACAGAATAAGTAGCTCCAGTATCTATTAGAAATTCAATGTCGTCTTCTCCTAGTTTAGCTACAACCAGAGGCGGAGCCGTGGGCTGCACACACTGGCTGTCCCCCCCGCCTTTCCCCTCCTCTTTCACTGGTAGGAGGCCCGTCAGGGGCACGCCCCCCCCCGCCCCCCCTTTTTCAGATGGTGATGGAAGGGACTCTGCTGGGGACAGGGGCGGGGGTGGCCCAACCGGGGGCAGCAGCAGCGGTGGCCCTGCTGTTCCGACTAGGGTGTGTGGCGGGGGTAAGGAGCCCACCCCCATCAGGGGTGGTGGTGGCGGCCAGAGCTTATTCTCCCCCGCCTGCTGTACGACAGCTGGGGGTGGCAGAGCCGGCACCATCAGCAGCAGGGGTGGGATCAGGGGCAGAGGGCCTCCCCACCCCCAGGGGGGTGGTGCCAGCGGGGTTTGGGGCAGCGCTGGTGGGAATGGGGGTGCAGCAGCCGTGCTAGGACCTGGATCCGCTCTCAGATCCAGGGTGACAAAGTCGAATTCTGCCTCTTCCTTGATTTTATATTCACTATTCTACATTAACTCATCGTCTTTCTTATTTTTCTCCTGTTTTTGCTTTAGAGCTAGTACATGGTCTTTTTTCTCTGGCTTCTGGCGAGAAGCTATTATCATGAACAGATGGGCATATTCCAGTTCATCAAAATATCGATCTTCACGTATGCAAGAAATTAAACTAGATATCAATTTCTTACCACTTCTGGTTACTATCTAGTTCATAGGTTGGCCACGTATGCTTTGAAAGTCTTATAAGTGTAGATCTCTGGAATAAGGGATCCCTCTCCGTTATACTAGTCCAGCTTCTCAAGACTAATGCCAGGGGGCTATCTCTTGGGATGTTATCATTGCAGCCCTTACAGGACAGTGCACACCCCATACCTTATCAACTATGACTGAAAAGAGAGTGAGAAAAAAACAAGCAAGGATTGGATTCAAACTCTCACCCTTCAGGGTTCGAGCAGGATTCTTTCTCCTTCTCTTCTCCTGGCGTCAGGCCAGCAGCTCAGCAAAATGCAAAAAGCGTGCGGAATGCAAGCGTGGAGGATCCCTCCCCCACTCCACTGCTGGTGCCACACCAGCAGCACTACTAAGATTCTAGAGCACTAGAATCCACTACTAGCATTACGCCAGCAGTGCAATGCAATCTAGCCCCCACCTGACTCAGGTGCTCTCGGATTACTCACATGCGTCTGTCAGGTCCCCAGAGCTTTGGATTCTTGGGCTCTGACACCTCCTGGCCACAGCAGGGATTGTCCCTTCTCAAAACAAGTCAGGGTGATCTCTTGGTCTAGGGGGGTTTCACAGATGCCTCACCTTTCCCTTCGTGGTCGCCAGAAACTGTTGCCTTGTGAGGGCTGACCTGAAACAGAGGCTAGGCAAAACTAAAGAGTAAAATCAGGATTTATTAAAAGGTTCTCAAAATCTACCCTGGGCATTACAGAAGCCTACGCAAGGCTGCACCCAGGGTGGTCTGCAAGTGGTGGCAAAGATGGCCACGCCGAGTCACAAGATTTTGCCATTTTATAGGTCTAGGTCTATCTGCATACTGGGGTCCAACTGTCCAACCACAGCTCCAGGCCATGAGGTCCCATCCTTCCCGTCCCACCCCTCAGTCCATCGTTGTTTGCGTTCCTGGCCTGAAAGTTGTCCTTGGTCTTCTATCAGAAATGGATTTGTTTTGTCTACCTGCTCCGTAGAGGGAGCACATTATAGTTCCTAATATGAGGCAGCACACACAGAATCTGAAAATATAAAAGCTAAGGCATCATTCTGAATAACCAGGATGAAATACACAAAGACAGAACAACAGGTGTGATGAGAAGCTTCCTCCTATGCTTTTGTGGCAAATAGCCACAAAAAGGATATCAGACTGTGTTGCGGCGTGCTTTGCATTTTCATGTTTTGTTTTTACCTGTTTTTATTATGTAAGTTCTGTAATGGTTTTTCCCAAGTTCCCCCTGTACTTCTCCCCATCTGGTACAATCTCCCGCCTGGGAAATTCCCTTTGTTCCCTTCTGTTGCAATATGTTGTCAATCATCTGTTGCTCTCCTCCCAGTGCCTGCCCCCCTCCAGGAAGCCTCTCCCCCTCATTCCAGAGACTTCGGAGGGACTCAGTTCCAGATTGGAGCAGGCTGGGAGTCCCCCACCCCTCGTTTCCTATTTGCTGTCTATGTGCCCTCCCCATTCCCCTGATTGGTTTTCCCTCTTGTATCCACCCTCTTCCCCTGGTCCCTGATAAGCAATGAGCCCGCCTCCTTCGCTCTCTCTCTCCTGGGATGTGTGAGTGCCTGCACCATGGGGTGCATGTGACAATAAACTCTATCTTGCCACGAGGCCTCCTTCTTCTTACCTTCGTCAAGCCTCACTAACAGCTCTCGTGTAGCTTCTGAACTACTAAGGAGGTAGTGGCCGGTCCACTAGCCACTGCCCAACCAGACTCGAAACAATTCCCAGCCAGGGCAGCCGGGATTAGCTGGAAAACCATCTCCAGCGGGCAAAGGGAATTATTTCAAGACTGAGATGGGACATCCAGAATATGCATATGACTGTGTTTACCCTGCTATTTACCCGAGTCTTGCAGGTTTTGTGAAATTTAATTAGTTTGTTATGAGACACTCAGAAATCACACAAAACACTTGAACACAAGGCACATTTAGGAAAATTTTTAAGAAATGGTCTTTGGTCCACAATAGATAAAATTAAATAAAGTCAAAACCTGATTAAATAAATGAGGTGAAAGGTATTAAGAGAGAGAGAGATGTCCCACCAAATAAGATGGGACTTTACTAAGCGAAAAACAGTCAGTAAATCTTTCTTCTCTGGATTTTGTCTTTTGTTGTCTGCTTTCAAGTTCAGTAGATGTGTTGATAATAATTTTACAATAAATTCTTTTAAAAGAAATTACATCTCTCTGTTGTGGCCAAAAAAAAGGGAAGCAAAAAAGAAGTGTACAACTCGTGAAGGCCAGAAGCCCTTGACACCAACACTGGTGTCACAGGCAGACTCATTTTGTTGATGCCCTGGATCCACGGACATGCATTCTAAGCCTGTATTTGCGTAGACAAAATGGATGTTGCTACAAACTGACTTTTTTTCTGGTCAAAACAGAAAGATGTAACTCCTTTTGAAAAACAATGGCAACATATCTACTAACATTGAAAACAGACCACAAAAGACGAAATCCAGAGAAGGAAGATCTACAGACTATACAGTAGGCTGGTACTATTCTATCATTTAGCATCAGGTCTCTCTTTAAAAACAAATGTCAAATTTAAGAACTAATTCATCTGCCCTATTCTCAAACCTGTCATAGCTCATTCCCATAAAGACATTCCTCCTACCACTAACCTTTCCTCTGATGGAAAGTTCTCATAGCATCTGTTCATCTGCCAACTGCACAGCATCACTAGCAAGAGAGGGAAGACCAAGACACAGAAGAGACGGCCAGAGCTACTCTGAGCCCAGCCCAACATTAAGTTCACCTACTGTACAGGCAAATTCCTTTCCCTTCTGATCCCAACCTCCTCAAAGAACAACTAAATCTCCAGTATTATTCTTCACTGAACTTTGCTTTTATTGTGGGTTTTGAACTGCCAAGAATAAAACTGTGCTTGAATTCCTCAATTCTCCCACCCAGTAATTCTTCCCACCCTCTGGACATGTTACTTCTCATACCATATGAAGGAACGCTGTGCCTTCTTTTTCTGGACAGAACCTGACTGTCCTCCCTATTGATTTTTAAGGAAAAATAGTACTGCTTAACTAGCTGTTTCCTGAGGAGACATGAAAACCACATGGGTTGCTGAAATAAATAGAAATAACACAAAGAACCACTAGCTAAGATCACAATTAGAATTTAGATAAGGATTTATTTTTTACTCATAATTTCTTTACTTTCTTCCAGCCTTGTACTTTCGCCTTCTTTTATAGCTCCTCCGTGCAATACTCTTGAACAAAGAAATAAAAAACAATCCGAACAACTGCACATAGTAGAACAAATGTCATCCTCACATCTGTGATTTTAGAGTTCTAGGAAGTCTCCAAGAAGAGGATAGTTTGCTTCATTTCTTGGAATAACTTGATGACACAAAAAGAAAGAGAAACTTCAAGCTAAGGGACCACTAAAAACTAAGCAAGGAGTGGGCTTCCTCCTGTAGCTAAGCACAATACTAGCTTGTTCTTTTGCCAAGCATCCCAATACAGTGACACACATCACCTCAAAGCAAAAATCGCAATTCTGTTCCCAGGACAGAAACTCTTTGGTAACTGCAGAGTGTTCTGCAAATATTTAAAGCAGCCTGTTTGCTTTACAGAATCCAAAACAACTGCATAAACCTGCTACCACCACTACTTGCATGAAGACCAAAATTTGAGGTCAATCATAGGGCTAATGCACTAGTAATCAGCCTTTGCAGCTACACAGATACTTAAGAGATTTCCTTCTCTATATACTGTTATGCTATTGCCTACAAGGGATACTCTGCTACCTTAAAAACAACACTTACCTCTGTGTCACTCAATAGGAAAATTATTGTCTTGATTTTAAAGGGTTAAAACTCATTCTGTATGAAGAAAAGTTTTATTTACATTGAGAATTCAGTTATATACTAGGCTAATTATAACTGCCAATCTAACTTTTCTTTTCTCCTCCCCAAAACAGATGCAGGAAATAAAAAAATAATGGCTACACACAACTGTGACACTTGTTATAGAGTCCAGATGTCAAATACTGCAGAATAAAATAAAGGTTATGACTGTTTAGCATAGACTTGGGCTAGTCAGGTGGTGTAGAAGGATGATTTTTTTCTCCTGTTTTTAACCAACCCTACCACATGACTCAGACTCTTCTCAGTGTTAAAAGTTACACAAATCCTTTTATAGATTAGTTGAGAGAGTATTTTACTTCTCATAGTAAAAGTTCTATCCTGAAATAATGTATAAACAAATCCCGTTTAAACTACGTGTCTGTAAATGTAAATACTTTTCTCCTACTTCTACTATACAAAGAAGTTTTCTGAAAAACTAAGTTAAGTGGGCTTAAACTGAAGCAGTGCCAAAGAGAAATTTGACTTGCAGTATACCCTCATGGTGCTCAAGGGTTCCTTTTAAATACAAAAAAAATTAAAATCAAGATATTCCAGTAAACCATGGGCTGCAAGTCCATAGTCTCTTGACACCTTTTTGCTGAATTAAAAGGTCATGGTGTCAACAGCAGTCTGTATCTTGTCTCAAACTCTCTAGCATAGAATAATTACTAGCTTGCAAAAAACCAACCAGCCAAAAAAATTACTAAAGTACCTCAGAGACAAAAAAAAAAGTAAAAGATTTAAAATGTTGTATTGTTTTTAAGTTTTTGCTCAGTGAGAGCACGGACTTCAGAAATTTTTTTTGTACTATGGCTCAACAGCTGTCATAGGAATGAAAGGATCTAGTTAAATAATGTGGAGGAGCCACTAGTGCGAGTTAAAAACAGCATGTTTGACAGTATCTGTAGGAAGAGATATTTCAGAAATCTGGAAAGGGCTAAACATAAAAAAGTATGTAATCAAACAGTACGTCCTCCCAATGGCCAGCTGTAAAACGCGGTAGTTGCCCTACGAAAGCATTTATCTTACACCACACCTGAGCACCACGGCAGGCTCTGCCTGCGGCTTTGCTCCTTTCCCCATTATTTGCGTGAGAGAAATTTATTCTTTGATCCTTACCGTTCACTCCTAAAGCCCATTCCAGCTAACACGAGTCCTGTTTCGCGTTAGCACAGCAACTGTTTTAACAGTAAAAAGTGACTTTCAGACTCTCCCGCCGACGAGCAGAACCACCCTCTCGTCCGGGGACGCCTGCGGGAGGGAGCGGAGCGCCGCCGAGCGCCGCCGGCGGGCCCGGGACATCCGCGTTACTCTCTACGTACCTAAGCCCTGCCGGAGACGCCGGTTCCGAGGTACGGCCCGCTGCCGGCCCCGCGCCCGCTCCAGCGGCCCCGAGACACCCGACCCGCCATGCGCGTCGCCTGCGGCCACAGGTCTGGCGAGGGGCGCTCGGGCTCCCTTCAGCCGAGCCCGGCGGGGGCCACTGCTCCTCCGGAGACACCGTGCTCCCCTTCCTTCAAACCAAGCGCGTCCTGACAGCAGGCCTCCCTGCCGCGACTCGCCTCCGGCCGCGGGAAGCGAGGGTGGTTTCGCCCGCGACGCCTTCGGGCTCCGCGCAGCCCCCGGCCCCCACAGGGGACCACCAGGGTCGACCTGCGCCAGCACATCTGCCAGCCACGGCTCCGCAGCGCGACTTCGTCCGTACCTGCAGCGGCCGACGGGAGAGCCGGGAGAGCTGCGGCTCGGCTGTCCCCGCTGCGTGCCCGACCCCGCCGCTGCACACCTGCCGCCGCCGCACACCTGCCGCCGCGGGGGACACGCCTCGCCCTGCCAGGGCGGGGAGGCCACGCTGAGCCGGGGCCAGCCCCGACGGCCGCCGCCTACGGCCTCCTCGCTCCGACCGCCCCCGCTGCCGTCCCTCCGCGTCCCGGCGCGGCCGGACCCGCGGGCGCGGTGTTTGCCCCGCGCTCCTGCGCTGCGCCCCAAATATCACCCCCATGCGCCGTGCGCCGAGACCCTGGGGCTACCGCGAGCTCCGCGGGACAGCTGCGCCGGAAACCCCTTCTCCGAGAGGTTGCCGCCGAGTGGCAGCCGGATCCTGGCCGGGAGCGTGTTCTCCCGCAGGTCCCGGCCCTAGACCCGCCCCTTGGCCCCCGAAGCAGGCGGCAGGCCCTGGCGGGGCCCGCGCAGTGCGGTCGGGATCGCCCAGTAAAAACCCCACAGCGGGCGCTGGGGTCTTCGGAGTTCCACCCTGTACAGCAGCCGGCGACAGGGGTGAGCCAGCCGATCGCTTGGTGTGGGTTTACACTGTTCACATAGGCGGTGTACAGGTCTGGACGCAGAGAAATCTGTCTACCATTTCAAAACCATACATCTCAAACACCAGCCTTTCAATGCTGAGTGTCCAGTAGCTTTTGACGCTTTCATTTTAGGGCAACCAGCAAGATATCATAGCATATGCAAAATGTCAATGCCGTCTGATACTTTCTGTAGTTCCTATGGTAGTAGAACAACAACATCTTATTTTTTAAAAAAAAAATTTGAATCAAATATTTTATATGCATAGAAAAAATGTTGTTTATTCGACCTGACAGTAAAGTTCAGAAGCACGGTCAAACTTTTGGACCTAATTCCTTGTGGCTGAAAAGACGCAGCAAAATGCAAGATTGAAAGTAAAGTGAAGGTTAGATACAATTTTTAAAGTGATCTGTTGGATTGGTTGGGAATAGAGGTAGAGAACATTGTTGTAGCAGAGCAGGCCAGTGGGTGGGTTTTTTATCCTGTTACTTATGGAAGGTGAACCCTCACAATTTCTCTCCAGTGGTGTTTTACTCACAATCTGAGTTTATACTAGAAGCTGCAATACAGAAAAGCTAAAAACACATTTAAAATGTGACCTTTAAAATAACATTACTGCATGAGATAGTCAACTCTGAACTTTTGTTCCAAAAAATGCATAGGCATGCACTGTAGAGAAACATGCTTCTAATTAAAAATTGTGCTAATTTCTAAATTTAGCTACATCTACTTCCAATACATTTTTTATAAAGCAGTGATTAGGCAAATACATTTTTCTTTATTCTTGTTCTGGTTTGTACTCTTATCAAAAGTCTTTGTACAGAGTAATTTTCAGTATTTCCTTCTGTGCTCTGTTAATTGCATAGCGCCATGTTCTTTTATGCAGTGTTCTCACAACAATTTGAAACATTCTTTTGAAATTAATAGAAGGCAGTTGTAAACCCACAAAACTGACAGAGCAGCTAGTGAGATAAAATCTTCAGGCCCCTAGCTAAGAGGATTTTCAGTTATGCACATGTGGACTGTTTTTCCTTAATGCCTTCTGTAAGAGATGGCTCCATGGTGTTCCAGGAGAAAGTTTGCTGACTTGAGATAGCCATTCCCTGCTTTTTGTGTTGCAAAACTGACTGTAGATTTTTTACCAGCTGCAAAATTATGTCAGTTTTAGTCACCTTCCTCTTGATGAGAGGGGAAAGCAATATGTGCTACAAAAGCAGTCCCTCACCAATTTACTGCACAACCAAGCAAGGCTTGAATAGACTTCACAGCACATGTGGAATCTCCTTCTGCCGGAGCCAGTGCCAATGCATTACAACTCAGTTAATTTCTGGTGGTGGGAGCTGTTGCTCAGGTGTTTTTCATGACATAGACAATATTCACATGTGTTGAACAGGCTTCCTCTGCTTCCAGTCACAATTGATACAGCCCAACTTTGTGAGAAACATAGAAATTGCTTGCTTTAAAAATTACATTAGGGGAGCAGTCTAGAAATATCTTGATCATACATGCAGGGCTGCTACTGTAGGGTCCCTTGGCAAGATCTTTTGAGATGGATGAAAGAACCACTGAACCAGATTGGATTATTAGAAGAGAAAAGCAACAACAGCTACATAAGGATGAAAGATGTGTGCATCAATCTGAACATATAATTTCCCAGAGATTTGTGGATGCATAGTGAATTTATATATATCAGGAAGTGACTGCAGATTCCCTGGATTTGTAAAATATCATGTGTGCTACTTTTATGCTTTCTATTGTCCATGTGTGCTGTGATTCTAATGGGTAGTCCAGTCAAACCTAATCCTCACCCTGTAGTAAAGTTGGAGCCATACCTGCTTTTGGATTCACATGATATGTAATGAGTTAGGGATTATAAAGCACTTTGAATCAGGGAATCACTAGGTTGAAAGAGACCTTCAAGATCATTGATTCCAACCCATGCCCTAGCACCTCAACTAAACCATGGCACTAAGTGCCACATCCAATCTTTTTTTAAGCACATCCAGGGATGGTGACTCCACCACCTCCCTGGGCAGACAATTCCAGAATTTTATCACTCTTTCCGTAAAAAACTTTTCTTAATATCCAGCCTATATTTCCCCTGGCTAAGCTTAAGACTGAAGATCATCAGCTAATTTCTTTAATAGTTTTTCTGATATTTCTTTTGACCAGCAGTACTTTTTTTTCCCCCTGGATTTGACCAGGAGTGCTTTATTTTTTTCCCTGGATTTTTTTTCCAGAAGCTTATGACAGTACAGCTTTCTCACCTTTCAAATAATTTTAAGATATATCCTAAATGAAATCCCAAACTAAAACCATGCTCTGTTCTGTTGATTCTTTCTCCCCATCTGGTCAAAACCTGAAAGATTTCAGACTATTTAAAACTGCAGATGAAATGGGAAAGAAAAAAAAGAAATTGAGGGAGAGTAAAAAAGGAAGACATTTACTGTGAGGTGGTGAGACACCTGAACAGGTTGCCCAAGGAGGTCTTGAGTGCTCCAAATCTGGCACTGTTCAAGGCCAGGTTGGATAAGGCCTTGAGCAGCCTGGTCTAGTGGGAAGTGTGACTGCCCATGGCAGAGGAATTTGGGACTAGAAGATCTTTAAGCTCCATTCCAGCCCCTTAACATCCTATGATTCTATGAGTATACTAAAAGGATAACTGAATTCTTATGCTGAAAACCCTAATACAACTTCAAGAAATGTCAATAAACTGAAAGGCATGTATGTCCACCTAATGTTTACAGATGGAATTGTACAAACCACATTATTCTTAGAAGGACCTACAAATCCACTGACAGAAGCTTTTATTTTGATATACATTGTGAGGCTTGAAATACTGCACATAGTTCCTGCTGCCTTTTTCTGTTGTAAGTTAAAGCTCTAAAATCTAAATTCCAGTCTCTGGGTTTGCTGAGCATATATTAGTGCCACCATTTCAGATCCCTGTATAAGTTTTTACTCAAGGCACAACCACTGAAGCAAGCAGTTCTTTGTGAAGTCATGCACTACATGTCTTCTGCAGGTAAGAATCAGGGCTCATTTGGCTGGCTAAAGTACTGAAATGAGTCAGGGTGTGACTGGTCAGGGAACTACAGAAAGACCTTACAGTCATCACTAGCCAGAAGCAAAGAGCAGCCTGTGAGAAGGGGACTGCTCAGCTTCAATAATGGCATTCGCTGTATGCTGACCTCCTTCAAAGACTGAAAACTTCCCTGGCCAAGTTTGGAAATTTCTGGGTGGTGAATGCAGTGAAGGGGATAGCATTGTAAATTACAGTTCTTCCCCTGGGTTCTCTGCATGGCACTTCCTGTGTGTGCATCGAGATCTGAGATGGTGAAGGGGAAGCCACTGCTTCTTAGGCAAAACAGGGAGTTTTACACAGTTCTCACTCTTCCCATCAACTTAGCAATGCGAGAGGAGAGGTAAGGACCTCATTCAGAATTTGTGTATTCTAGTTATTGAGCTGTGAGGAAGGCAAACACAGAGGAAGTAGAAAAATTTCTTCAGTTGCTCTTCTGGCAATATGTAACTAGTTCTTTTACCAACATATTATACAAAATGAACTTTTACTCTGACATTTTAATGTCTTCCTTGGAAGAGAGAAAGCAGTTCAGAATAGTATAGAAAGCTTTTAAGTAGTTCAGGAGTGCCATGACAGCATCTCTCCCAGTTTTATCCTGTATGGTTAGGACTGATTCCCCTTCAAATTTGATAGAAAATTCGGTATCTTATCTTATCTTATCTTATCTTATCTTATCTTATCTTATCTTATCTTATCTATCTTCTTATCTTATCTATAATATTATAAATATATTATAAATATATTATGATTAAATTATATTTTCCTTTAAATTATCTCTTTGTCTGAAACAATTGGTTAGTTTTATCAGAGAATCAAAAATTCTTATTGGTTTGGAGTTTTACTTCTGTTTTTCAAGAGCATCTGTCTTCTTTTGATCTGAAAATTCTACCACTTTTCTAGCCAGCTGTGCTACTATATTAAAGGATTTTAATAGCAGTAATATCTGGAAACTAAAAATTACTAAGAACTTTTTTCCATAATGAAGGCAGTGTTTCTTTAATCTTGTGTGAGGTCTTTTAAGCTAACTCCTTGATTTGGAGAGGGAAAAGAACACAGGCTTAAGATTTTTAAAAGCCTTAGGTTAGGAAAAATGTGTAGGAGTCAAATTTTAAAATTCCTGTTTTATGGGAAGAATTTTTTCCCTATATCTCCCTTTTTTCTGCTTATTGGGAAGAACAGTAAGTGATAAAAACCACAGTATATACAGAATATTAATAAAATGCAGAATCTCAAATCTATATGAGAAACCCTGAGTTCTGTGCCAATGATAGTCCAATTTGAGGCAGTAGTAGGTGTTTTTGAGTGATCTGAGTGAAACAGCATGAGCTATACTGTCTGCCAGTTTACCCACCCTACTCCTTTGCTACAACACATCTCACTTCTCCACTACCTTCAGACAGACCACAGAGCCTGCAAATAGGCCAAAAAGAAGTGAGTTCAAGAGAAAGTGTGTGCTTTCACGCTCACAGCTTTCATCAGGAAAAATAGGAGATGTATGCAGAGACCATGAAAGTGCTGCTTAACTGTGTACAGGCTGTTTTGGTAGAGTATTTGTTTAGCTGTGGCTTTTTGATACTCTTTTGTCTTTCATTTCTAGGTAAAAGAGACATTGTGACATTGATTAATTCACCTGTAAGACAAAGGTGTGAATAGCAGATCTCAGCTACCTCTCAGTGACCAGTTGGCTAAATCTATCAGTGACAGTATTAAAACAATGACAATGTGAACTACACCTCCTGCCAGCCTGCAGGTGGTCTCTTACAGGTTGCTTTTCAACAATACCTGACGAACAGCTTCACATAGAACTTAATAATACAGAGCACTTCACTGCTGCTCTTCTTCCGCCCTTTGAAGATGTATAAGGCAGTTCTCTTGTCAGTAGCTAAACACCATTTGGTCTGACTACCAAATTTTGCATGGCAGAAAAAGTGCAGTTAAGCTTTTCCTTTTTTACTGGATACCTGAAATAGAGAAAATTTCTAGTGCTTTAAAGTATAACAAAACCTAGAAAGCTAGATGGATAAAACAACAGAAGTTGCTCAAAATAAAAGTGTTTCCTTCATGTAGAAAACAAAACCCTCAAAGAAAACTCTCCAAACTTAATTAGCTACCTGTTGATTCTAGAATTCTGCTTCTCCTAAGCAGAATTGCAGCGTTTAGCATTCATTTGGTTTACTCTGCTTTACATTAAAAGTTGAATGACTTCAGTGAGGTGAAAAGCAGTAGTTTTGACTTCACAACTACTAGCTGATTCTTCACTAAGAGTTTAAACCCCATATAAACACGTATTTTTTTGTATTCCTACAGAAGCATGATGAGATAGTGCAGACATGTCAAATGTAGTAACAGTGTGTTTGAGGTTGACCACTACATAGGAAATTCTCTCACAAGCAAGACTATACTGTGTATTTGCTTCCTTACACACTTCAGTGATGAGGAACTTGTGGGTTATCCTTTCCACAAGCTTATTTAATATGAAGCACACTCCATCTCTGTGCTTTCTCCTTTTTTTTTCAGACCATAGTTTGACAAATTCTTGGTGATTTGCTTGTAGAATAGGTATATATATTACAGCATATTTTATCATGAAAGAAAGATACATGGAAGATAGCATAAAAGAAAGATATGAACATGTATATGTTTATAAATACCTGTTCATATGGGCTTGGCATGAATAGTTATCAAGATGAAGTATTGGGCTGATAATGAAACAGATCCATCCACATAAGTTTTCATTATCCATTTCTCAGTAAAATTCTGCTATTGGTTTTCTGCTGTTTTGAAAAATTAAGTTGCTGTAAGCACCAGTGCCCAGAATATTAAGATAGAAATCAAAAGGAGCAGGATTTCTTGTCCAGATGTATTAGCCTTAGTACTTTTCACATACAAAATGCAAGATAAATGATATTAAGTAGGTAGGTATTATGGCCTCATTTTACTGGTGAGAAGGCTCAGGATCAGACAACACAGGTAATTTGTGTGAGAACATACAGTGACATAAAAAGGCCTCTTTTGTTTTCTACATTAAAACAGATCTCAAGAGAGCTGCTGTCATAAGGGACAGGAGTTTCGTGGTGGGGTGAACCAATGTGCCTTTCACAGCTACTGCGAACTTGTATCTGCACTTGACCACTGAAGATGAACAAGAGGATAAAGCGTAACAACTAAGTAACGCTGATAGGTCAATGATTTTTGGTCTTGTGTGGCGCTGAAACTAAAGGTTAGAAACCGTGTCCCTTGCTTGGAGTGACATAGTTGTGTGGGTTACAGACACCCAGAGGCAGTTTTAGAAGAACCATATTCGTGTTAGGAAAACTGTAATATAAGAGTTGTCTGATTTGAGATAAAAAAGAATGCTAGACTTTCAGCCAAGTCACTTGGTTTAACTGCTTGGATTTTGTCAGCCTGTCAGCACAACTGATTTGGAAATTCCTGTTCATGTTTACTCAGGAAAGGACTTCCTAGGAGGATATAATGCAAGATTCACCTGTTTATTCAACCAAATCAGTTACAGAGCAAATTTTCCATATTCGCTTATGTTGGGCTTTGCCTGTAAAGGTCTGAGCACAGTATCCGTGCTTTATCCATGCTTTATTGGTCTCCTTTTCCCTCCAAACCTGCTCAGGGAGTGTCTGACAGGTTAAAAACTGTTCATCTTTCTTTGGATGTCATGGCTGTCTCTCCTTGGGGGCTCTATACAGTTAGTGTTTCAGGAAACAGTGAAGTCAGAAACAAATGAAGAGATCCAGGATTTACAGCACAGCTGCTACTGATCTGCTGGAATGATGGATCTTATATGGGATCCACATGTTGTAGAGAGAAAAGAACAGAAAGGTAGCACAGCTGTTGGAACTGGGAAATGGTTGCCCACGGGTAAAAGAGTGCTTTCTTCTCAGGAACCCCATGATTTGTACTGCCGTCAGTGTTGGTGCCTTCCCTCAGCTCTTTCCTCAACGCAGCAATGAGAGGGGATACCCATGAAAAGTACCACACACGGTTGCATTAGCCTCTGTGATTTGTGGGTTGTACAGAAGCAGAAGCAGGTGTGATACTATGGAAGAAAAACTTTGTTGCCTTTCTGTTGTGTTTGAGTAACTGTAGTTCCTGTAGGTGTGTGTTTCTAGGGATGACCTTTTTCAGTCTGGTATATCTCTTCTCTTGTTACCTCAGAGTGGTAACTTTTTCATCCCTAAACTTTCCATGGAGTGCTTGTATAGTTCTACCTAATTGTTTTTAAGCTTACATCTGTTTCCTTGAACTCTTGCTTTAAGACATCAATTTAATTCTTATATTTTGATAAGTATTTTCTTTGTCTAGTCAGGTACTAGCAATTTATAGTGAAGCTAAGGTCTTTACTGTTGCGTGGGAAGGTTGTGCAAACTGAAAGCATCCAATGAGAATGCATTCAGAAATTGTAGTTATTCTCTATGACTGAAATAAATTCATACAGAAATGGATATTTGAAGACCAGTTGCTACAATAACCAAATCCTCATTTTGTATGCAGTTGGAATGTGCTTAATTTATCTGTCTTATTTATTTATTATACACTAGCACACTCGATTTATAAGGCTGCTTTTGAAAGTTTAATCTAAATTATCTAAGTCTAATACAGGTATTGCATCTGATAAAACATGTCGAGATATGAGGTTTCTAATCAGAAGCTCTCCTCAGAGCCTTTGAAGAGTAGCCAAAACACGGTTTTTGGACCACAACACCCTATAAGAGACAAATAATTTAATAACAGTCAGAAAGTGGTTCTGATACACAACACCTCTAGGTGTAGGGAAGAGGGATTTTACTGTATGCTCTTGCCATGATGTGAAGCCAATACACCAGTTGAATTTAATTGAATGTGAATTAGGTTTTGTGGAAGTAATTAATGACTATTTATAAGTCATCATTTCAGTAAATGTTAAGCTGCCTTTTTTGCCACAAAATTTTTTTTAATTGCTGTTGATAAATGATTAAGGGATGATAATTTCCAAATTACTGAAGCATCT
Organism: Acrocephalus scirpaceus scirpaceus; assembly: GCA_910950805.1. NCBI lineage: Eukaryota > Metazoa > Chordata > Aves > Passeriformes > Sylviidae > Acrocephalus > Acrocephalus scirpaceus. The sequence goes on from OU383776.1 coordinate 43,721,132, forward strand.
TTTCTTGGCCCTAAATGAACAAAACACATAAGCTCTGTGATGTCCCAGGCCTATATGTCAATAACAAACTGTTCAGCATTTAGACATCTGTTCTTAGGCAAAATCTGTCTGGCAGAAATGAAAGGAAGAAAACTTCCTATGTGACTGGAGAATTTTCCTGGATAGATTGTTTTGGTTTTTTTTTAAAAAGAACTAATATTTTTTTTTATATTTTGAAACAACTTATTATCTTCTGTATTATGAACACTGCATAAAGAAACAAGAAAAGGATAAAGAACTTGTTTGATTGAGAAAATTATATTCACTTCCAACTATTGACAGGCTTGTCTGTAAGAATGAAGAAAGAAAAATAGAGTGAGTGCTTTGCACTAGGACATCTGAGCAGTTCCTTTTTTGTCAGTGGCAAAATATGGTGTGCCTGAATGAACAGAATTAGTCTCAAGGGCATCTCCATATGTCTGTAAATTATATAACATGTATGAGTACATATTACATAATATGTATGAACTATATATATATTCACACACGTAATTTTTGTTCTTGATTTAGCAGCACTGCAAAGGATCACAGAGGCAAACCTCTCAAAACTCCATGGAATAAAATGCTGACTTTTAAAATATGGTAGAATCATTTTCTTCAGGCAGGAGTGTTGTGTCAGATCCCTCTACCTCATTTGCACTGCTTTAGGATTATTCCTTTACTTTTTCTACAGGGTGTTGGTGTTGTTTGAGAGCTCAGACTATCTCATTCAGAATTCCTTTGACTGGATGGCTTATTGTTATAGGCAACAGGTATTAAAAACAAATAACCAAAACCAAATAAAACAAAATAACACAAAAACACCCCCCTAACAACAACAATAAAACCAGGGCAGTTAGGATTGCATTTTTGAGGTAGAATTTCCCTTTTCTTTAACCCCTTTAAAGTTTTATTCTCATAGGTAGGAATTTTTATGTGATTATTTTCTACCTTATTGGTTGTATTTTTAATAAAAATCCATGTATCTTTAATGGAAACTTGTGAGTGATACTGTCTGAAATGAGGTTGCAGATCTCATAGACTGGGTTTTAATTTAGATATTTGCAATAATAAAAAATTTATTATTTTTTTCTAAGGAGTTCCTCATATTTGTTCATGATTCCTGGTCATAAATTTCCTGATCTCAGGTGTCCTTCCCTTGAGGAGGGTGTCCTAACAGATGTCTCCAGCTATTAGGGTTTTCTGTTTCTGCAGAAACCAAGGAAAAACCATGCCTGGGAGCACCTTAAGGGCTGTGCAGCCAAACCTGAGGCTTCTTTCAAAGGCTAAGGAAGCTAACTTAGCAGTTTGCTGTGCATATGTGGCAGTCTGAGATGGCAGAATCAGCCCTATGACCATATTTACCCCTGAAGTAGCCTCAAAGGCTTCGGCCATGGTGATGCTCAATCAGCTTTGCTGGTTGCTTGTGTTTACTCATAGACTTCCTGATAATGTATTTATCAAAATTGGGTGTGCATAACAGAACAGACATTGGATGAGACCCTTTTGCTGCTTGGAGAGTCAGAGAATTCTGTTTTCTTCTTGTTTTCTCTTTCTAATCTTCAATAGAGGTACAATATTGAAAGTATGATACTTAAGAAAGCAAAAAATCAGAAAGCAAGATCATTTTTTTTTTTTCACAGAACAGAAGCCAGATTAATTCCCTCTTCTTCCTTTCCCTTGTGGTTCTTGTTCTAAAAGACTTTGGCATCTGGAGCAGTAGACCTTTACTAGTTCTGATACATTTTCTGTGCATTCTCTGTCTTCTTGGAAAGTTAGGATTTTGCCAAATACTATGTGGAGTTTCTTACCCTACAGCAGTTCAGACATACATTTAAGTTCTAAAATGGGACTTGAAATGAGAGATGTGAATGCAGAAAGGCCTAGAGTATCAGCCCAGAGGCCCTTCATAACCTTGCACTGTATGGGACGGAGCTGTCTAGCACAGAAAGGCTTTTGAAATATAGGGTGGCATGAGATCCTAGAGTATGGCTATAATAAATCACTAATGATAGAAGTAGACATAAAAGGAATTATTTCATATAAAATGTATTTTTTTAAATGCCTGTATTATTTAATATTCTGCATCTGCATGCTCAAGAACAGAAGTAGTGCTGCTGTGTGTATTCATGCTAATCAAGGGGTCCTTTTATGGATAATACATCTCAAAATTGTATTGTCTTAATAGACATTTAATTTAATAAGCTACACACATAGACGTTGCTGGTCCGATGTATAGAGCCTTTAGGAAAACATAAAAATAAGGTAATACAAATGACCAGAATAAGTGGTGGATTGGTTTTTGGGGTTTTTTTTTCATTATAGAGAGTAAACTTTCACCATTATATGGGAAGGAAGTTTTTTAATTTCAAATATAAAACTTTTGGGTAAAGGAGAACTGCATTTATAAGGCAATATGGATTTGAATCTGTTTAGATTATCTGTAAAGTCTTAAAAGAAGCAGATGTCTGAAAAACTGTCAGTAGCAGTTTCAGTAATATTGAGGTAGGTCTCTGTTTTCAGAAGTCTAGAATAGAAAGGCAGTGCCTAAGTGCATTTTGAGTGCACATGTGTGCAGAGCTCAGCTTGAACCAGCATCCTTAAGAGAGCTGCCTACCTTACAACAAACATAGTTGTCTTATACATCAGTATGCAACTTGGTTTGAGCTTGATTGAGCTTGTCACTTAGTTTGGTGAAAGTGGGCTTTTTGGAAGGACTGATGGGTGTGTTTACACTGTGGTCACTCCTACAGACACACCTGAGTTAAGCTATTGAAATGGATGCTGCTGGCAGAGTCCCAGCACTGAGTGCAGTGCAGGCCACTGCATGAATGTTTGCTCAGCTGGTGGAGTGGAGGATTTGCAGTCTGCTGGGTTTTATTCTACCACTGGTGTGCAAATATTTTAAAGGATGGGGATACACAAACACTGTCCCACTGTCCAAAACTGTTCTTGGTCTCCTTTGGAGGTTGTGGAGATGCTGAAACTGCATTAGAATGAGTTACAAAGATCCTTCATGTGGCATTGAATGAGCAATTTTCAGAACCAGCCAGACATAGAGCTATCTCTGTGGGACCTTTTAACAATCACTCTGAGAGATGGTATTGGTGGTAAACAGAGTAATGTGGCTTCTGAGACCCGAGCTGAAGCCTAATCTCAAGGAACAGTTATACTATTGACCTGACTGGCTATCTTGTTTACTCTGACAAACGTGTAAGAGTGAAGTGTAATTTTATGTAGAATAGCCTCAAACTAGGTGACTACTCCTGAGAATGCTGCCTTTATAACTTTTTGAAGGCAACTACTTCTTCTGTAGTGTTAACACCTATCAAGCAGAATTTAAATCCTAATACAACCTACCAGATTTAAATTTTACAGTGAAACTTATTGAAAATTCTTCTACTTTCTCATGACCTTCAATATGACTCTAAAAGACAGAGAATAGTATTTTGCAATCTCTTTTGACAGGAATCTACTGGTCTCATAATGCCCACACCCATCATGGGAGAAAGTAATTCGATTTTTCATTATCAATGTGGCTTCCACAGGTGAAAGCCAAAACAAACATTTATAGAGTTGTATTGCTGAATGGAGAGATTACATCAGTAGGATTGTAACTACTCTGAAATTTAGTGGGGGAAATAATTACTAGTGTCCCATATGTGCACATCCTATTCTTTGAGGGGTTTTGGTTTGGGTTTTAAAGCATTCTAGGGGCCTGAGGAGAGCAGAAATGCCTGTGATAGGATAATTGTTCTGGCATCACTGACATTTAGGTAAAGTGTATCCTCTTTCTTAACCTGTAGTCCTAATGAAATCTGAGATATCTATCTGCTGATTGAGGTATTGCTTTATTCTGAAAAACTCTTTGGGACATCTTATTGTTGTTATACATTATATTGGATTCTCAACTGCAGTATGGAAGAAATGCAAAAATACATTTTCTGTGGAGTCTGTTCCAAAGGTAAATGTTTGATGAAGTCTGGTGCATAAACATCAGCCAGCTTGCTTTCACGACCTATTCCAAACAGTGGCCCAGGACGGACACAAAAGCATGTGTCATTCTAAGACTGTAATAAATATACTGTTTCAATAGCAGTCAACATCAATTTCAAATATGAGTATGTTGGACACACTTAGGTAAGCATTTTATAAGTCAGAAGATATTTTGTTTTACCTTTGTTTCACAGTAAGTTTTGAGAATTTATTAGCTGCACTTCACATACCATTGGAATATGATAGGTAATTGTGGGGAACATACCCTTTCCTTTTGGAATCATTTTTATTTATAAATATTGGGGAAAAAATAGGGGTATCTGGTGGCTTGTTCTTGACACAGTATGTCACACCATTAGAAGCCAAAGTGTCCTTGATTAAGATATTCATGATTTGTCCTAGTTGCAGTAAATCTGTGAGACCCTTTAGAAAACCCTGCAGTCTGACTGCATTTGATGTTATTGTCAACTGTGACCACCATTAATTTAAGTATAGATTAAAGGAGCCCTTGTCAGGTCTCATATCTCTCTTAAATAAGCAGAATAAAAGTATTGGCAATTTTCTTTGGAGCACTGTAGCTTTACTTTCCATTCTTGCTTTAGAAATTGTTCAGTAACAAATAGAGAAACAGATTCATCATGAGCATTGTTTAACTTGTGTAACCTACTTCTGTACATATATGTATACATATGTGTATAACTAAGAAACATCTGGCTTTCTTTCAAATAAATTGTAGAGAAAAGTCTGTTTGAAAGACCACATAAATTTGTTTAATAAGAAAGTCTGTACAATATATATTGAACGATCTCAAAAAAGGGAACCAGAAGTATTACATGAAAGCGTGAAAGTCAGCATTAATATATGTTGTGCACGTCACATTATCTCAGTAATTTCTCATGATTCCTGGGACATGTTCTCTGTTTGCAATAACATGATTTTTTTTCTGTCTTACCTACGTTTCTCTCATCTTTAACCAACCACTTGCTCTGATACTAATTATATATAATGCTTCCTTCATTCATAATAGAGATCCTCTTTTAGCTGAAATGACTAAATACTCAGGAATGCCTCCTCTGAGTGTCTTGTCCTTATCTTAAAATTCCACTGTAAAGTTTCAATCACTTATATATTTGCTCATTTTTATCTTGAAAAATGTCCCATGGTCTCCTTTAATTTGAGATCCAAATGAAAAGTAAACAGTTTTCTACTATCAATAGCACTTAAGGTGTGATGGGTTACCAATAAGAGAAAATCAATTAAAATAATTAATTCACAATTTATTGTAATATATTAACAACATGCTGTGATAAGCAGATGCTGGGTATGAGTGAGATCAGAAGTTGCTATAAATAGCTGATATTGCAATAAATAGCTTCACTTATTTCAAGACTTGCAACTTCCTGTATAAAGCAGAAGATAAGAAAAGGTTAGTTTTATAGTTTCGGAGACATACAGACTTGAGCAATGCTACTTTGGTTGCTCTTACTGTGTTTTCTAGCCTTTCCTGCAATTTGGAGAGTCAGTAAAGGAATTGGAGGAAAAGTGGTGAAGGGAATTTATTGTCCGCAATTATTATCATTAAGAGTGATCCTAGAAGACATAATGGGGATCCCTCTGGTTCCTCTCACTCGGGCTTTTTTCTGCTGTGCCTGTTGTCTGCTTACAAACCTCTGTAAGCAGATGGACAAAGGTCAGAGACTGTTTCTTTCAATACTGGGTAAAAAACCTCAACACTTCTCTCCTTATGCAATTGCAAAGGTGCATAAAGAAGTTTGAAGAAGTTTTGGAGTGCAGAGCCAAGAGGCATGGGAAAGGAATTGAAACAGAGCAGACTGGAGCTGAAGAGGAGTTTTTTATTCAGCAGCAGATACAGTGTGTGTCAGAAAGGCAGCTGCCTTCTTCAGTCCTTTCCTTGGAGACTGCAAATTAGACTAAACCAGGTTGGGGGTCTAGCTGTGACCTTCTGTGGAATAGTTTTTTTCCCACTAGTTGCTCATGGGGACACCAATCAGTTTCCTGTTGTAAGCCCACTATAATGGTGGGCTGAGCTAAACCTTACTGGGACCCACTATGGAGTAAATTGGCAGGGGAATGATTGAACATGTGAACAGATTGAACAGATTGCACACTACTTCATTTTGTAATAGGCTCCCAGTGGTGGAGACATAGACAAGCTGTTATTCGCACCTCCAAACAGCACATGCAGCAAGTCCTCTAGGTGACTTCAGCTGGTGACAGCCTCCATAGTTTGTGCTCTTAACAGTGTGGTTCTACTCTTGCAATCGTCTCTGTGGAGGCATGGAGTTGCCTCATTTACTGTTTTTACTGCTCTTTGTAGTTAGCCCTTTCTCATGGTTAGCTAATAAAAAAGTTCACTTTCTTTCTTCTGGTGATGCTGAACCATCAGACACAATTAGAAGTAATAAACCAAGTGTTGTATGCTTCTGAGGAATAGGTTTTCCTGTGGAATACTTTAAATACATACTCAGTGGTTATTCAAGTATCAATTGTCCCCACTCTCATTTTGACTCTTATCTTCTATAAAATGTGACAATTAGTAGGAAGACCAGATTCTCTATTGTACCTTATTTAAGTCTTCACTTTTACATTGTGTAGACTGAGTGATACAAATACCAGCCAGGTTTGTGTCATATACTGGGCACAGACATGCTTTCTTATTACTGGAAACATGGTGTAGTTCTTGCCTTGATGCAGATTTTTTTTTTTTGTCTTATGGGTAACAAATATGGTTCAAAGTCTTTTTAGTTCTATTGAAGAACATAATCCCTCTTTCTTTATGGGACCTATGAGAAAAATCTTGTTGAGTCATGATTATTTTAATTTATGAAATTTATGCTTAGAATCTTCTAGAAAAAGATTTATCTGCACATCTGTTGATGTGTTTACCTTTTATAATAATTAACATTTTGCATTTGATAACTGGATATCAGCTTGGGCATTTCCTGCTTTCTCTAGAGCCAAGCTTATCTGAGATTTTAAGTGATTGTTAATATCATATCCCATAGGAAATGTTCTTAAGGATATTATCAAGAATGTCTAAAAATTCCAGCACTGGAGAAGCAGATCAAGTCCTGCATTTTTACCCTGTAATTACTTATTCATAGTCTTTTGAGCTGTCAATGCATGATAAGGAATATACTAATTACATGTATAAAATTATTGTCTATATATTTTAAGTGTTGTAGCTATCCTTTTAGAGTGATTTTAAACTACTCAAAGGAGGTGGATGATTTTCTTTCCACCCATGAAACAGTAATGCATTTTCTTACTAATAATACAAATTATGCATGAAAGGAGTTACTACTGTGTCGGAACCCAAGACATCCCTTTGGATGTCCCGGGCGGTCCGAGACCCCAGGAGGGGGTCCAGAGACCCTGGAACAGTGATGAAAACACCAGTGCCTTTGATTTTAGCCCCTGGGAGCGATTGCCAACGTTATATGAAGAATTACAAGTCACAGGTGTGTAATTAGGATATTAGATATTTTTGTGTATTAATGTGGATTTTGGGGGTTCAAAAAGGGGGCTCAAGGAGACAAGATGGAGGGATTTGGGTGTGTCCCTGGTCTTTCTCCTTCTTCTTGTCCTCCATCTTTGGGTGAGGTGGTGGCATTTTCTTATTGGTTTAGTGTAAAGGTGCACAGTTTAATAAAAGCAGTAGATATTGGTATAGTAGTGAAAACAGAGGGGACGTAATAATTAGTATAAAAGATTACGACCACCCATGAGCGGGGCAGATAGCCTTCGGCTGCGGTGTAGGTGACACCTACGCCGGCTGAAGGAAAAATATTTAAGAACACGATGGAATAAACAACTCTGATAAAAGAATCGACGCGTCCTGATTCTTTCTTCTGGCACGGGGCTTGGAGAAAAGGACTTTACCCGCAATTCTCGGATGGCTACCAGCCCGGGATCCGAGACTACTGATGCTAACTCAATCCTTCCTTTTATTTTTCTCTGAAAGACCTGTTTCAGTTTCTATGGCTTGTTATGTCACTTAACTCAGCTGTGTGAACACTTCCAGCTGAAGGCTTTGTCTTGAGGAACTTTTATTTGCAGTTCATTTGCTGTCATACTCAATGAAATTCAACAGATTTCTAAATTAGGATCAAGCCCACAGTTTGTTCCAAATATTTTTCTTATGATATAGTGTTGAGGGTTAGGTTTGTTTCTTTTTTCTTTCCAATAGAATTTTTTCCCAAGAGTTGCTAGGCAACTAACTACTGGATACTTATAGATACTCAGGTGGGACAAAAGAATGCAGCGGTAGCACCTGGCTACACTCTTTTTCTTTTGTCTCCGGGAGGTATATCTACCCCTCTCAGAGGGGGAAGATAACGGCGAGGTTTGGGACAGGCAAAGACAGGGCTGGGGGCAGCTTTAGCTCTTTTGCTCTCGGCATCGGAGAGAGGACGGTCAAGCTGCTCCTTGCTGCGGGAGGAGTTTTTCACTGTCACCACTGGGTCCGATCCTGAGAAAAGCTACCATCATCTGCTTGGCTATGCCCAGGAATCCTGAGCTCTCCTCCTGCTGTCCTGCCCCCACCGCCACTGCTTTCTTGGCACTGCTTTGAGGCTTTTCTGCTACTCTGCGACCCCGCACTGCCCCGTCCTGCTGGGACATCCCTGCCCTTCCAGTGACCACTGACGGAGCTCCGGATATATCCGATCCGCCAGCCCAGGATCTTCCACCGTTCCAGCTCGGTGCTTTTTTTTTTCGGAGTCCCAAGAGATCAGACTACCCCGGGTTTCGTGAAACAAAGCAGCCCTCAAGGTCCCTGGTTCTGTTCATTATTAATGCTGTAGTTGTTGTTGTTTGTTTGCCTTGTTAGACATATTGGTAAAGAACTGTTACTCCTATCTGCTTATCTTCCTGAAAGCCGCTTTAATTTTCTAAATTATAATGATTTGGAGGGAAGGGATTTGAATTATCTATTCCAAGAGAGGCCCTGCCCCTCTTTAGCAGATACCTGTCTTTTTCAAACCAAGACATATAGCATTTGTGGGTCCTGGTGGAAATGCATACATTTTAACCACCAGTTGAAAAGAAAAATATACTCCACAGAGCTGCAGTCCTCATCACCATGTCTTGTTTGTTAACAGCTTATTAGGTATATTTGGGGAAATCTTTCATTGCAGAGTCCATGAAACAGTTTCCAGAGCTGAAAGATAGTAACTGCATTTTGGATGGATATTGAACACCTTCAATCCTTAGCAATTTTTGCAGGACAAAAGAATGCATAACTCAAACAGGAGATGCTTAATGTTTTACAAGGTCAAACTGAATGAAATTAAAATAAAAGAAATACTTAAATCCATCTAGACATGCTGTATCTCTTAGGCCCATTTTTGTCTGCTTAATGAATCCAAGGATGTCAAAGAAGTCAGAGTTACCCCAGTCTGAATTGAGATCAGTGATTCCTATGTTATACATTTCTTTTAGTTGTGGCTAGAATTTACCCTACATGTCAATGAATGTTTTGAGTTTTAGAGAGTCAGTGTGACATCATAGGTATGTCCTGTAGAAATGACACAAGCCCTAAACTGTAAACAGACATTAATGGATTAATAGTAAGGCTGTCTTTGCTGTTTGCTGTAGCTTTTAGTCTCAATAATAATTCTCAGCAGTAAATTCCTTTATGCAGCATCTAACAAAAGGGTTTGGTAGTGATTTTTCAAATATAGTGGACAGAGATTTTCAAAGCTGTCCAGATATGCTGGCGCTGAAAATAATGAAGCCATCCAGTGTGGTCTTTTTCATTGAGGGTAGTTTGTCTAAATCACCAAAATTGTCCTGAAAATCATATTAAATTTGATTATTTTTCAGTTTTAAAAAGAAATTGTCCCTATTTTAGTTGTAAGTTTACTTCTGTCTTCAATAAAATTCTTTAGCACCGCTCTGAACACAGAAAAGGACCTTAGAGTAACTGCAAAATAATGTTGTGAAAACTCCCTTTAACTGTGTAATATGCTTTAACTCCCTTTAATGCAAAAAGCAGAAATGGATTTATAGAGGTCTTGATGATTATACCTGAGAGATCTTTTATAGAAAGACTCTTTCTCAAGACTTTTAGGCACTTAAGCTTCAGAGGAAACACAATAAAGAGTAACAGATTGTCAGTGCTTTTACATTTCTTCTAAAAACTACACTTGATACCAGATATTACCTAATAGTAAATCTGTACTTCAAGAGTTTTTTACCATGGAGTTGTAAGGTGTTTTTTTCCTCAGAAAGCCTGGGCCAGATATATGGGCCATCCAATCTTCTGAAGAAAGGGCTTCATCTGAGAAATGCTCACTTTTTGAGGAAAAATACAGTGGGTTTTTTTTCCAAAACAGTCTCTTAAACCAGTGGTGTCCACTTGGAAAAAACCAATGAAAAGTCACTATCATGTGTGAACCCTGTCTGAGTTTGCAAGAATTTTTGTGCCATCTGAAGTGCCCTTTTTCTGTACAGAAGGGGCATTCCAAAGGCTTGCTTTTATGAATATCTGACTGAAGATGTTCATAAGATCTGACTGCACATTTAAGAGACAAAGTCATATAATTTGGTGTACTAGATTACTAACATTTATTGTTCCTCTGCCATCCCAAAACATGGTGTTGTTTTACACTAAATAGCTTTGAGAACAAAATAAATATTTTACCATGTGTTTTTCAGAAAGTTACTTGAGTGGCCAAATATTTTAAAAACATTTCTTCTTGTGTCATCAGTCTGATAAAGAACAGTTTTACCAGTGTGGAGCTGCTGAGATTGATCAGTGAGTGATAAACTTCTATCAAAATACATCAGTGGAGACACTGCTAATCAGGAGACACTTCATCCCAAAGACATACACATCCTTTCTGGTTGCTCCTAATGCTGATCTCAGGCCACAGCTGAATTATCTTTGTGGAGCCAAGTTAAAATCTACGATTAGACTGCAGTTTATATTGTCTGTTGCACAAATGTCATACTGTGTTGAATATTTTTGAAAATTTTATCTGTTTGTACTGCTATATAAGGCTCTGCTTTGTTTTTTCATACTCTTATCAGCAGGCCCTGGATTAAGCTATCTATCGCCTGCAAGTAATCAAACATTTTCTAGCCTTAGCCGTGGAGGAAGCAAGGCTTCTGCTGCAGTTGGCTCTCTCCTTTTCCAGTACACCTTGTCAAGATGCTTCTAACAAAAGTCCCATCAGGTCTTAACTGTATGGCTACAAACCAAAAGTCAACTCCTGCTTTTCTTTCTTTTTTGTTTTATTCATTTCCCCCTCACATGGCTCTTTGTGCTAGCCAGACAATAATCTTGGTATGGATACTTCTCCTTTCACCCTGCAGCAGAAGAAAAACACTATTGAGGCAGTGAGGTACTCAAGGCCAATTTTTCTATTAATAATTTAAGATCCTGCCTTTGGCAGAAATTTGGGAAGTAGCATGTTCTTGGTGGGGCTGTAGAAGACAAGGTGTGGTTTCTTCCTCTGCAGAGTGATTGACACACATACTGTGAGTTACCCTAGGGTTGAATACTTGGACTACTAAACAAAAAAGTGTTCTAAAAAAATCTTCTGCTTATAGATGCAGGCTAGATTGGTCTATTTATCTATTTTAAAAATCTGTATGCTGTAGTAAACATATATTGCTCAGTTCCAGTTTTAAACCTGCTTTGAGCTGCTAATCATTGTGGCTTCCCATTGTAGATATCTGTTTTAATTTCTATGTCTTTCATAAAATTATTATTATTAATTCACTAAGCTGCCACCTGCTTCTATTATCTGCCCATTCTGTAATATTACATTTATTGAAGTGCAAACAAGGCATCTGCAGAGTGTTTTTAAAGGTTTATTGCATTGATGTGCTGTTGTTATGTACATGACCGTCATAAGAAAAATCCCCTTAAGACCAGAAGTGATTGTAGACCATGTGGAATCACTAAATATATCTTTTATTTAATCTCTACTGATTTCCTGATTACTACTACCTGCAGCATAAGAAGTGACCCAACCTGTCTGACATTTCGCTGGTAAAGCCTGACAGATAAGATCAGGTGGCACATTTGTGCATCCAGCACAAATGGCCAAGAAAAGCTTGTGTTACATATTCCTAGGTCTATTGTGCAGACACTGTACAATCAATTGTACAACCTCGGGCTTAATAAAGGAATGGGATCATTTCCTGAATTTCAAAGGTGAAGCTGAGGTCTACAGTAGTACACTTACTAACATCTAAAATGTTGAATAGAAGTGGTTTTCAAATTACCTGAAGTGTTTTGAAAAATACCATTTACTGAACTGATAAATCAGGGTGTAACTTAGCTTAAGTACTGCACAGAAAGAACTTCTGCTATTTTACTTACCAAAGTTTAAGACAGCTGAGCAACTTTTAAAAATGTTTACATTCTCTTGTGTTATTTTTGTAGAAAAAAGTCATATCTTTAGAGTGTTTTTTGCTTTTCTATACAAAGGTGTGAAGTTATGCTTTTCAGAGTATGTGGCATACTGCAGCATTTTTTCCTTTGTGAGTACTAAAAAGTTTGTTCCAAGCTTAGAGGTAAAAATTAGTAAAAATGCTGCACATTAACAGTTGTGAGGTTTTTCTTCTCATATTTCTTTTTCCTCCAGAAAAGGAATCAACTGCCAGATTGAAAACTTTTGTATTGCATGTGTTGCTCAGTGTAGAAAAAAAGACTGGCCTTTTTCTGGGTAAATTTTTCGTTCTTCAGGTGTTGCATTTAGTTTCTCCTAGACCCCTGATGTTTGTTTATTTGGAGTTCCAGTTAAAACTAAGGTGTTTTTTCCTCTTTTATTGAGCAGACTTTGTCCATGGAAGGACTTATATATATAGTCAATATATATTATATTGAATTTAGTAGGATTTGTCAGAGGTGGACAACAGCAGTAAACAGCACCTATTGTAATTTTTAACCAAAATCACATTTTCTCCAAATCATGGAATATCTCTGAAGAAAGTTAGCTAACTCTGGGGAGCCTTGTGTTAGAATTAAGATTACAAAGTAACTACAATTAGACTAGATCACAAAAGATAATATCCTACCTAAAAAGGGAATATTTTCTAGTGTGCATTTTGAACTAAAGTAAGGGTATGAAATGTGTGAATATTTAATCATTCTCAAAGTATTACAAATCTTATGTTTTCAGAATAGCATCCTGACCTCGGAATGTAACCGTGACTTAAGCTGTACAGGAGATAGATCTTTTATCTTACAGTTAGCAGGGATGAGGAAGGCTAAGAAGTTATCATCCTTTAAAAAAATATTCACAACCAAGGGTATTTGCTATCTGCTCAAACAATATCAGTTTTCTCATGAACTTTGTTATTTTTGCAAGTCTCTGCTCCTTAGCTGATGTGTTCAAAGTTTATAAGACCCATTGGCCAGTACCCTTGGATGTTAAATGAGGATAAAGTGAGAGCGGTCTTAGTACTGTGTTTTAGAAAAAAACTACCACAAAATGCATGGAAGGGTAGATAAATGAATGGATAGTTAGAAATTAATTCAAAGATGTGTCTTTCCATATCACAGAAAATTTGAAAGGGATACTATGCTATATATAAAATTTTGCTCAAATGAAAACCAGTTTGTCCTAAAATGGCTATAATCTTGGAATGTTTACTAGCACTGCCCTGAATATTTCTATTCCCAGACATGGTCACATAAAGACAACAGTAATACCCACATGCAAATACATATGATATCAATATTAATATTTTAGAATTGCACAGAATGGCCTTCGGTGTTCCATTAAAAAAAAATTACTGAAATGTTGCCCTTACCTTTTAGTGACCGTTGTTGGACTGTCTTTCAATCTGATGGCATTATTAGTGGTGGTTTTTCCTAACATTTGCAATATACTTACTCTTCAGCTTTGTTTCCCTTTCGTGCTTGCGTTTTGGCTGACCAGACAAATGCGAACTGCAGATAAAACTGTTCAGGTAGGTTCGAAATTGAGCAGAATGAGTCCATCCATCCACAAGGGAGAAACTTTTGAGCCATGGCCTTTGGAGACACGTAATTATTAGTCAACAAATAGTCCTCTCACTGATGATTGATGTACTGTGATTCTTCTCACTAATCCTTTCTGTGATTCTTCTAATTAATTGATGAGGGAGATTAATAGGAGTGTTTATAGACCAAGGGAAAACTCAGCCTTAAGGGAATATATTTCTGCTGTTTTCGGTTATCCTTTCTTCTTTTCCTCTCTTTCATGTAATTACTATGTAGGAAGAAAATATTGACTCATATCCTGGGTTTGCCAGATGCACCTCACTGTTGTGATTTTTTACACCTACATCTAAATGCAATCTTAAGAATGACAGATTTTGAACCTATTGTCTCAGGAAGCAGAGATATTTTCATGTCAGTGTGCTGCTGGGTCCAGTTGAGGCATAATCAAACAAAAACAAGGCCAATGACTTTGGAATTACTTGTGAGCCTTTCTTCCTGATCCGAGGTCTTCGGCTGTAATCCTGTTGTCATTCAAATAATCTTGGGCACATAGCTGCCTTTTTGTAAAACTGCTACTCAGTATAATGAGCTCATCAGCTTCATGTATCATTATGATACTTGATATAACATAAAATTAGAATTGTGTGGATTGACCACACTTGATTTTTACTGCAGCCTTTTATACAAAACTAAAGCTTCAAAATTTTCCAAAATAATTTGAACCAGCAGAATCGCTTTATACTACATCAGCACTTTGCCGCATGTGACTACATAATTTTTCATGTGATAGGAGAAGCCCCAAAGACAAATTTATCTCTTTATAAAACCACTGTTTCTTACATGAGGTAGTGGTACGCATTTTTCTCAAAGAGAAGCCTCAGCTTACAAAAAGCATAATTTATCACAGTAGGTAAAATGAGCCCACTTAAATGGTCTTTGAACACTACACACATTTGCTACAGTCGTTACAACAGCTCTTTTACATCCTGTGAAGGTTTCATGTAATTTCCTGTACTTGTATCTCTTTTTTAAAGTTTCTCATTTTGCAAGCTATAAATGGAATATTTTTGGAAAAAATTAGTAGATGTAATTTTAAAATGTAATATCTGGGAAATAATAGCTGGGCAGGGAGAATAAGTGATTTTTTAATACTACATTTCCCTTAAGAAGTAATTTTTTATGTGTTGTGGTATCCCAGTGCAGTAGGCCTTTTCTCCTTAAAGCTGAAGAGCATTTTCTGCTTAGGAAAAGCCTTTTCTCCTTTGAAGGACTCTGAGATTTTCTGTTTTGCATGATTGCATGCTAGTTTGCATGTTCCAAATTCAGAGTAATATGAACTAGGTGTCTCTAGCAGCTGGTCTGTATTCCCAAAACCAAAACAACAGGAAAAAAATGTTCTTAGAGTAGAATTTACTACCATTTTGGCCTTTGCCCATGAGAAGGGTGCAGGCAGCCGCTTCGACAGTATGATATTCAACTTGCTTGTGCCACCAAGAATCCCTATGGAAAGAGGTAGGTTTAAACTTCTGTCTAAAAATAACGGGCTATTGATTGTGCCTTTGAACCCAGTGTTCCCTGCAGAGAATGTGGTGGTGTATATAGGCCAACCCTTGCCAGACCAGAGACGAAGGAAGTAAGGGAGTTAAATGATATGGCTGAGATGAGGTTGTTGAACCTCAGTCTAGGAGGGAGGAGGATGGAAACAGGTAAATATGGTTCAAGGACAGAACAAGGCTTCACTTCAAACCCCTCATTTTGAATGTTTTGGGTGTTTCTTGGCCAAGGCCTTATCTTTTAAGCTGTCTTGACAGCCCTCTCTATAGCTAGTCTCATCTAAGAGGATGCCGATTTATTAATTCTTCTGAACTGATTTTACAAATTAATATATTATTAAATATACATATACAAAAAAATAAATCTGTCATCTCATGTAAGGGACACAATGAGGCTTCTGATTGGAAATATTTCTGCTGCCTTATTATCTTAACCTTTATTATTTACTCCTTTACAAATACAGCTATATATATGACCTTGTAAGCAGAGGTAGAAGGATGGATTTGTTCTTGTTGCCATATAGAAAATCCATACTCACCTCAAAAGCAAGTATTTTCAAGCATAAAAACATATGGTGAAATTATGGCATTTTAACTCTTTCAGAGTAGATAGGAAAGAAGTCAAGCAAAACCTGAGGTACCAGATATTTTTCCAAAAATAATCAGAGTTCTATGTGGTATTTCCAACAAAGGGGAACTGACTGAAAAATTAGACTTTACATCCTCAGTAGATATGGCGTTTCTGGTACACTAGTGTCCTCAGAGACAGAATCAAAACAAAGACCATAATAATAAGTCAGTCACCCAAATTACTTGTCCTTTTTGCAGTGAGATAGTCTGCATGGCTCTGTTTCTGACAATCTTGACACTTTTTCTTTCTTGGGATTCAAACTATATTTGGAAAGAGAGGCCTGGCAATCAGCTGAGACATGCAGCAAATAGAAACACACTGAATTTTCTGGGAAAGCTGAGTTGGAATCAGTCTGAATCAGAGCTACTCCATAGCAAAGGGTACAAGAAGAACAAGAATGTTGCCAAAGGAAGTGATGCAAGGCCAGAAAGGCTTGGACTCACTTTGCATACTGAACTTCTCCCTTTGTCTTCTCCCTTCAAAGTAATGAATCAACATTAATTTCCCACACCTTTACATCTCACTGATTTCCTGGGTAAAGTGTTATCTCCCCTGATTTAGAGTTGTGCAATAAGCTGGTTAATATGCGCTGATACGGGTGGTTACCCTCCTATAGTTATTGCCCTTAAGTGTTTGCTTTAAGACCCTGTTTCATTCAAGTGGAAACCTATCTCTTTTTACAGGTATTAATCATCCCTTAGTCAGAAGTCCCAGTGTGGGTGCAGGTGAGCAGAGCTCAGGAGGCATCGCCCTCAGCAAAGGTGTTGCCTCACAAATGTGTGCCAGTTGTACCACTGCTAGGCCTGAAAGGAGCAGTTAAAGATAAGGCCTAAAATATAGCCCTGACTGGATTAAAGACACTTATGTTTAATGTAGGAATGAAATTAGGAAATGAGATATTAAATGAGGGATAATATCTCTCAGCAACTAGGGTGGAAAGAGTTGTGCTACCTGTACAAGATGCAATTGGGATCTGTCTCCTCTTGTGGAAGAATTGCTTGTCTTTCATTTTGATGTCTTTGTGAACACCTTTGTTTCTGCTCTTGATAGTGCATTACACGACTATGACTTGCAGACTAGTTTTCATTCAGGGATGGCTGTGTGAAGGATATTTTTATGTAGATGTGGCTCATTGTAAGAAACTCTTTATAAGGTGTTTGAACCACCCTCTGGAAGAGACTCTGGCCCCATTCACTGTGTATTAGTGAGCCAATTGCACTTTAACTTTTGACAAAGCATTAGAACTTCTCAGCCAGCTTGCACATTTTACTGGGGTATTTATGCTTGCTTTCATTCTATAAATATTTTTTCCTCACTTTGAAAGGTGTTTATTTATTTTTATTTATTATTACAAGTATGATAGCACTGATATGACATTTGAATTGTGTTGTCTTTGGTCTCAGCAATGAATAGACAATTTGGGTCAATGTTGTTTCTTCAGCAATATTCCAGTCCTAGCAAAATGATGGTCCTGAAAGGTTATTTTTAATACAGTGTGTGACCAGCAGACATAAAATACGTCCTCAGCAAGATGAATGCTCAACTCTAAATGATCCTCAGAGCTTGACATTACCATAGCTACTCATGATGTGGTAAGAATTGAATTTGACAAGTTTGGCTGTAGTTCATGTCCTTTCAAAATGTAAAGATTTTTTTGGGAGTTCCCTTCCAAAATATACACTGGCTACAGAAAAATCAGACAGTGGTGTGAATTGTGAACAGCAGAACTCAGAAATCCTGTTTTGCTCTGAGTTTGTAGTTCAAGTTTGAGTCTTTAAGGACTGAGCTCTAGCCCTGAAAGACATACGCATTTTTTATTTTTCTCTCCTTGAATACCTGTTATGAACACTGTAGGAATGTAGTATTTCTGAGGCCTCTGTCCTGTTTAGGTTTCTTGGTGCATTGATTCAAATGTAGTTTTTCAAAGAAGTCAGGCATACTCAGCCCTTTGCCCTGATCCCAGTATACAATTTCCTTATGATTTTCTAGAGTGCTCTGCACTGAAAAAACTGAAGTTATGCTTTTAGTTTCCCTTTGCATCCATCCTTCCTGCTTAGAAAATGAGAGGGATAGGGAGTTTTTTGCATAATGAAGGATCAAGAAACCTTCATCCATGTTCATAAACCCTATTCCCTTTGAAAAGGGAATGTTTGTAAATTTTTGTCCTGCAACATTCTTAAGAGGCTGCATTAACATTGCACGTTAGAGTGAGATTTCATAGTATGGTTTCTGGGTGAAAAATCTAGTTAAAAGCTTTTCATCAGACCACCACCCTCAGTAATCTGTGGGGAGTGTGCTCTGTGCCAGTGAGTGAAATGAACTGGGTTGTGAACAACCTTCTAAAATATAGAACAGCAACCTTGACAGCTCAGTCTTTAACATGCTCTTGGTGACTGAGTTACCCTGTATCACAGAGGTGTTTCTTGGTGGTGAAGTGTGTTTTCTAAGCCATAAGAAACATCTGTTACTATTTTTGCTTGTTTGTTTGCTTCTCCTCTTTCAATCTTTGTTGAGTATGAATTTTTAAGTCACTTTAATTTCTGGGGGAGTTACAGTGTCTGACCTTCTCCAGAAAAATAATTTGTATATTATTTTGATGATTGCTTAGTCTCCATATAGTTAGCTAATACATAAAATAACAAAATAACAAATTTCATCTGTAGATGCTTTGCAGATTGCTCTCTAGACTGTCAAAAGGAGTAAGAAATCTTATAAATTCATAATCACACAGTAATAGCATCAAATTTTACAAATGTGGGATCTTGTAAATTTATTTATTGTTCTCCCTTCCTTGTGGTCATTTATCAGTGCTAGACAAAATGCCAAACAGAAATTATATAAGTTAGGGTCTTTGAAGCACACAATAATAACTTCAGGACAGGAATAAAGTAATGGGATGTGTAAAATTATGCAAGCTCATTATCTTGCATTAAGGAATAAAGTAATGGGATGTGTAAAAGTATGCAAGCTCATTATCTTGGATTAAAGAAATTGTTGTGGGTAACAAATGATTTCCAGTTATTTCATGATTCCTCCTCCATGTCTTCAAACTCTTTTCCATTAAATATTTTCACTGCAAATGGCATGAAAGCAGGGGAAAAAAAGAATGGTAGCAAAACATTAGTGTCACAAAGAGAAAGCAGACAAATTTATCAATGGATGCTGTATCTTCCCTATCAGGAGTGGCAGGGAGTCTCTGGCAAATGATATCTGTGAGATAGCTCTTCTGAAAGACCCAAAGCAGATACTCCCTGGCAAAATGAAATCAGGAATTCTCTCTTCTGTAAAACTGTGGACCTGTTTCTGTTTTAAAAGAGTTTAACCATCACAGGATATATGGGTTTTCTGTAAGTGATGTTGTTCCTTGGCTTGTTTATGGAAGGGACTGAATTTGGGGGGTTCCACTGCCACCTGATACAGTGACAGCACAATTTTTCCTCTCTGCTCTTGATTTGTTAACTTTATTCACTGCACAGCTTTTGTATAAAGAGTTGGCAATTTCAGAGTATCTTCCTTGTATTATAAGAGCAAGCTGGAAGTTTTCAAAATTGTATTCAGGGAGGGCCAAATAGGGATAGGGACATCATGCTAGGGAGAGGGCAAAAAAATGTGTCTGCTCTGTGATTTGTGATGATGAAGATTTACAAGGCACTTTTCCAAGCTCTTGTTAAAACTCTGCAGGATATGCTTGAGATTCTCTGCTCTCTGTCACCCTTAAGAAAGCTGTGTGTTGCAACAGTTTTAACTCAAGGGTATCTGTGTCAAAGTCATTAAGCAGACAAAATACTTTTATGAATAGAGTCCACACGATCAAGCAAAATATGTAATATAACTGTCTCTTTTGGGAATTGAAAAAAAAATACTCAAGTTTTAACACTGGATGGGTTTTGTCATCTCTGACGGCGGCAGAGCTCTGGGATTTGTATTAATTGTCAAAAGTGAAATGACTGTACTGTTTTAACAGTTGGGATAAGGAAATCCTCATTGAGAACTACTGAGTCATAAAAAGAACTAGGTTTATGCACAGTAATTAACTTCTTGTTGTCCTAGTGTATGATCTGTTAGATGCTGGCACTAGGCCATCATGATAGAGGCCATCAAAGTACCTGTCATGCCTGCTTCTCCTTTTAAGGTGAAAAGAGCAGAAATTCTACATATCCTTAATATGCAAAGTTTGGAGATGGAGTTTTTTTTGATTAGTTACAAAACCTTTTTGTATTAGTTATAAAAATTAATACAAAAATAGTAAAGAGAAGAAATAATTCACTAAATAGTGAAGAGAACAGCAGAAGCTCAATGCGGTGTGTATACAGGATAGTGCACACATACAGTGTATTTTGTAAATCCTCACCTGTAGGAAAGTTCTGAAGTGTGTGATTATACTGGGTCTTCCTCCTTGCAGAAATTTCATTGGCCTCTGTGAAATATCTCTATGTGCCAGGAGGTAAAAAAACCTAGCAGGTCTGCATTGGTAAATTAATGTTTGCAAGATAAAGACAGTAAAGAATTGTACTTCATTATACTTATAGTTTGTTCTGTGTCCTTAGGGCTTGTTTAATTTATATGCAGTACAAATCATTTACTGAAGCTCAAGTATATGAAAGATACTCCACCAAAAAGATGTACAGTGCCAAAGTTTCAGAAAGTGATTGGTTTTTCTGATCAATTGTCTTTGTTTGAGTTGTACTTTGGCTTTTAACCAATTTGTTTAATGGATATCTTTGTTGTAAGCAAAATTTCTCTTCCAGCTACATTTAGCAGAACTGAGGTGCTATGGTGGGAAAGACAGAGAAAAGGAACATATGTGAAATAGGCATGTAGGTTTTAATTTAAGACAACAAT
This sequence comes from Acrocephalus scirpaceus scirpaceus, assembly GCA_910950805.1. Taxonomy (NCBI): domain Eukaryota; kingdom Metazoa; phylum Chordata; class Aves; order Passeriformes; family Sylviidae; genus Acrocephalus; species Acrocephalus scirpaceus. The sequence continues at coordinate 43,742,136 of OU383776.1, forward strand.
ATTAATATAAATTTTCTTAAGGGTGAAATATTTTATGACTCCTGTTCATTGTTAGCATATGAAAACAAAATACATAATAGCATTAAAATGGTGAGAGCTTTGTGACTGATATAATTTTGCCATCAAAAGATGGCATACAAAAGAAAAAAAAGGATAAAATAATCTCATATTTAAATTTTAAATATCTTAGGTTTCTGCATTATTCTAGTGTCAAGAGTAGTGTGTGTGTGTGTGTGCGTGTGTGTTTTTATCCACACGGTGTATATTTATAGTTTCCTTACACTTTGTTAAGAAGTTAAATAACATGCTTCACTTAGTGATTTTTTTTGAAAGCAAAGTCTCACCACCATACTTTGATTTTTACCCGTGGCCTGTCAAAACATGCTGGGAAGAGGCAGGTGAGAAAGGTCTGGAAGCATCCACTGGACTGGAAGGATGTCCATGCAGCGTCACTGGCTGACATGTGACCCAAAGGGGCAGGAGCTACAGAAGTATCCCTTAGCTAATTCTGTGACATCAAATTAACTTGTCTAGACCCTTCTGGACAAACAAAGAGACATATTATGCACCAACTGGGATTGTGGTAGCAATTTGTGACTTTAGGGCTTCTGAGCCTCTCTCTCTGAAGAAGGTCGTGCTGCCAGCAACCTTGGCAGTGCAGCAGCAGGACCTTGCTAGAGGCTGATCACCCCAAAACCAAGCAGAGTTTTCAGAACAGGGTGTAAATTTACTGCTTGGTTTGAAGAAGGCAGAAAGGAAGTAGTGTTTTGTACTGCCCCACAATGCTTTGGGATTTAAAAATGTTCCCTACCAGCTTCTTTAAAAAGGGTTGATTTGGTTTCTATTTGGTTTTTGGTTTTTTTTTGCTTGACAGAGCACCCTTGTATAGGAAGATTGTATAAAGAAATAAATGTCAGAGTAATTTTTTTTGTCGGTGAGACTTTTCCAGTGTGTGACTGAAATGTGTCCAGCAAAGTCCTCTGACATGTTGCTGCATATCTGGTACTGCTGTGATGAATTGGACTGCTATTGCCCCTTGGGTTATGCACACATTTAACTGCTTTCGTCAATCAGGGCTTAATTTTAGGTAATTTTTGGTTCTTTCACCTCTTGGTCTACTGATATTGATAATGTCATGTATGAAAAATAGCTTTGCTATGATTATGTTAAATGAGCCATATTGCAGGCGTGAAAATTTTGGAGTAACTGGTATTCTTTTCTAGATGATGGTTTACATTTTGTCTTTCTCCTTATATGTGTTCTCTTTTCCAATTAACACAGAAATAAATTATTGGTCCTTCGAATGAGTATAGAATTCTCTTCTTCATAGGTATTCTCTGTATTGATATTTCCCAGAGGAAATACTTTCAAAAAATAAGTTATAATAACTTTATGTATATTTTATTTCAACCCAGAGGTTAAAGAGCCTGACTCCTTTCTTTAATTTTTTTTTCATTTTGTCAAAATATTAACTTTTTAGGAGACTTACTTATTTTCCCAGAACTGTCCAATTTTCTCATAAAATAACTATTTTGGTTGTTACTCTGACTTGGCCTTTAACCATATTCTGGCATCTAAAAATGCCAAGTTAGACAAATAATTTGTCCCTTGCAGAAAGCTCTGTTCTTGGAAGGGTTCAAGGCCAGTCTGGATGGGGCTTTGAGCATGCTGATCTAGTGGAAGATGTCTCTGGCCACAGCAAAGGAATGGAGCTGGATGATCTTGAAGGGCCCTTCCAACCAAACCACTATGTGGTCTCTGAATTCTGTAGCTGTCTCAGAGCTAACTGACTGATTTCCCTCTTTCTCTTTTTATTGATCCTCTGTTATGAGTCTTTCTGTTTTGGGGTTTGGAACCTTCCATTTTGTTAGAAACACTTCTTTCTAATTACTAAAAATAATTATACTGCTTTTAGTATTTCTCTACTTTATGTTTCTTTCAGCTTGAATGTTTAGGCACCTAGATATACAGTTTAAATTTTTATCTATAGTTTCTAAATTATTTACTTCACTGATTTTTATGCCTTTTTTTGTGGCAATATTTGCATTGTAAATACTCTGAGACACTATCTGCTTTTAAACTGGATTTTGCTTTAAATCATGAAACAGATTTTCACTTTTCCTAGGCATTGTAAAATTTGTGTTTATTAGCTGTCAGTTTTATATAAAGTCTCAACCAATTATCCTAGTTCAAGGATGATGAACTATCCTAGTTCAAAGAAAATGACGAACTATTCTTTTTTATTTTCTGCCTCAAAGAAAAAAAAATGTAAGAAAAATTTTAAAACAAATTTAAACAATTTTTAAAAAATCAGAAGGGAGAAATTACTACTGGAATGTATGTAAAATACATATAAAAAGCCAAAGTTGATGGAAATAGTGAATAGAATTCTTGTGAGGTACAAATACACTTATAAGGTGAAATCCAGTATAGACTTTGATATTTGTGCTCTAACTTTGAAACACATATAAGAAATTACGACCTCACAGTGTGCCAAGGCCCTCACCAACACGGGGAACCCTTACATGAGAACTACTTTCTGGAATGAAAAATTACTAAGTCATCACAGAGAAAACATACATAGATGTCTACCCTTCACTTCAAGAATAAAATTATTCTCATTGAAACTAAAGTTGTGAAACAACATTAGTAATACCTCCTTTATGTTTAAACTTACGCATGCTTTCATCTGTGTGTTATGCAGTACTCTTTCCAAAAAGAAATTCATGTAGGCTTGGGGCTTACTTGTGACTTTGTTGTGTAGTTCTATATATCCATGCCTAATAGCATTAATAACTTGATGACAAAAAAGTAGTCTTGTGACTGTCCTCTTTGATTAAAAGCAGTTATCCATTGCTTGAGAATAGTTGGTGTCCATGCCAGGCTATGCTAAGACTTAAGATATAGAAACTAGTCATTGCAGCACCTAAAGCAAACTTCTTGTGTTATGCAAACTATCATCTCGCACCAAGAATTTGCTCATTTGGTTTGCAGAACATTCATGTACTTTACTAAATTATAGGCAACAACTTTTTTTGGTTTTCAATATAAGCAACCTGCAAGCAGAATAGGCACTGTCTTGTCGTGATGTTATTTCTTCTTGCTGACTTAAATGGTAGGCTGTTACTGTGTAAAATACAAAAGAAGGGAGAGGGATAGACCTTAAGGTAACAATACTCAACAGAATTCAATATTTTCTTTGAAGTTTATCCCTGTAGAGCAGGCCTGCTTATGTTAGCCCACATGTTGGAGGAGTATGTGCAAGTGTAAGTATTGCATAAATGAAATGCTGTACCCTGCTCAGGCTTATGTTTTACTCATAGTTAATATTTCAGCTCTGGAATTTCATATTTGCTTTTCTTGATTTTTTTTCCCCGAGAAAACACAATAGCTCATAAATCAATGCAAAATTGAAAGAGTGCTTAAATTCAATTGTTTTGAAGTGGTCCCTTCCACTGAACCCTGTCAGAATTTTTTGTTGTAGTTGCTGTACAAAGCTAGTTTTTGTGATGAGACAGAAAAATTTTCAATACTATTCTGGTGCATGTTCTTTCAAGTAAATGTACTAGTAGCATTTCTTATCATAATAGAGATTCCTATTTCCAGATGCTATCTAATCTGCTGAAGGAAAGCTATGGATCTGTGCTTTTGACTTCAATTTCCTAGTCCTCTTTAGCCATTTTGTTTTAGTCATAGAAGGATTAATACATTTCTGTGAGATAAATGAGAGTATGAAGGAGCTTTAAGAGTGGTTAATGTGCGATTTATTTTTGTTTTCTGTGCCTGCTTTACAAGAAGCTAAGTGGAGAGTTTTCTTTTTTTGCAGAGGTGTGTTTAACAGAATGTGGTTACCTCTAAATGCATTGTATTCATATGATAACCCAGACTCTTGCACAACTATACTGTTTTCTGCTCCTTGGAATGTAACTCTTCAAAGGACTCAGTTTCAGAGGTTGCCCTAACTCCTCCCAATCAACAGTAATTAATTTCAGAACCCTCAGGAATCAACAGAGGGATGGGTGCCAGTTAAAAGCAGGGACAATGATTGTCCATTGTTTTTCATGGGAAAGCCCCATGAATGTTTTTGCTTTCACATGGAACAATTCCAAGGCTCCTTTGCTAAGGAACTTGAGGGAGTGGATTCTTGATTATACTAAGTATGATGCATCACAGCAGTGATGGTTTATTTATCTCATTCTGAATCCCAAATTTCCTGGAGATAGAAGGATGAGAAGGTTTTCTGATATTGATGGAACATGACAAGAACTTTGAAAGCTAGGAAGGACTAATCATCAGGTGACCTATTTGATGCTCTTTTTCATCAAATGAGCAACTAATAGGGCTTGAATACAATTGTCAGTTAAATTGAAAGCCATCACATACCTCATTTTAGCAGATGAGGAATAGTCAAATTTAAGTGTTCAGTAAAATTCAGCTCTGAATTAGGTTCCATAAAGTGAGATGGACGTATCTCACATTGTCTTCCAAAGCATGAGAAGGAAATTTGTTTACTGTTTCTGTTTCACATCCATCTGCCTTAGTATTCATACATTTAGCAGGAGAAGAAGGAGGTGATACTTAACAAGAATTCCCACAGTTTCAGGCTAAAAGCAGCTTTTCTAATAGCAAAGGAGACCAAGGGGATCTGACTCTTTTCTCTGACCTCCTTCTCTTTGAGTGCAATTTCGCCAGCTCATGTAGCAAGGCCATGCTGCAGTCATCACACACCATGATATCTTCAGAAGATTGATACATGTTCAGACAAGGAGTTTGCTTTGTAGCCTCTTGTCTTTTGACATACAGCTGGTTGCAGCCTGTCCTTTAATGAGGTCCAGTACTGTTCTGCTCTTTAATCAAGCTATAGATGGTTGTAAACAGTGACTTTTCCTTTTGATTAAGGTCATTACTACCTCTTCAGTTCATTCTAGTCTGTTTGTTGGAAACTGGGCAAGGACAGTCGTTTTACCAGTTATGGAGAGTATAAGGTTATAAAACACCAGGGCTTTGTGTAATGACTTGTAATGGCATTTTTCTGTTCCTTTCTTTTAAGGCAGTAATGGTCAAGCCTGAGGACACATTGTAACGATGAGGACCAAGAAATTTCTACCTTTTTTCTGAGTATGTTTTATATGTTGATTTTTTGGAAACTCATTTTTTTCAAGTTGTCTTTGGGCTCCTACCTGCAACCTTGAGGTAATACACTACCTACAGCCAACAGTGAAGGACACAAACCTCTAGGGGATTACTTAGACTTGCAGATCACAAAATCTGGATTTTCAGTCATTTCAACAGTGTCATTGCTTCCCTGCTCTGCCACTCACTCATCTCCTAAGTATTTCTTTTTCTCCATGTCAGACAAACACTTATTTTCGGACTGCTCCCTGCACCAGTCCTTGATGTTCCCCTCCCTTTCCCCTAGGAGAAAATCTGCCTTGTCTCTGAGTCACTGCCATGTTTAGCGCCCTCATACTAGAGTGTTTGTCCCACTGAGCCAAGATTGTTTCCTCACCCCACCCCTTTTTCTGTGACTGTGCCTGATCTATTCCTCATATTCAACCTCTCTCAGAGCCTTTCCTATACCTCTTTGAAGATTACCCATCATTAAAAGTCATACTTAACATAAATGATAAAATATGCTTTAGTAGGAGGTAAAACTTTTAAGTGCTGTTTCATACTGACTGTATCTCAGTTTTCAGGTTTCTGCTGCAAGTCCAAGCAAGCAACTCAGTAAGCTCAAAGTATTTAATATTGTATATGTTGTTCTTTCCCTCAGTTTGCATTATTTGACAACCATTTTCCAGGTTCATTTGCAAGAAACTTTCAATAGTGCCAAATTCTCTAGAAAACTCAGTACACTCCACTGACATATTTTTGGGTATGCGTCTGTGCATGTGTGAATATACATAAAAATATTATATATACTCCTGTACACGTATTTACCCCTCCATTATGTTAAGGTTTTTTGTATTTCCTTGTCTAAGGTAACTGGTGCAGATATTCAGGATAAATTGAGCAGCTGATAAATCATGTTGTTTCAGCATGATTGCTGATATATGTCAATTTATGTGGTTACTAATATTTTAAAATTAGTAATTTATGAGGATATCTGGTGAGAAATGGCCAGAACTGACCAATATCAATCATGATTGTAAAGTTACAGGCTCTTGTGTGTTATACTACCAGAAAAACTAGAATACAGCCTTCGTTACAGAAATTATTTTCTTTTTGTTTCCCTCCAGATAACCTCTCCCAGTTATTATTTGAGTAAACTTTTCAATACTAGAAGCAAACTGCTTTGTTTCCTTCTAAAAGGTGCAGTTTGGTACTTGTTGACAGTGAATACTGGGGCTTTGGGAATTTTTGCACTGTGGGTAGGGTCAGGAAGGACAAAGGAACATCTTTCTCTATGCAAAGTTTGGGTGTCAGTGAGATTTCTGGCTTGCTAGGAATCTCTAGTTATGGACTTAAGGTTTCTGTGGTAGCTTGACAATACTGTATGCTATTGTACAGATTATGGCACATAACTCAAGGTTCTTGATAGGATGCCAACCTAGGTTGCAAGAAAAGTCCTCAAGGTGGCAAGGCAGAACTGCCTTCCTTGTTTCCATCCCTTTTATGACTCATTCATGCTGCTGCAAACTTTTTACAGAAACAAGGACCTTTGCATAGCATCACTTACCTTCAAGAAAAGATTCTGTTGAATCAACCTCATCCTTTTTGTTTCCTGTCTCCTCCTTTCGCATTCGTTGTTCAAGTGTTGGCTTACAGCATGAGTTAGTGGATTCAGTCAAAACTCAGCTCCTTTTGTATATTGCCTTGCAATCCAAGGAAGAGGCTTGTTTTAAAAGAATCAGACTATTAGTTTTGCTTTATTTACCTGCAGCTATGAAGTGAAGCTTGCCTTCTTCCTGTGGTTAGTCTCTGGTTCACAATATTTATGTACTATATTTTGATCCTACCTGATTACAACTGCCAGTGTAAATTAAAGTAGCCATGAGATAGTGAATTAAACATCCACTGCCTTTGTCCCCAAGCGACAACCCCAGATGTGAGACTAGTTGGGTGCTGCTAATGCCTCAGAACACATTCACTTTCACTGGCCCTGCACCTTACACAAAAGCTCAGGAGGGAGTGTTTAGAATTTTCCCTATGCCAAAGGCTTCATTTGATGGGTAGCTAAGGTAGGTTTTGAAACTTGTAATACCACTGGAGCTGGTGCAAAGCATGTGGAACAGACCCAAAATTAGCCCACAGACTTTAATTGCATGATGACTCAGGTAATATTCCTTGCAGAGGAGATTTTTCTCCTCCTCCCTCCATCTACTTAAAAAAATACTGTGCTCCATATTTTTATTTATTTACCAAACCCCAATTGCTTGCATTGAGCGATTTCAGGCTTCACTTTATGTGATTTAGATTTTTATTTTAATTTTATTTCTGTTTTTCTAGGCAGGTGTCTAAACAGCATCTCGGTTCTGAGTTAGAGTGGATGTGTAATACTGAAATTGAAAGACTAATGTCTGTCTTCTCTTTTAGAAGATCTCTAACCTTTACCTTGCAATTACACAGAAATTGTGTTTGTGTCTTTGTCCTTTAATAGACAAACCTACCTCACTTCACAGTATCTCCTAATCAGAGGATCAGGAGTACACCTTGCAAATGAACCAAGTAGCATTTCATTTTTCCCCAAAAATATATATATTAATTGTTTTTTACAAATAAAGATTGAAAAGTAATAATGATTTATATAATTAGAGATGTTTTCATAGCACTGGAACTCTCCATTAGGTTTGACTTGCACACAACTTGCACACAAAAGATTTTTAAGTTTAAAGAAATTCAGTTTAGTTTTACTTGCAATACAGATTTTCTCCAAATTAAATAAAATAATCGTAGTTTCAACTTTTAACCCAAGTATTCCGGAAAGCTGGGTGAATACTACATGAAGAGACATAATTTTCCTGGCAAATATTTGTTTTCAATGAATTGTCATTTTCTGATGAAACAGAAGCATTTTGAAAAATTCCCAGCTTGATGCTTTCTTGATCAACCTACCTCACAATTACATGTAATGTGTGTATTTTTGAAACTATCCCTTAATAATTGGGAAATCCAAATTCCCCTTTGTGCAGGCAATAGACATCAATCTATTGTATCCATATTATGATACCTCTGCCCTGGAGGTATCATGGTGTCATTTCATCCCACAACATCTTATAAGTCTGGCACTTGTTATACTTGGGCCATTTCTATGGGCCTCTCCTCTTTTTTAAAGATGCTAGTTTTCCTATATGTACTCCAACAGGCTTATGGTTTCCCACAAAGCTATTTTTCCTCCCACAGCTGGTCTATCTCACAAAATCAAGAAAAGTCATAGATTTTCCAATGTCCTGTGGAAGGATTTTAGTAAAATATAATGTACCTTCCCGTGTCCACATGCTGCTATGCATGTAAAATCCTTGTCTCTTAAACACCCTTCTGCAGGACTCTCAGCCTCCCTTGGTGACACTACGATTAGGTTCATTTGAGGATTTACTTGTTAGATGTGCATGCCAGGGATTTTCATGGGTATGTGTCACCAGGAAATCTTGTAGTTACTGGGTCTGTGATTTGTCAATAATGAGTAGATGGCTTGGAACAAAAGAAGTCTTAAAGCTCATCCAGCTTTTTAGATTTAGATTTCAAACTCGTATTCAAGGTCGCTTTCCCATCTTAGACAAAACTATTCACCTATTTCAAGTGATCATGGCTGAGAAGGTGTTGTTTCTTCTTTTTATGTCTTCAAAAAACACTGACAAGTGCACTGGAGCAGTTAATGTGTTATGTGTTGACAGCCAATAACAGTCCTGTCTGTTGGATATCAGTGGTGGAAAGGGAATGGGTTTGTTAGCTCTCTGCCATTGAAAAGAAAAATTGCATCAAGAACACTTGTGTCCCTTGGCAGTATTTAACTACCAAGATATACTGGGATGCCATAAGAAGAGAACAGCCCCATTCACAATTGTTACCAGATGATAAATTGTCTACACCTGGTGAGCTAACACAATCCTTTTTCTCCAAAACTACTGACCTAAGAACTTCACAATACCCATTGTGTAAGAAAGAGAACTGGAAGTTCACCAACCCCGGTGCTCTGCCAACTCAGCCAGGTCAACTGGAACACTGGGGTCTCCAACCTTTAGGGACCACCAGAGTGACCCCGAGGATAGAAGAACGCATGTGTAAATGTAGGGAAAATATGTCAATGATTTCAGGGAAATTATTATCATATATATGTTTGGTCTGGGACAATTGATGAATATGTATGTAGAATACATATAAACAGAAACTTGCGTGTACTCAGCATGGACGGATTTGGGAGGAGCTACTCCTCCATGCATCTGACCAAATACAGAATGCCTACTTCTTAATGCTGCATTGGTGTTAAGGAGGTTTTTTTTTTTTTTAACAAAATTTTGGTAACACAATGAACAAGTTAAATGAGAACCTAAAGTATGAAAGAAAAAGCCTAGGATAACAGATGTAATCTTATAGAAAGCCCTACTATCTACTGAATGTTGTTTGCTAATGGATGTTGTTGATAGAATGTTTTAAGGGACACCAGAGGCCAATTTCTGGCTTGCTAGGCTTTTTACAAATAGAATTGTATGACTATCCTGTCTGAAAACCAGGAGCATCCAAAATATTTACTGCAAAAGAGATTAAGCTGCAAGTAAGAAAGATGATTTTTTGCTGTTACGGTACTCTCAGGTGTTTGGGAAATGCCTGGAAACAAGCAAATTTTTCAGACTTTCCATTCTACATGGTGGTTTTGAAGTCAACCTGTGGGCAGCATGTCTAAGGGCACCTAACAGCCTCCAGGCAGCATAAGTCCATCTGTCACATACCAGACAGACTCAAGAAAAACAGTCCTTGCCTGGGCTTGGGACTGCAGTGACAGGTTTGTTGCCTGCATACACAGCTGATCTGGCCCTGAAAGTGGCCTTGTAGTACTCCTGAGGTGACAGCCCATAGATATCCACTAAGTCCAAATCAGGACTTGTGCTGCTCCTTCATAGCTGGGGAGCTACACAGGGCTGATTTTGGTACTTACAACTCAGAAAGAATAGGTTGCATGCTCTTAGTGACCGAAGGAATCCCTGAGGCTATCACGCTATGAAACATCTACCACCATCTTTGTGCACTGGTTTGTCTCTTTACACAAGATGTGGTTTCAGGTATGTGGAACTGTCTCCAGAATGATGGATATGTTCCATAGTGTTCTTTGGAGCCATGTGCCTTTTGGAGTGGAATCTATCCCAACCATGGTCTTGTGTCCATATACATCACTATATATCTCCCATGTATTTCTTTTTAAACAACAGATTATCAGAGAGGCAGTTTGTGTTTCAGCTAAATAAGAAATCTCCAGAAGTAATTTCATACACTTCCTTCTGAAATTTTAAGCATGTGCAAAATGTCCTCCTTATCTTCTTCCCTGAATGGCTGCTAATCAAATGAGGGGAATAAAAATTAATATAAAACATATTTGGACTCACCTCCCTGTCATCATTTAGACATGGCTGGCTGCTACAAAAAAAGAAAAAAAAAACCAAACCAACCAACTAACAACAATGTTATAAATTATTAGAAGCCAATTCAAAAATAACAGGGTTTATTTAGCGAAATCTCTAATACCGAATTAAAGCCACAATAAAAACGGGACAACAATTGATCGAGAGTTGGGTGGACAGAGTGGCGGTACAAGGGTACCCTCTGAATTCTGCCACCCTGCTATGTTTCAGCCTGTGGGTTTTATACAGTTTTTTTACTCTAAGGCCAAGTCTATTGAAAGTCCAGGTATGCTGTGTTTCTTAATTTTCCCAAAAGAGTCCTGTCTGCATGAAAAGGTTGCTTAATAGTTCTTCCGGAATTCGTCTTGGGAGGGGTGATCTGATCGTCCAGGATCTCCACCAAGATCGGTATTGGATGTTGAAGAGCTGTGAAGTGAGGGTCCACCCTTGATGGATGGGCCATCTTCTTGCTCTGCCTCGTCGTTACAGTTGTAAATATGTTTTGGAACTTTGGAATCTTGGAGACACCCTTGGGTAGCTTCTTATTAGTAGCTCAAATCCATATTACATACCTGAATTTATCTATTATACTTATTACAAACAACAACAACAAATGGCACAGGTATTAAGGAAAATTAAAAGAAGAGGATAAATGGAACAGACTTTGGGTTTTTTCTGCCACTGGAATGACATCATTTTTGTCATCTCACCAGTAAAAACTTTTTAAGGGAGGAAATCATCATGGTAGTAAGGACTGAAGGCCATAAGAGAGAAAATTCATAAATAGGTGAAATAATTATCTATGTGCAGACTTCCTGCCACCAATGATACTTTGCATCTCTATAAGCAAATAGATATGACAATATGTAAATTAGGAGACAACTACTACAAGTTAGTAAGTTAGCTCTAAAACAGTAGCATGAAAAATGTGGTTTACTCTCTTCTGTAGAATTATGTGGAGGACCTCCCATGGAAACCTCAGTAGATTCTCACATTGCAGACATTGTAGAATGGAATCATAGCCCATGGAATATATTAAAGAAGGGAGGGGGGAGAAGATGTGCAAGCATTTATTGATAAAGCGTAAATAAAATCCAGCCCTTCTGCCAAGGGCATTTGTAAGGTGTCCCATCACTGTGCACTGGCTTCAGCATCAGTTCCAGGAGCACCTCCAAGCACCGGTGCACAGCAGTGAAGTTTGTTCAAAACAGAGAGGAGCCCAGGGCCTTCCAAAATCTACCTACATACATTTTGATGATGAATAAAACCACAGTCTAGCTGTAATTGGTGTGGTTAGAGTGAACCTCATGACCAAAGGGGGACCGGTGACAGCAAAGCACTGTGTTGGGATGCAGGAGGGGTACCTGAGGAATGGACAGGCTACTCAGAGTATGCAGTAGGGACCATGGGAGGATCTTCTTCAGCTGTGTGCTGCTGTGGGACTGAAACACAGAAAGATATCCCCCATAACCAGTACTTCTGCTCTGTATGTTTGAATGGAAAGGTCTGTATTTGGCAGCCCTGCTCTGATGGACTGGCCTACTTTCAGTTATGGGGCCCAGGGAACTGTTATTCCCCACTTACATCCCTTAGGGATCTCCCCCTCTGACTGATGGCCCTACCTGTGTGTGAAGGTGAATATATTATGTAATAAATTATACAGTTTGCATGCAGTTGAGGCTGGGTCTCTGCATGTTCAGACTGAAGTCCTGCAGTTGGAGATGGTGAATGGAAGGTTTCATTTCATATCTTAAGAGATGACTCTTAAGCAAAAGGTCTAACAGGGATTGAACCCACAACCTTGGTCTTACTGGCACCCTGCCCTAACCAACTGAGCCAGTCTCAGCTGCTTTTCAAAATGGTCCTGTCTCGAGCTATGCTACACAAGGGAAAAGTGCCCCAAAACCTGATTTTAGCTTGTTTCCATCAAGTCTGCTTTCTTGCGTTAAATATCCACATTTTTTTGGATCAATGAAACATTTGCACTATCTTTTGGCCTGTCCTGTTGAAATTATATTTCCCTCTGCAAAGTTTTGTGGCACCCTCTTCTTCTTCCATGTTGCTGTGGAGAAGGTTCATGACCTCCTCTTGAAAGTCTGACTTTCCTCATGTGTCATTTTACTCTTGGCACAGTACATTTTGTATTCTTCCTTCTTACTGTCATCTAAGGTTGTAAGGTTTTTTTGAAACTTACGGTTTGTGCTATGTTTCTCTGTGATTGCTGTCTATTCTAATAATACATTTCTGTGATGAACACATGTAGCTGCTCAGCATTTTGGCTCTGCCTTTCCTTTAAAATCTACCACCAGAACAGCAAACCACAGAATGCATCATTCACATTCTTAGCAGGTAAGAATAGATTTGAATTTTCTTTTTGTACAATTGTTAAAGTACTATTTACAATTCAGTAGTCTGCAATATTTCTTCGTGATTTTGTAATGCTTCTTAGAGAGACTTGCTGACTGAAAGAAAAATAATAATATGGTGATTGCAACTATCAGTGGGTTTTGATATCTTAAGACATTATTGGATGTTACAAAGTCACAGAATTGCCACTTCATAGCTGGGAATCTGATATTTGTAAAGGACACAAACATCCTCCCAACTTGAGAGTAACATTTGAACATACACAGGCTGAAGTGGGCCAATAAAACAGCCCAGTTCTATATGTTTTTGACTTTAGGGGAAAATACACTATTGGGTTGGTGCAGCTCTGGTTTTTCTATTTACTTTGAATGAATTAAATAACTTGCAATAAAAAGACTATTTCCTTCTGTGATTATTTTTAACCTCTGCCTGTAATATGTATCAGAAAGATGTTAAAATAGCTAAAGATCTCTAAGTAATTTTCATATTTCAAGTCAGTTAAAGCAATTTTCGATACACTACAAAAGATAAAGCTATAATACATAAATACATATTATTGTATACAAAATGGGGCAAGTACATGTCTATTTCCTACTTCTTCTGCATAGAAGTTTCACAGTCATCATCAATCAGACTTTATTTACAGAGCACTTGGAGAGAAAGACAACTGGATTTGCCTGGACTTACCTGTTTGTTGCATTTGTGAAAATTGGAAGTGCCTCAGCTTTGATTTGTATTTTGAATTACTTGTCAATTTGTGAAGAAACATCTGTGTTATCTGTGTATTGCAGAAAGCCTGCAGAAAGCCTGCACTTCAGCTGCTCATTGTGTTTATGGTAAAAATGCACATAAACATTTTCATGGTGCACTTTCATGCATGGTGTATTTTTAAAAAATATAGTACGACCATTTAAAAAAATATAGTACAACTATTTCCGTAATTCTGCATTTTTTCCCTTTACTTATGGAGATCAAAAAGTACTGTCACTGCTAAAATTATAACTTTCTTTCTTTTGTGTTCAATAATCTCTAATTTTTACCAAGAAATTATTAAATCATTTACAGAAGTTATCTACCAAAAGCTCCTGAGCTTTGTTATTTCATGTGGCTTCTATTTTTTTTCCTGCTGCCTATTCCACGAAAAGGAATCCAGATGAATTTATTTTCCAGCACTTAATTACCACCAGAGATCAGATGTTTGGCTGATTCATAGGCAAACTTAGAGCCTTTCTCACAGCTGTGGTTTTTCAAGTAGGAACTAGCTTCCTGATTTCACCTTCTTCCCTCTTGTGATCTGATTCTCTTTACGAGTAAGGGCTTCATCTGTCTTCATTCTTGTATGACTGCAAGATTTTTCACTGTAGGTAAGGCTGAGATTTACTTTTTTATATATATACATTTATACATCTATGTGTCTGCATATATTTTTTATATACACACTGAGAATTTTTTATAAGAATGTATTATTGACTATAATAATATATTACTGACTATATATTTTTTAAATTAGTTTACTTTTCCTTTTAAGGTAGTGTGGTAAAAAATTGTAACAATCCTTATAAATAACTGTGGCAATATTTTTTCAGAGAATTCACTTTAGCAAAGGGCACTATTATCCTTTGCATGGTAACTCTTGAAGGAGCTGACAAGATAAAATTTTATAATAAGCATGTAAAAAATGGTAGTTTTTCAACTGTTTCCACTTTTTTTCCAGCTTTTAGTATTCCTTTCAAATGTTGTTCAAAGCTGACCTTTTGTTGTTGTTAGAAAAGTAAGTAAGCACTCTGTTCTCTCCAAAGGAAATCGGGGGTTAAATGGCTTTAGCAAAGATTGCTGCATGCATTGAAGGGTTGTATAATATGTCCTCTGATTTCAATAATGAGCTTTCAAAGTGATAATCTGCAAAGGGCAACTTGATCATTTGAAGAGTGTAGTGCTTCTACTAAACTTATATACACAGTTATGCCAAAGAGCAACATATAAACTCTGGAGAGTACAGTGAAAGTCACAGCAGCATACATTTATTCCATCCCACAGGACAAAGATGGATTGCGTCCCTAAACCTCACAGGGTAATATCTAAACCTTCTTGTTTTAATGGCTATCTTTATACCTCACTTGTTTTTACCTTACTGCTGCTCAGGTTTCTCTCCTATCTGTGAGACATTCAAGATTATTCCTAACAAGCTTATACAGGATTCCTGACAGTACTGTGCAGTTATCAATATTTTTTTGATATCACTTTGCAGGAGATTTGTTGGTTGGAGTTTGGATTTTTGGTGTTGGTTTGTTTTTTTTTTAAACTGCAAAAGACATTTCAGACTTCAGCTGAACCATGAATTAATTACAATTATTACTGTTGCTAAGTGAGATAAAGCATAGTTGGAATGTCTCAGTCTCCTGTAGGTGGTATAAATGGCTTTTGGTCTGGTGATTTTCATATCCAGAAACTCTCACTTTAAATAAGGGATGGAGTGCTTTATGGCATCTTTGCATTTGTTGTAACAAGAAAAAGACACAAAGCTCTCTTCAACACACAGGATCAGCCATTTAAACACTAGTGCTTTTTTTCTTTAATTCAAAACATTTTTTCCTTGTATTTTCAAGTACAAAATAAAGTAAATGTAGAACAATTGTGTGTCCAGTTCCCAAGGAGTCTCAGAGCTTCTTTCTTGAAGAGGTAGCTTAAGCTAGACAAATAAAAAAAAAGTTTCACTGTCTTATTCTGGATATAAAAATGTCTGGTATTCTCAGAGGCTTATGTTTTTCCCTTTATTCAAGCCAGCAACTGGCAAACCTCTGTGAGTTTTCTATTGGCTGTAAAGTTCGGTCTTGTCAGAATTTGGTGAATGATTAGCTGACATGTCTCCAAATTACATAGATATCCCCGACTCCTGCAGTTTTCCTCTTGTGCTTAACAGCCCTTCTCTGGAACAAATTCAGCATCTCACCCCCTTTTCTGTCCCTTCACCTCTGTTCCTCCCACCCAACTCTTTACAGGTCTTCTGTGTCACACTGTCCCTTCCTGCAAGCATCATATCTTCACTCTGTCATTAGCTGACTTCCTTGTTCCTTTCAAAATTAAGGCCAGAATGATCTTCCCCCTGTTGCCCATGGAAATTTGTTTTGAGAATGCCAAAGTTTTAGCCAGGAGAATTGTGAGAATGGTGCTTTTTATGGACCTCATCTGAAACAATGTTTTTCAAGGGTTTCAGAATTTCAGCACAAATGTTCAGAAAGCAATCTGAAAGTTGGATGTCAGGGACACATCTTATGGTAGCAGTAGCATTTTGCCTTTCCTGCTTTTTATACAAACAGTTTTCCTCCAGTAGGGTGTTTTTCATAACCAGATAAATTAAATCTTTATGACACAATGAGAGGTTTTACTTTATCCTTGTTGTTTACTGTGTAACTCAGACAAGTATTCCCTTGGTAATAATTCTGATACCTTTTCTCCTCTGTCATTGCTGAAAAAAATTCGTGTCTATTGATAAGCATCAGTCAAAAAATTTACTTTCTCCAATCTAAAATGGTAACAATTTGACATCTGTGGATTTGTACACCTAGATGTGAAATCCAAATGTTAAATTAATGTATTAACAATGTTTATAGTTTTATTACCCTGTAATTATATCATATCTCCTGATTGTTTTTCTTTTCAGCCCTGTCTATTAAAGGTAGTTGCCTGAACCTGTTGTGAATGTCTGCACTTCTAGTGTCAGTCCTAGTGATGTTTTGCCAGGTTCAGTGAAAGAAAATGCAGTCGTAGGCATGGAATTGTTATACTGGAGGATCTATCAGACGATGAATTAGAGACAGCTGGAGACTTGATATGGCCCTTTAGCTATGTTTGGCATCCTTTCTGCCAAAAGTCTGCGTGGAAGGGGTCATTAAATGTAGTCTTAAATAGTGGTGGTTGGGAAGTTACAGCAAGGATAAAGCTGTGTGGTGTCAGGGAATTAACTGATTGCAAAAACATGGGGAGAAGGGAATTTTCAGGGTCTTCTCAAATGCTGAGTCTTCTGAGTACACTGTTGACTGACTTAATGCTGTTGTTCTCTTTCTGCTAGATTCCAGGGAAAAAAACCCCTTTGTATATATCTATATTTTTTCATCTTCCTGATCGAAATAGCTCTGCATAAGTCAGCATATTGGCTAATCACTGAAATCTAAGATGAAAAATTATCATTCATTGTAGCAAAGGAGTCCTTCTGATATCTTGGTGACAGCTGAGACTGGTCTTGGCTTTGTTCACACCTGTGGTGCTATTGCTATTTCATTATAAAACTCTACTTCCATGACATGGAGAATATTTTGTACTAAATATTCTTTATTTGTTAATTTAAAATGCCAACATTTCACTTTTATTTTCTAACTGAAATTAAATATTGATAAATATTAAAATATAGGTTATTCACTGATTACATTGGATGAGAGTCTGAGTTCTTTCTATTGATTTTGGACAGCAGTTTCTGCAATGAATGTTGGAAAGAGCTTCATGGAAAACAATCTCATTATCCACATAATTTCACAGAGGCAAGGAAGCATTTTGCCATTGCTACATCTATCTGCTTCAACTGTCTGTGGTATGGAAAAAGGGAGGGATTTGGCACCCTCCAAAAATATGGTAATTTCTACGAGTACAAAGCACTGTTTTCTTCTGAAAATAAATGCAGGGTAGTTGGGCCAATGAAATAACAGAGATGTTCCAAGCACCACTTAGCTTTTGTATTCCACCTGATAGTCTCTGAATTGTTTATGGGTAAGTTTTATAACTCATGCTGTATAGTTTATAGAAGATTTGCAAAGCATTGTTCCACCAGATACACTTGCCTTCAGTGATGACAACTGCCTCCAAGTGAGTCATTAAACAAAGCTAGAAGGTAAATCTCTGAGTTCTGGTTAATGTAGGATGACAATCCTGAAGCTGGAGGATACTTGGCTGTCTAGATTGAATATGATATTAGAAATTCAGTAGTGGGAACTACAGAACAACATGTAAATAGATAAAATTCCTCCTCTTCAGCTTCAGTTCTCTTAAGAGTGTTTTTAAAACCCTAGTTATTTGTTAAGTTTTTCTACTAGTGCTCCTGAAACCACCTTATTGTCTGCTGATTTCCATTTTAAGGGAGCCTATGGCTGAAATCAGTGGAAGATCCTGACTTATTGGATGTAGCGGCACAGGGAATTATTTCAATTGGAGAACTGGAGAGAGTTTTAGCTAATAACTGGTCAACTGATGTATTCCCATAAGCCAGAATTGGTGTTGCTTAACTAAAGGAGCTCCAGCTCAAGCTGTTTGTCAGTTTTGGCTTATTGTAAATGAGAGGGGTCATCTGCACTCTGCTGGTGACACAAGTGTCACCTCCAATTCTTACACCAATCCATGCTTTTTTCCTGATATCTTTCAGGAATTACTTGCTTGAAATTTAGGAATGGCAGAAATCAGATGTTGAGCATTGGGCAAAACTTTTGTTGAGTAACTTGACCATGGGTGTAGAGGGGTGGTTAGGAAAGATTGGTAAGCTGGTGCATAAACTGCATCAGGGGAGGGAGGCCACATTTTTTCCTTTACTTTTACCCCGTGTTCCCCAGACAGTCCATTAGAGGCTCTCTAGCTAGGACAAAACGCAGAGAAATATTAAGATGAGTGTAGCTATTTGTTGTCTACAGAAGACTCAGCTCTGACCTTCACACAAATGGCAGAGTTGCACAGATCTTAAAGGTGGAATTTCCATTGCTAGCTGTGGGCATTTTACCATTCATTTACCAGGAAAGAGAAGCAGTTTGGGCCCAGTGTGTGAGATTGGTCTGTGTTGGTTCTGAAGTGTCTGTGTTGACACTGAAGTTCCTGAAGAGATATAACCATTATGAAGGCAAACTGATACTTAACGGTGTCCTGTCTGGGCTTGCCCAGATGAGTCATTCACTTGAAAAGCTTTTTACTTTGAGTCAATTGTGTGGCTTTTGGCACTGAAATTTTTAGCAGAGAGATACATGTGCTGATTTTGAGCTCTTTTGAACTCACAAAAGATTTGGGATCACAAACATTATCTTAGCTTGCTGTGATGGACCGAATTTTGCACTGTCATCTTAGATGTGATATTCATCCTTTGACCCTGTGTGTAATGAACTTGAAACCAAACATGATAACTTTGAATGATGCAGCTCAAGGCTGAGGTTCAGGAAGCTGCTGCTGCCTTGGCATCTCTACTCTTCCTCTGACAGTGCTCCTGTCATTATTGTGGAATTTCTTCTCTTTTCTTTCTTATAGATATAATTCTTGGCCTCAGATCCATCCCCACATTTTCCATGGGAGTTACTGTGTTTGCTCCCATTGGACTACTCATGTATACTTAGACAAATGCATGTGGCAAGGGCTCTGAGTCCCCAAAATCCTCTTATAATGATTTCTCTATTACCTTACCAATGAGAGCAACTTGAGAGCTGCCAAACAGTGTGGCTGATGTACTGCTATTTAGATTTTCAAAGCACTGGTTTTAGAGAAGTTTCTTCCTGGAAAATTAAACAGATAAAAGAGAAGAAACAGATTAAAGAGAATAATGTGGGCAGGCTTCACTACACAACTAGGGTATTACGCATTTTGGTTGATTCTTTGATCCACCTTCCAATTGCCATGTTAAATACAATTTATGCTGAGAACTAATATGAGAGATCTCCATTTATTCCTTTGTTGTTTCAAAGTTTGGAATGATTGTTCAATTAGTACCTTGGTTTGCAGGACTGTAGTCATAAAACAGCTGTTGTTAGACTTAATATATTAAGGACAAGAAATGGACGTGTTAATTAAATATTAAGTATATATGTAAAAGGGGGCACAATTCTGGTCTTTTCTTTTTTCTAAAACCCAATCCCCAAATTTCATACACATTTATGTATAACAATGAGTAGATGAATTAAAATACATATTTATAAGCTAATGTAAAGTGATTTTATTGCAATCCAATTTTTTAAAATAATGTCAGCTGCATCCCAGTTTCTCAATTTAAAAAATCTTATATAGCATCTTGCAGTACAACCCCCTTTGTGATGTGACAAGCAAGAAAGAATCTGCCTTTCAACTCATATATTCAGAATGTGACTCTAGGTCCTGAACTTTGAATTTATTTGCTCATGAGATTTTACTCATGCAAAAGTCTCACTTGAATGTAGTAAATGTTTAGGTTTGTCCACACATGATCAAATTTGTAGGATTGAAATTTTACTATGTCCCAGGTGAAAAAATAAACAAAACAAAACCAAAAAAACTTGTTTGAGACCAATTTGCCCTATAGAGAATGTCTGGTTAAAATCACTTCTCCATAAATAAAGAGATGCCTCCATAGTTTTTTTAAAAAAGTATTTGAGTAGGGGTTGAAGAGGGGAATAACCACTAAACAAACCTCAATATTTATTGGGAAATTATTACACACATACATAAAGCTTAATTTTTCTTGTTTTAATCTTTAGACTGGAATACTCAGAATGGAAAAACCTTAGAAATATATTTTTTTCTTTCTTTGAATTAAATTTGTTTCACTGGCTTGATAAAACTGAGACCATGAACAAGAGGCATGTCTCCCTGTTAAGTGTTAAAATACACAAGCACACTCTTTCCATGCATTCAGATCTTGAGCCAAAATTAACTGAAGCCTAGGTCAAGATTCACATTTTCTTGACTGGATTTTTCACAGATTTATCAGTGGAGAACATTTTTAGAAGTTGAGCAAGTCATGAAAATGGAGCCCAAGCTGTGCTGCTGTAACTGTAGTAGTCTTTTCTGTGTCCCCAGAACCTCCACAAAAAAGGTTTGAGATGCAGTGACAGAAACATAAAGCTGAAAGTCTCTATAAGAGACTATGCTTCTGTAAACTTCAGTTAAAAGCCTCCATAGCAGCTGATCACAAACTGCTTTGGAAAACTTATTTGACTGATTGCATACAGATTTTTTTTCTGCTGGTGAAGTCAATCTCTTCTTTCCCACCATGGAGAGCAACTGATCAATTCATTAAACGTTTCTTTACATAATCTCCCATCTCTGTACTTTTATATCCAAGTTAAACATATCCACTCATCTCACTTTTTATTCTATAGGACTTGTTTTTTCAGTCTGTTACCATTCGTATTTTTGGAGTGCAGTGCAATTAACCTCTCTTTCAAAGTCCAAGAAAGGATACAGCACTAAATCTTAAATGAATATTAGAACAATTAGCTTCCAAGTCTGCTATATACCACTCCTCTGAATAACATACCAGGATAGGTTCCTTTTTCTCATTCTTTCTAAGGATTCTGTGCTCCATCTCATTTTATATGTGCCATTTTTTCCTGAGGAAATGCTTATTATATTAAGTCATCAATTTCAACCAAATTTGACTGAAGAATGCATGAGGATCCATAGTTCTTAAGATTTTTGTGAAAATCTGTGTCTGGACAGGTAACAGAGAGCTTAGCTACCTTCCTAGATACAGATACCTGACAGGCTAGGTGATTGGCATGTATGCCCTGTCCACTCTGTCATTGCAATCCACATCTGGCCTCCTCTTCCTCTGGCATGTGAGGCAAAAAAGGGAGCAGAAAGAAAGGGATTTAACAAGCATGAGGGTATATTACTAATATTTTTTTGGGGAGCATATGTTTAGGAAGAAATAGCTGCAGGTATTGATTTGGAAGAAACTAAATATAAGTTAATATTTCATTACTTCCACCACTAACAGCAATTTAGACGGGATTTTTTGTTTATTTTGCATTTGAGTTTGGTCATTTAGCTGCTTGTTGTCCAAAACTTTGGCCGGCTGGCTAATTTTCAGATTGCTGTACACTGTAATCCTTATATGATTTCCTTCAATTTTGCTCCTGGATTCCTGGTGTTTTATGCCTTCTTCCCAGGTGCATTTTGCACTTTGAAGTATATACTCTCTCAAAAAAAAATTGGGGATATTTCACAGGTAACTGAAATGCACTTGACGGGAAGTTTCAGTTGCTGTACATTATAGGACAGAAAAGAAAAATGTTGCAAAAAAGTTATCTTCCTATACCCTCACTTTTTCCAGGAGGAAATCTGGACATCTTTTCAGCAGCCTGAGTTTACTTTGCCCATGTTTTTATAAAGTTTGTACTGAAATATTTAATGCACAGTATTCCTTTCTTACCCCAGAAGTCATGCTCACTGCATGAAAACACTTGTGAAGTAGGAATATGTTAGATCAGTGTGCTAAGACTTCTGTTGCCCTGAGGAGTGGAACCAACTGAGCAAAGAGACTGATAATATTCTCATTACTTTATGATGATCCCCTTTAACTCCGAGGTTACCTGTGCACTTGGAAGTGCCGATAAAGTTTCACTTTGTTGTCTGCAAAGGAGAGGTTGTTTCGATAGAGAATTCCAGCCTGCAAAACTCAATATTTCCAAAAGGGACGAGATAATTCAAGTGTTAACAGCAAAGTAGACTATACAGTCAACAGTTGCAATAATATCACAGTTTAGTTGATTAGCCTTGACATACATTAACTGCTGGTTCATGTTACTTATATTCTTCATTTTCCACTCTTACCAATCTCATGATGTGCTCATAATTCAGACAAACTAGAATACAATAAATGACAAAAATTGACTAATTCCAACTGTAAATATTAACATGTGCAAATGCTGTATACAACTGCAATATTTGCATTTCCAGTGCTTATGCAATATGCCAGAGTAGACAAAAGGTGCACAGGCATTCTATTCATGGCTTAATTTTGGAATAACAAAACATTCAAGTTTTGGTGATTTTTAGTGTATAAAATTAAAGTATTTCCCTAAGTACTGGCTGGCAATACATCAACTGAAGAGCAAAAGAATAATTTTTTATTTTTATGACTTGGAACAGTTCACTTTATTATTTTATGTGCTCAGTGTGGTGCAAAAATAGTTGCACTTCTCATGTTATTTTTAATGTTGAAGACAAATTCGAAGCATGCTACATTGTTAAAGGTGATGCTCCTGCTGTTTGTAAAAGAGCAAGCATTAGTCTGAAAATATAGTTTTGAAACCAGGCATCATTACACATCCTGTCTACCTTGAGAACAAAATTGGGAGGATGTGAATGGCCAAAGATATCCATCGCTGAAAACTAGGTCTTCTGCATGTTTAATGTCACAATAATTTACAGGATTTTCATTTTACTTGTTAATTATGATGGATAGAAGAACAGCAAAAATATGTGATAGTCTAAGACTCATGTAAATCATCAAAAATCAAACCAGATTTTTACAAAATATTACTATTTTGTAACCAGGATTGGTATGCTGACCCTTACTCCCAGCTAAAATTTCCCCTTAAAAAGGGAGTCACAAGGATGAGAATGTTAGCTCTCCTTTGTCTAAGCACATGCACACATGCATGCACATGTATGTGTGTTATATACATGTATGGTATTTCTTTCTAGATACCAATTTAAATGAAAGCACTAATACCAGATTTCTGGTAAGAGGCTTCTTTATAAGCTATTATATCAGTATTTTTGTGAATGAGGAAAGGAGAGGAAACCAACATGTTTCTGAGCTTCTCTGTGTGTACCAAACACAGAAATATGCCCATAAAAGCATATGTATTTATATATAAGCATACATAAAATAGAAAAAAAGTAAAGGCTTGACTGTAAAGCTAAAAGTCTGAAAGCAGACGTGTATTTTCCTTGAAGTGAGACTTTGTGGGCTGTAAAACCACTTTTTGTCATTTTGAGTTGTCCCATGTCATAATGTTGGAAAGATTAGATTCATTTGTTGTCTTTCTCCTTCGTTCTCGAGTCTTACACAGTGCTGAGAGGCACTTTACAAAGAAAAAGACAGCATGTAAATCTTCAAAGAGAAGGATAGACTCTGGAGTGGCAGAAGGAACTGTAGCTTGAACAAAGTGATCTTCAGGGACAGACTGTGGCTTTGTGGGACCCTCCTCACTGATGTGTGTTACAGCTGTTTGTGTAAAGTTACTACTCTGCATGTCTCAGAGCCACCATGGGCTGTTGGGTTTGGACAAGTGGTATCCAAGATTAAATTGCTCTTGCAGGTCTCTGGAAGCCTAGTTCTGTTCCCAGACACTTTCCTGTTTCTGGTCCACATTTTGTATCCAGAAGAGCTGTAGGATCGAGCCTGTGTTTTTTACCCATTAACAGGTTATGATGTTTTCTCTGAAGTGTCACAGCTGTTCCTCCTCAGTTTCTTCCATTTATGCCAATGCTCTTACAAACTTAATGTATTTGAAATAGATTATTTTTCTTATCCTAAATCCAGGACATTGGGTTCTGGAAGAAGTTTGTTCAGATAGTATTTTTGTTTTATTTCTAGTTAGTTAGTTAGTTAGTTAGTTCTTCATTCCTTTTTCTGTCTAGATCATTTGAAATTATACAGAGCCATGCAGACTTGTGAATGCTCTTATGGGGGATGTCAAAGGCTTGGCAAAAAATAAATGTATCTTATTCTTTCCTGGCATACTTGGCATATTTTTCCATTTGCACTTTAGTTCTTCCTTATTTCTCCAATTTCCAGTATCACAAGTACCACATTTATTATTTTACATGTTCTGTTGTACTGAAAGAGAGTGTTTCTCTGCAGGTCTGATGAAAAATCTCTGGTATTTTTCGGTTTGACAGATCTCCGTAATTGTCCATAAGGCTATATAATACTGCAATTGAACTTCATATTCCCTCTTTAATTTATAACATTTTAGGACATATTCCTCCTCACCTAACAAGTACGCACACGGTAAACAAGGTAGTAATTTTATTTAAAAAAAAATCAAAAGAGGTATAATTGCAGTGCATCTGTCTACCATCCCTTTACACTAAAAACAGGTTGCTTGGATGAGTAAGAATGACTCACGAGAGCATACTGATGCTTAAAAATCCTGACATTACATTTAACCTTATTTAGAACAGACATTATTAACAGACATTTCAGAAATAATTCAGGTTGCTATGGGACTCTTTATAAAAGCAATCATGGTATGTAATATCTGGGATTGTGCTCGGCTGGGTTACATAACTTGCTTAAGTCCTTTTTTTCCCTCCTGTTTATAAATTATTGGTGGGGTGAGATATGAAATTCTCCACAAAATCTCTAGCCTTTCTTGGGGAGCTTGCTCATACTTTCTCAGTACTCTGTGTGTGAATATACTGTGGCCTATCCACATAATTGTGTTTACATTGCCCATTCTGGCATCACCAGCTGCTTTCATTTTTTCTGTGAAATTCCATGGAAGCTTGAAATAGGCTTTCTTTAATAAATAACTTTCATCATGTGTGGTTGTTATCTCACACAGTTTTGAAGATTTCTTTACAAATGGGTAAGTTTCTCTTTCCCAATTATTACATTTTTTATTAGGCATTGAAATAATTTTTATATAAGGGGGTAGGTATATTGACTGTGTTGTTATCATGATCTATTTTGGGACAGAACAAAACCAACGTGAAGCAAATATTATAAAATGAAATGGAAAAAATTGTGAGTTACATACTTGTATGTCTGCTTGGGGAAAAAAAAAGTGGGTTATTTTAGTCATTCTTAAAACCATAAATCAAGAGGAAGATTACAGAAAAGCTGAGTTTAACATGTGAAGTGTGAGCCCCAGAAATCACACTTTTGTTTTAGGCAATGTAAAAAAAATAACTCTTTAATCTCTTTAATTTCTGAAGAAAAATACTTAGAGGATTGTACTTTATCTCTGAGTTCCCAGCTAACATGCCGCCAGCCAAATGAACTGAGAGATTTTGCAAAACAATCAATAACATGCCATGAAAGCAGGTTATGTAAGTAGGAGTGCATAACTTTTAAATAAAGTTTATTAGTAAGCAGTAAGAGAAACATAGGCAAATATCAATTCTGTTTTAATTCAGAAGGGTTTATTTCTGATGTTAGTCAATACATAATAAACTCAGGCCCTTTGTAGCACAATGCTTTGATTCTGTGCTAGCTTTGAGGCTGTTTCTACAAACTAATTAAAAATCAGGAAAGCAAAATTTCTTACAGTTAGGTAAAATGTACTGTATATATTTGTTCTAAAATAGCAACAAGTGCATTAGAATTCCACAGATATCATGCTATTATGAAATGAAATAAATTTATTATATTGTTACAGATTTTTGCACTGGTTTCTGGAAGGAGCAATTTATAATATTCATTTGCCCAGGCATGCATGCAGAAAGGTGATTTTCAACAAACCAAAGAATTCTGTCTTCTTCCTCATGAGTGAATATGGTTTGCTGTCACTAGGAAAAGAGAAAATTTCATGTACTTTGAAATTTCATACGTAAGACCTTTTCAGGACCAAGACAACTATCTTTGCAGATTTTCTGCAAACCTCAAAACCCAAAGAAAACAAAACCTTTGCATTCAAACTTACATGTTAAGCATGACTCAAAAGAAAATAAATATGTGGAGAACTGACTAAAAAAAAAAAAATCAGAATCAGCTAAAAAGAGCTTTTGAGTTTATCAAGTATGGTTTTACCAAACCATGCATTCTGAAAAATTAAAAAATAGAAAGCTCTGCTGTACAGTGGTGGTGACTGAGAGCAAGGGTATTTTGTTTGTATATTACCTATATTTTATTAAATTGATCAAAGATATACATATATTTATATTATCCACATTTTACACTTAATTTTTATACATGAATTTTGATAAATCAAAATAGCAAAGGGGTTAAGACATCAAACATGTGTGAGCAGATTTAGGAATCTTGATTTTGGTAGTAGGGAGGTAATTTGTACTGTCATACCTCAGTCCAATAATACATTTAAGCACACCTTTGCTCTAAGTCGAGCTGCCTGCAGCACTTGCCCATTTGTTTGGGTCTGTAGCTTTTACTGCTCTTTCCTTAAAACTATTTGCAGCTGCTTATCACAAAGCATTGTGCTCTAATATGAACAAGAGGCTCTTCCAGAATTTCTTAACCTCTTTTTGGGTGCACACTGCCAACAAGAATAAAATTGAAGATGAATGGAGAAAAACTTGATAACCACTGTAGGTTTTAAAATATTCAATAGACACTAGGTTCTCATATAACAACACACCCACCGATAAAAATCCTATTAAAAGCTATTCAATAGAAATCCAGAAAATTAAATCCAAAGACATCAATTTATTGTCTAGTTCTCAGGGCACTCACAACAAGTTTTTAAAAACTGCCAGTTAAAAGCATTAAATGATGGATTTTTGTCTTCATTTTTCTCCTCCCTGGTCACAGGCAGCAGACGGCCACACGAGACATTTGTGAGCTTGTCCTTGACCATGTATCAGATGGCCTCAGCTGAAAACTGGGTGAAGTGGTGGACATTTTCCAGCATGCTTGGCAACCCAGCTTGCAGATCGCTGTTCACAGGAAAAGGGAACGTGCCAGCTATCACATATCCATACTTGCAAGAGGAGACCTAGACCTGTGAAGCAGCACCCTGCCATCCAACTCCTGGCTGGCACCCAGACACTGTGAAGAATCCTCCAGTGGAGGAGGCATTCCAGCTGAAGGGAGCCATCTCTCATTCTTCAAGTCCCTAGCAAAAACCCCAAATTAGCAGCTCTTTTCATAGGAAGAATTAGGGGCTCACCAGACACACGGGGCTCCCAAGACCTGTTCTTCAGATGATTTTGAGGAACGTTGGTATTACATATGCTTAGGTAGAATTGCAGAACTTCTTTTCATGTGGAGGAGCCAGGATTGCAGATCTCCTGGCCACTCTTGGCTTTTTGGACCATCAGCTGATTTCCAGCCCCAGCTGGATGTAAAATGTATGTGCCCATTCCTCCTTGGCACCAGGCTGACAGCACAGAAGTGTAGATAGCTATGCTAAGTCCAAGAAGCTCGGATACCCAGGTTTCTGGTTCTCACCAATGTCACCTTGATGGTCCGTGGGCAAGAATAAGGGCAGGGTCAGCAGTGGTCATGGTGTCCCCATGTCACACATATCCAAGCCCAACACGCATAAGGCACATGAGGCAAACCTCAGGGCTCTGGGCTCCAAAGGTGAGCAAGCAGTTCAGCTGTGCCAGCACCCATCCTTACGCCTGCAAGTGAAACGCTTTTTCCACATATTCTTTATTCCACTGCCAGTCCTCTGAATCACCATGTCCTTCCCTGCTTCCCCCTTGTACACACATCTATCTTGCTTATGTTTTTTAAAAGATGAATAAGTGCGAAGTTTTCTGCCTACATTCCTGCCTTTGGCATCTTCATTGGGCAAGGCACACAGTGCAGCAGGAACTACAATGTGATTCTTTTTTCTTGATCTTCATGCTAATAATTTAATACTAAACAGCAGAAATAATTTCAAAATACCAGGAAAGCAATTTAAAGAAAAAAACAAACTTGACATGTAATAAATAATTTAACACCTCACCCTAACGCAACCTGCAGTGTCTTTCAGTCATGGTATGGATATACACTCATCAGTTTTTGTGGTGCTTTGCATAAATTTCATGAGTATGAACAGAGTAATATTAAAACACACACATAGGCAATTTTCTGGCCTTTCAGTTCATTATGAAATACTTTACCTCTAGGCAGATGACTAATATGCTATTAAATTTCTCTATCCTTGAGTTGTGTCATAGCCAAAAAAAGGGTGCAGTCACTCATAATCTTTATTAAATGAGCTGAATACACCCACTCAGGGAAAATGCTGTTGTATGACTTTAATGTGTCTTGCAGCAGCATTAACATGCTTTTAGGTCATTCAGCTCCATGTTGTGGAGCTACAATAGTAAATCCATGATGAAAACTGGGGGAAATTCCCTGCCTGTTCTGAGTGTTTGGGAGGCATTACCCAGAAGGTTTAACTTCCTGCTTAGCAGAAGGAAAGCTTTGCCTCATGTTGTATTGTGAACCCTACAGTCCAGTACAGATGAGAGTTGTTTGCTGTCGTAACAAGGCAGTTGCTCTTATTTAGGAATAAAAAAGAGATCTGCACAGTTGTACCCCAACACTAGCCAAATTTCCACAATCCCAGTTCAGATCTCCTCTCTACCAAGGGCACCTCATATAATTTTCCTTATTTTCCTGGATTTTTGGTTTCTTATATGAAAACCAGGATAATTGAATTGCTTTTGCTGCTCCCACTTGCAGTGGATTGATGTGAGCCTGGTCTGCAAAGGCTGGCATGGCCACTCTCCAGCATACTGGGCCTGTGCCTGGAACTGGGGAGTTTGATTGATACCATGTCGAGGTGTTGCAGCACTTCAGCTAATTCCCTTTATCTTAATACGCAAAGGAGGGATAAAACCCATTATGACTTTTTAGTGTAGCAGGTCACTGCTGCAAACTATGGAATTTATGTATCTGGGGATACAGTGAACTCTAGCAAACCATTTGTATGGGGCAATATAATTCTGAAGAAATTCTTAGTTTCACATCTTTTGTGAAACATGTTTATTTAAAATTGTAATCTTCTTATGGATTAATCTTCAACAGAATAGACATTAAACTTGAATTGTTTCTTATTGATTTTATTATTGATTCTGTCTAGAATTCCTGTGTTTTTTTCTTTTAAACTGAGGAGGGATTTATAGAAACCACTATAAATCATAAATAGGAAATCCAAACAGCTTATATAACGTTAAAAAAAGATGTCATGGAACCTTTTGTGAATATAATTTAGGCCATAATCTGTCTATTTTCAAGGTGGGATAGAAAACACTCTACCAGCCATTAAAATATCTATAAATATTAGCTGGATTAAGCTAGTAATTTCAACTGGAAAAGAGTTTTCTCTAGTAACTTGCAATGAAGAACTTTCATTGTCACTGGAACTTCTTTGTACACCCTTAGAGCTAGTCCTATTGAATGCTGCATGAATGATTCAAAGGCATTTAGAAGAACAACACAAATCTATTTGCCCATACAGGAAATTTGGGATATGTTCTGGTAGTAGCTGACAGTGACAACACTGGAACTTAATTCACTTTATGAACAAACCTGATTCATGTCTTGTTATGAATGGAGAATCATCTGATTTTCTTGTACTTAGGGATATATTTTTGCTTGGGAAAAGAAATTATTTTTAAGTTGAAAATGAGATATTCAGAAAGTTATTTCTAATATTTGTAGGTTTTTTTCTTTCCAAGCTTGCACTTATTGAAATGAACTTGGAATATTTTATTTTGTAGTTCATTGTCCTCTCATTAGGGCATATTCTAGAGATAATGCTGCAAATTCTATGAATTCTTGTAAATCCTAGTTATTCTAATAACTCAAATAATATAATATGTAAACTCTAGTGGTTCTAATATCTCTTGCAGCAAAAGAACAATATGGAAACTAAATTTTAACTCTTTTCAAGAAAGAAAAAGCAAAATACTTTTAATAATTTCATCAGTAAGAACTCCTTCCTTTACCCCTATTTACTGGTACATTTGATTACTGTAGAAGTAGCTGAAGTGATGAAACAAAGGAACAGGAACATGAACAGTATCAACAAAGGAACAACTATCAGGATAATAATGAATCGAGGACATGGTTAAAAATTGCTATTCAAGATGCACATTTATTGTGAATGCCTTGGTTTTATGACTTTTATCCTTAGCCTTACAGTGATATGTAATAAATCCCTTATTTTCTGTGCAGCAACGTTTCTCATCTCATTTTTGAGACCTAAATTGCCTAAGGTTGATCCTTAAAGAACTTTTAAAGTGTGTAACTGCTTAATGGGGGAGATAAAGAAATATGACTGTGACTAGAATTCCACTGAGATAAAGATTAGATTCCCAAAACTATGCTACTAATGAAAGGCAAACCATTTTTATCTCATTATGATTGTCACAAAAGTAAAAGTTCATACCATGTAACTATTTTTATTTATTTTTCTGTTTTTCTATAACCTGCAACTTCATTCAAAACAGATGCAATCAAAACCAAACAAAACAACGAACAAACAAACAACAACAACAACAAAAACCCCAAAGGAAAGAAAAGAACAACAAAAAAACCCCACCCAAACACTATGTGAATCAAAACAATATAAATATTTCCAACTCTTCTTTGTGAAAATCACTTGGTCTTAAGGGTTGTTAGTAAACCTAAGTGATTAAAAATTAGGGTTCTATGAATAACTGTTATTTCATAATGCCAGACTAAAGACAAAGACAAGAGAGCAGCCATAACATTGTACAGTTCTTATTAAAGTAGCAAACCAGCAACTCATAATCACATTAGAAAAAAGATTAATAACTTAGATATCAAGCTGACACATACTGGACTAACTTCCTTACCTCTTAAAATTCATAAGTCTATACAGGTCTTTTAGTATGATTCAGATCTCATAATTTAATGAAAGGGACTTGATCAGAGGCATTCATTAAATAAAAATTCTGTTAGAGAGAGAATTAAGGATGATGAATTGAAGACCTACTTTCTTTTCCTCTATCATTCTGTGAAAAGCTCTACAAATTGTCATTTGCTAATTAAATCATGTGATCTAAATCAATGTTTTGGGCACATAATTGCTTGGTGTTTTGCTCTTCTTGAAGAAATCTTGGAAATTTCCATGAGAATTGAGGATGCCTTTTATTACTTTTTAAAACTATCTTCTCATTAAGGATGTTGATAATGTATTTTTCTATACTGTCTAAAAAAGGAATGGACTAAAAGCAGGAAATACTTAGAATTTGGAGTGCATTGAGACTGGGTGTTCTTAAAGTTGTGTATTTGTGAGAATCTTTCAAGAGTAAGCTAGTCCTTAGTTTAAGTACAGCAAAGTACTTAACTGCACTCTCATTTCTGTCCCTGCTCATGGATGGACAAAACCACATATTCTACATGAAGGGTGTATTTCTGAAATTTTCCACAACTACTCAAATTTTGTTTTCCTCCCCTTTCCTCCTTGTTTTTATGTGCAAAATAATGTCTTTAAAATTAGTGAAGACTCAGTTTAGATATGTTTTCGCTGTTTCCTCCTGATGCAGGTAATTTCTGCAACCACATCAAGAATGAAATATTATTTTGTATTACATGCTGCTGTGAATGGAGGTGGCTACTGTCTATCTTTGAGAAGCTCCATCATCAAAAGGTTAGTTGATAACTTGGTTTGTTAAAAAATACAGAACATATTTAACATCTTTTCATAGACGGATAGAATTTATCCTTCAAAACTGAAAACAAGGCTGAGTGCAGTGCATAATTCTTAATGATAAGGGAAATTACAAACTAGAAATCATCCATTCCAGTAAAAATCCCATCATCCTATTTTTATAACAGATTTTAAGGCATACACTTAAAATTTCTGGTTTATTCAAGAAGGATTTCTAGTTTACTCAAGAAGAGACCTGGATTTCTTGCTTAAAGAGTGTAAGTTTCCTGCGATCAATTCACTGCTTTTCTGTTTGTTTTGCTTTGAGCTTTTTTCATGTTTCTAACATTATTGTCATTACAGAAATTTGACAGGTCTAATGTGACATGTCTTTACGACACCACTGGGATATTAATAAGAAGAGAGTGAAAAATCAATTGGACTCACATTTAACTAAAGTTAAATCTTTATTACAGAAATTTTTTACAAATTGCCCAAATGCAAACCATTTTTCTGGCTCCTAGTTCCTACCATCCTGTTTCCCAGTTGGGAGCTAAGAAAAGGACAAGTGGCACAGAGACTGCAGTTTCTGTACTTTCCCAGAAACTTTCTCTTTGTTTTTGTGCCTTGTATTAATACTTGCTTTTTCTGAATTGCGATTGACTACTTGTACATTCCATTATTTTCAGAAATTGCTTAGGTAGCCACAGTTTGAGATTAGCACATCCTTAGAAATATGACTAGCAATTCAGTTGTAGTTATTCAGCTTCCAGTCGGTAGCAGTGAATCAACCATTTCCTAGCAGCAGGACTTCAGTTCTGTGTGAGGAGGTTTCTGTGGATTTTCCAGATTTCAGAAAAGTTTTCCAGAGATAATACTGCCATGGGCTGCAGATATTCAAGGTGGACAGATCTTCAACCTTCCAGCAGTTTGGGTGCCATGCTGATTTTCACATGCTGCCCTATAATTCAGAGACCTTTAGCACCACTCATCAAACTTTGCTTGGCCAGTGTTATTAATCCTTGTCTGGAGAGTAGTTTAAAATCACCATTTTTGTACCATGTTTTTGTGTACTGGGGCTGCTCTTCTCTGACTGCTCTAATGTCTGGTGGTGTCAGTGACTCCCTGAACATTTCCAGTAATGTGATAACAATGCCTGGATATGCCTCTCCTCCGTGTCTGTTCTCCTTGCAGTTTTCAAATGTGGTTGTCAAGCTGAATTAAGCATTCCCTACGACAGTGTATTAGACTGGAAACCCATGGAGCTGTAATATCTTCCAATAGACATTCTGGCTGCTTTAAAGATTTGCATTCTCTTTGTGCTTCTTAGCTAGATGTAAAGGACATAGACAAAAACTAGCTGACTTTGTATCTCAATGTCTCGATTACTTTCATAAGGGAGGTGACATGAAGACACAAGAACACATTACCATCACAGAAAATCCCAAGAACTTTGAGTCATGACAGAATGGTAAGTATATATAGCCTCTGCATAGGATAAACCACTTAAGTATCCATTTGTAGAAGTTTCTTATCTGAAAGTGTTTAAGCATGGTCCTATGTCCTGAAGAAAAATCTATCACAAATCTATCAAATCTATCTCTGAAATTTCTAGGGTTAATATAAAGGTGAGATTAACGATATCAAACCATCTCCTGTTTTGTATGAACAGTGATAAACTGCTAGGTACTACTGGAGCACAACCCCTATTAGACATGACCTGACCAGACTTGTTCTTCTATTGTAGCTAAAGATTAAAGCATTTGTTGCAACATTTTTTAAAGTAATCCTCTCTCTGGCTGATTCATAACAGCTGTTAAATAACTAGATATTTAGCTTAAAATTAACTGAACCCATAAATTTAAAAGTGATATAATAAGCAACCCCTTTACACATAGCAAAATGCTTCTGTCATCATTTGAATGCTTTATGCTGACCTCACTGTCTGCATCTGATTGAATTGATCTAATACGTATCATAGTTGACAGAAGATGATAAAAATGGTGATTATCTATTTCTGATGCATTATGGAGGAGGACAGACACCACATAGGAGAGTGAGGCACCATGTGGTGGGGACTTTTAAGTTGACATAGTGTTTTTGAAATGTGTAAAAGATAGTTTGGAGTTTGTTGCGGCATGTTTCAATGGCAGCACAAGCAAAAAGTACACATGCTTTGTTTTTCCTTATATTCTTTACCCCCTTTGCCAGTTATCTGGTAGTCTCTCCTTCCTCCCACAGGGCTGTCCATGAAATCATAGCTTTGTTATGAATGTAATGGTGGTATATTCACCATTTTCCCCCTGCCCTCTTAGAGGTTCTGATTTGTCAGAAACTTCTTAACAGTAATACTACCTGGTGCTCCTGCAGCAGCTCATTCTCTCTTTACCATAGTGCCTCAGAAGTGTTGATTTTTTCTGACAGGAGAGGCTGACACCTAGAGAAGTAAAATGACTTATGTAGGGCAGATTCAGTCTTTTTATTCATAGCCCCCTCCTAGCTTATATCACAAGGAAGTCCTCATGCTTTTTTTCTTCCCCAATGAAGAGACAACATGCATATAAAGGCTTTTATTAAAACAAATCTATATTAAAACTCAACCAGATGAAAAAGAAAAGCTTTTGTCTTGTTGACAAATGTAACTTGCTTCCTTTTCACATATTCTCTTGGTTCAATTTGCACTGGTCCTAAGGTTTCCTTTAACCTCTGCGGTAATATTTGAAAATACATCATCCACTGCTGGAATTAAATCTAGGAAATGAGAGGGTTTTTTTTCTATGTGCACAGGTTTCATGAAGACTGAAGTAAAATGACAATTTTAAAGATAACATTCCTGAAACCTTTTAAAAAGACACTCAGCTTTAAACCTATGTAAAGTGCCTTAGGACTTGAAGGTTAATGATTTGAGTAATTTGAGTGCAGACCTGAATTCATAAGATAATAATTCATACCAAGTAGTGAAAATACTCAGTTTTGTTCCTCCCACAGTAAATCTGAGATCACCAGTGTCTGTGGGCGCCAGCTGTTTCAGGACATATAATTTCCTTCTGGTAGAGCTACATTTGTATCATTGGGAATTCTTAAGAGTGCTTAGTTACGCTGTACTCTGTGCAAACAGACTGAAAAGGAGTGAAATAACAGCTTTTTTGAGACCAGATAAAGCACAACAAGGAAGTGACACAGATGCATCTGTCATGATACTAATGCAAGCCAGTTGACAGTAAATCTCACTAATGTGATTTATTGTTCTCCTCTGAGTGTAAGGGGCAATCAGAGAAATTCCAAAGATGTTCACCTGAAAATGAGGAGGAGGAAATCCTCGCACTGTGCAGTACTCTGCAGTATCAATCACCTTATCATAACAGAAGAAGTAGACACTGGTATGTGAAGAACCTTGACAGTAACAAGAAGTCACTTATATTTGGTAAGAAACACAGGGAAAGAAAGAAGTGGTATGGTGTTACAAAAACTGAAGTCATCGAAGCTGCAGTTTGAGAGAGTAATATTTTGCAGCAGCAAAGCAGGAATGCAAAGGGCTGATCTAAACTCCTGTTTGCTAGAGTCACAGATGATAATGTGATGAATGTGTGGGATTTTAAGAGTTTAAGAAATCAAATTTGTTGTCTGAAATAGCAACATCCCTGAGAAAGAGAAAACAAACAACAAGACGTTCAATTCAATATTACATATTGAGAGTCTGTGAGGCAGGTAAGCATAAAGAAAGAAAAGTAGGGAAAGTCTGCCAAAATAGAGGGATGGCTCAAAACCTGCTGAAGAGATGTGAGAGAGACAGGACAAGACTTCATTTTTGAGAATAATATTGGCCTAGAGTAGTCTGTGACTGCCTTGTTTCTCTCAAGTAGCCTTATCTTTTTGTAACTTTGAAGATTAAATAGGAATATCTCATATAACATTAAAAAAAAAATTACAGACCTCTATCAGGTCAAGTGAATTGAAAGGCCTCTAACAGCTAACCACACATAGTAATTTTTTAAACATTTGAAGAATATGTGAAGTAACCCAGTACAAGAATCCAGTGATGACAATTGTCAGGTGCTCAGTGATATTTTAACCAGTGGAAAATTAATCTGAATGTTACTGGAAGCAAAACCACAGTTTTCTAATAGGCTCAAGTCTTCTCATCTTTCACCCTCTCCCTCTGCACGCCTTTATGTTCTGCCAAGTGGTCCCTCTTAAACAGATACACGTCTTTGTCCCAGACTTAATTCCGGTCATCAGCTTTGCTTTCATCATGCTGTTGAAATCACTAGTGAAATGTACAAATATACAAGAAATTTTGGCAGTCAGACACGCATCAGATTGGCTTAACACAAGTGCTTGGAAAATGGAAATTTTCAGCCTATTAGTGCCTCCCATTTTTACTCTATGTAGCAGCTATGCTCATGTCATGCTCGGTTGTGGCTTTGGAAGATAAAATATTTTTAGATTATTGGCACCAGAAACACAGGAGGGATTGGCTAAGAAGTCTGAGCCAAGCTCCATGCTGATCACTACTCCTTTGGTTCAGAAAGAGGTGTTTGCCTCTGGCTCTTGCTTTCCCCTCCACCCTCCAGTTGGAGAATTCAGCTTTTTCACCTCAGTCAAAAGCCCTGGGAAAACAGATACAATTATTTTTTTTAAATTTAAACAGGATTGTTGATCAAATTCACACAGATTTTAAAGGTCAGCACTACATCCAGTGTCCCTCCCTAAAGCCATGCCCCCTTCACACTCACTAAACTGCATCTTGTACCTGTTTTTCAACAGACACATACACAGATACACAGCTGTGATGTGAAAGGTAAACAAAGAGAGGCAGAAGCAATGTGAGCCCATAAATGAGCTTGTGATGAAGGTGAAGTGTAGTAGTTGTTCTTGAGAACAGAAAATCTAACACTTCTCTTTCTTCTTCAGGAAGGGCTTTCTCTCAAGAGAGCTCATTAACACTGGCAGGCAAACAGGCAGGGAAGGAGTAAGTCACAAGCTGAAGAAGTCAGATGATATAAGTAGAGCTTTTAGTAGACAGCAAAACACACAACAGGCTGCAGGTCTATAGCATGTACAGCTCCCAGAAGGGCTTCTGGCCCTTTCTCTCTGCTAAAATAATGTTGAGAAGGTCCAGTACTGTTGCAGCTATGAGGCCTGTGAGGCCTCCCTGGTGGTCAGTGGCCTAAGATAAAGAAATACTAAGTCATGATGAATGGCCAAAAGAAACCCCTTGCCGCCTTCGGACTCCCTCTTATCTCTCTGTAAGACTACAGGTTGCTTTGTACCCCAACTCATTCTATTGGTCCACTTTTCAAAACCCCTCCACCCTATATAAACCCCGAATTTTGCCCTGCTAAGTTGGAAGAGCTGTCCCTGGACCCCTTCGCAGAGAATGCCAATAAAGACACCTCTGAGGAACTTCACACGGCTCTTCTCCTCTCTCTCCCTGTGTCTGCCGAGGCTTCTTAGCAAGCAAAAGCTGAAAGTCACTGAGAGCTGAAAATCACTAAGAGCTGAGAATCACTAAGAGCTGAATTCACTAAGAGCTGCTTGCTAAGTTTGTCTGAGGCTGGACACCTTGGCCGAGGCATCGGGCTGAGCGGTTCCAAACGGCACCATTCTATCCGGGACAGCTACGGCTGTCGGGGTCGGACGATCCTGAAGATCCAGACCTCGATACAGTACTAGAGAACAAGAAAAGGAAAGCAATTCCTGGTTCATGCCCTAGGCTATGCCATGGGTGAGATACAGGTTGCTGGGGAACAGGTGGTTTTAAGGAAAAAATACCTGTAGGTATGTATCGTGGTTTGATTAGCCAAAAATCAGGCACCCATGAAAGTGGTTTGCTCACCCTCTTCTGCTACAGTTGTACAGAGGAGAGGTAAAAAAATTAATGAAGGGCTTATGAGTTGAGATAAGGATTGGGAGAAAAAATGTGAAGAGCAAAACATGTTCAAATTTAAGGGTATAAGTTAAATGTATTATTAACACAATCAGAAGAGAATAATGAGAAGTAAAAGAGACCTTTAAATCACCTTTCTCCTTCCCCCCTACCCGTCCCTCCTTCCCACCAACAGCACAGGGAGACAAGGCATGGAGGTTTTTGTCAGCTAGTTATTCAAGACCTTCTTCTGTTTGCTCAAGGAGAGGAGTCTTTTCTCTGCTATGCCATGGGGTCCCTCCCACAGGCAGTCATCCGAAAACTGCTGTGCCAGGTCACTCATCCACAGGGTGCAGTCTTTTAAGGATAGGGTCCTCTAGTTTGGAAGCAGGGGCACCTCTCTCCCTATTCAAGTCGCCGGATCACAGCTTTCTCTGGCATCCACCTGCTTCAGTGTGAGCACTTTTCCTATGGGCTGCAATTGGATCTCTGCATCCTCCATGGATTCACTTATTACAGGGGTATATTACTGTACCATAGTCCTCACTATGGCTTGCAGAGGAATCTTGGCTCCAACACTTGGAGCATCTTCTCCTCCTCTTTTTTTTTTTTCCACTGACCTTCGTTGTTGCCATGTTTTTTCTTACGTCCTAACTTCCTCCTCTTCTCTGACTAGAAGAACTGCTGCTCATAGGTACTACTGCCAACAAGTTTCACCAATTTAAAGATTCCTACAGAATCATGGAATGCCAACAGGTCCATCTCATCTAGGTTCCGCACTGGGGAGTTGTCTGCCACCTTTTTGCCGTCGACCAGGTGGCCCTGCCACCATCGCACGTGCAGCAGTGGCTGCTGCAGCGCCAGCACTATTTAACACCTCTCTTCATGTGGGGTGCTGGGCAGGAGAAGCCACCGGCACCAACCCTGCCCTTCTACCTGCATTACGGTTGGCCAGAGGCAGCCAGGCAGGCAAGGCCCACCACAGGCTGTGCTGAGATGGCAGCGGCCACAGCAATGCATCGCTGCAGGCTGTGCCAGGATGGTGCCTCAACATCCCTGGAAAAAACTGTGCTTGCACTGTTTTGAGTTTCTGCTTAAATATGTCATCACAGTGGCATTACCAACATTTTGAACTGGCTTAGTAGCATGCCCATCTTCAGAGCCATCCAAGACTGGCTCTGTTGGACATGGTGGAAGCTTCTAGCAACTTCTCACAGAGGCCACTTCTGTGGCTCTCCCTCACTACCAAAAACCAGGCCATGCCAAGTCAAGACAATGTGACATGTATGATATTGCAAATCAACAGATCATGATGTGATTTTTCAATCCATACATACAAAGATAATCCCCCAGTTACAGATGATTCTTTTGGTCTGTGTACATTGACACAAATGCATATGCTGATGTATGCCTACATGTGGTCATCAGGTACTCTTAAAAGGGCCATGGGGCAAACTTTCCAAACAAACTAAGGTGTATAGTTTGGGGTCTGCTGTTGTTACCCACTTATGTGTAGTCATTCTGCTATTAATTTGCTCCAAAACAGCCCAAATGCTTCCTCTGAAATGGAAACACAGGTATCTACAGGGTTATCAGGATAGAGAATTTCAGTTTATTCTGCTTTCTAAATCTGATCCAGCTGATAATCACAACTACTGTTGCTTTTAATTTATGAGATACAATTGTGTTCAAAGGCAAAAATAAAGATCACAAAAATTCAGACATAAATTGAACAAAACACTTGCCAAATGTGAAGTCATATATTGCATTTTATGTGATGTATGTTTTGTGAAGCGTAGACAGTCTAATAGTTTGAACACTGAAGAGAGAAACTCAGTATCAACAACTCATAGTGTTCTCTGACACAATGGAGAGACTTAATTGTTAATAGGACACCTTATATATCCAGGAGAATTGCAAATGAACATTTGCTGCATCAAGGGTTTTACATGTTTGTCATGAGATGAACTTTCACAAGCACTCAAAACTGTTAAAAGTTTGCTCCCCTCCTCTAGTCATTGAAGAGGAGAGAGAATCCCCAAACATTAACTTGCCTCTATGAAACGCAGAGAATGTGGGGTTTCTCATATTCTCAGCACCTTATAGCTCTATTATCACGATGAAGCCAAAAATTCGTGCAAAGGGTCAGAGATTCGATTGTGGAACAACTCAAACTTTGGCCTCACCTCATGAAACAGTCTGTGGTTAGCTTTCCTCATCCCTTCTCTCTGATCTAGAATACTAGTGTCAGTACTAGAATAGAAATTTCATCCATATGTCCTTGGGTTTTATTGTCTCTCAGACAAAAGGAAGCTCATTGAAATCCACTTGGTTCCTAGAGTAAGAACTGTACATTTGCATTTAAAAATCTCAGTTTGCTACTCAGTGAGCTGTGTTACAAGACCAATGTAATTGTCCCCAAACTGCTATGCCAGAAAATAGCTGGGCTAAGAGTCATTTAGTCAAAATGCTGGGATTGTTGAAACTTCTACTTGACAAGGAGAAAATTTTCCATGTTATTGCAAATTTTTATTGTTTTTGTGCATCAAGTCTTTCTTTACAGACTAAAGAAAATGACACGCTAGTCCAGAGAAGAAGAATTTTAATATTGCTCATGCCAGTATTTGTAATTCCTCCATCAAAACAGGTTTCTTTAGTTACTTATCATTAGTTGCTAAATTTAACATGCCACAAAACAGAACAGTAGAACCATCACTGGTAATCACAATACAACTTCTATTAGCCATTTTGCTTCACAAGATATTGATATAGATTTATTTATTTATTTTACATTCTATTCATTTACATCTCCCTTTCTAGACTACCTGGAACGTGTTAGAGAGGTGGACTTTGCTACAAACTGTTTCCCCATTCTAGCATGTTGAATGTCACTGTGTGTGCTGACACAGTATGAAGAGGTATAATTGACCCAAGGGGTGGGTGGAGGGAGAATAGGCAGAAATTTTTACAGAACTCATCCAGGAAATTAATTATGTTGTGGAGGTAGCAAGATAAGCTCTGGTGGTGGGGAGACATGAGTGGTATGCAGAGGTATTGCCCAGGTAAGGAAAAAAGAGTTGTTATTAATATGCCAGGTCTATAAAATGATATTTAATAGCATGTGCAGTGTGATAGCTTATGCAACTGTAATATATAAAAATAATGCAAGCATTACAACAGTGTTTACAGTTATGGTGTAGCACTGTTCAATTCTAAGATAACTAAGAGATGACTTTTGATAATGGCAGTGGGTATCTACAACAGCTTTAGCAGCTTGCAGTCATGGAAGAGATAGCAGTACCCTGCTACGGTTATGATTGCTGCACACAAATCCCTGGATTTTTCTGGTGCTAAAAGGTCAGCAAGATCCTGCTTTTGTTCCTGAGCATCCCTGTTAATAGCTTAACGCCTCAGGATGTTGCATATGGCCAGGGTAATCTGTTAAAGGGCACAGCCACCATAGCAGCTGATGCTCCCAACCCCGTGGTACAATGCTGGCCCTCTTCTGCTGACCCCACCCTTGTCATCCTTGAGTTTTCCATTTAGCTGTTCAGACAACATGACTTACGGCTCTCTGGCCTTCATTCACTCCATTTTCTGGACAGATTCATCATTATTGAATCACTTGCTGAGCTGATCCAAAAGTAACAAATCTTCCTCATACCACATCTTCATCCTGCAGCTCTTCCCCAGGGGAGACCATTCCCTGAAACCACTCAAAGGTCAGAGGTGATCTCTGCTTTCATCATTGCTCTACATATCCTAACCATGCCATTTTGGCACTTTTTGTCCTAAGTTCAACAAATCACATTAAATTAGCAAGAGAACAAATATCTTCATGACAATATCAGCAGTTTAATTGTTGTCTTACAAATCCATTGATAAGAACAGTAGAACAGAAAAAAAAATTTACTCTGATAGGAATAGAACAAAATAGCACAACTTTGGAGAAACAAACAATGTAGCTTAAGCAAACAGAATTCATGCAAAACACAACAGGATGCCAGCTTAGCTTTGCAAGGCTGACAAAGCAGGAGTTATGCAAAGCAATGATATTGCACTTACTCAGAATCGGGGTTGAGGAACAGGCACCTAAAAAGGATCCTGGACATTGAAGACAAATCTCAAAAAACTGTATAAGGACTTCCAATAAGGGTTGCAACTATGTAAAATGAACTAATACACATATATCAAGTAAGCAGAGATAGCCAATGAGTATGTCTTCAGTGTGTACAACAAAACCTCACAATTTTGAGCACTTACCCAATGCTCAGGGCATTCAGTTAGAGGAAGGATTCTCCAAGTGACCAGCACCCTGCAATAGAGAATATGCTTTCCAATACTCAAAAATGTGTTGGAAAGTTTTTATCTGCTGATTTCTGTACCAATGTTAAAGCTTTATGGTTAGGCTAGGACAATGATACATTAGTATATTAGTCTTTCGTCACTAATAATAATAATTCTAAAGCTGTTTCTTATGTTAACATAAGTGAAGTTTCATTAAGGTTTTATTGTGAGTCAGTGATACTTTCCCCTGCTGTGAACAGAGACCCCTACAGACATTGTGGTTTTTCTTCCATATTTATGAAAAGATTTTTTTCTTTCTTTGATTCTTCCTGATATAATTTGCAATTTCTAACAAAAGTGTAAAATAAGAACAGTAAATTTTCCCGAAACCCTTTTTTTCCATCCTATTTCTGCAGAAATTGTGGGTTTGGTCCAGGAAGAACCTGTAATGTAGCTGTTCCATGGTTCCCACCACCCCTGAATCACATTCCCAGAGGGCCCTACAGCTTGCATGACTGACTCCTTCTATTGCCTAGCTGTCTTTTGAGTAATGTTATGTCTCCTATCCCTTATCACAAAAACTCTTTTTTTCCCTGGGAAGCTGACTCTAAAAAAATTTGGTCCAAAAATTTG
The DNA here is from genome assembly GCA_910950805.1 of Acrocephalus scirpaceus scirpaceus. Taxonomy (NCBI): domain Eukaryota; kingdom Metazoa; phylum Chordata; class Aves; order Passeriformes; family Sylviidae; genus Acrocephalus; species Acrocephalus scirpaceus. The sequence continues at coordinate 43,784,876 of OU383776.1, forward strand.
TCAATTTAAACATAAAATTGGTAAAAAAGGCAAGGTATTTAATATACAGCAGAGTGGAAAGTTAGGCCTATCCTGAAATATATTCTTGATTAGATTTTAAACTGCACATATGCTTCAAACACTTGTTAGCTTAATAAGGTATATTTGGTGGAAATAGCCATCATGAGGAATTTGAGTTTTCTTTTCTGCTTTTCAGTTACTGAGTATTGTAGCCTTACTATGTTTTATTTACATTTGTGTATAAATATCTCCCTACAATAATAACTTCTTCAAAATTTGCATACTGTTGAGTACATTCATTAATGTCGGTATGTGCCCAATTTTCAGAGAAGACATTAGCAGATCATTAATCATCTGCGTACACTTACTGTTAATTTCATGATTGAATTTATGCCAGCCTTGCAAGAATGAGCATTAGTCACTTTTTTTGCATTACATTGATGACAGAGGAAGTAGAATTTCTGGGAAGTATCCAAAGCTCTAGTAGTGGTGGTGGTAGGTCTACACTTATTTTAAATACCTCCAGGGATGGTGACTCAACCACTTTTCCTGTTCTAGCCTGTTCAAGTGTCTGACCACTCTTAAGTGGAGAGAATTTTCCTAATATCCAATCTAAACAACCCCAGGTAAAACTTGAGGCCACTTCCTCTCATCCTGTCACTTGTTACAACCTCTATCTCCCTACAACCTCCTTTCATGTAGTTGTAGAGAGAGATAAGCTGTCCCCTGAGCCTCTTTTTCTCCTTCTCCTTCAGCTCCCTCAGCTGTTCTTCATAACCCTTGTGCTCTAGACCCTTTAATGTGCTGGCTCATAATCCAAATTTACTGGGTTTTTTTCAAAAAAGTAAGTCGAGCCAGTAGGTTGTCATTTACAAGACTCAATAACTAAACTGTCAATGAACTGATTAAAATCAGCATTATACCACTACTGATCCTCTTTTATCAGTTTGTAAATAGGTGTCTACTAATAATTTCAACCCTTAATCATTGAAGTCTTTCCAACAAATCTTGGTAGTAACAGCCTATATAAGAAATTTCAATTCCTTTCTGTATATCTATGTCATGTAGGAAGACTTCTAGATCCTCAAAGTTTTCTTGAGCTTTGTGTATTAATATGGTGGTAGTTTATATTAACAGCACATTTTTCTTGCAATAGTTTTACCATTCAATTATGATTATATTCTTCCTTCACAGATCTCAAGCTTCATCAATGCAATGAAATATTTTCTGCCTGGAAAAGTCATTCCAGATTTGTATACAAAAGTAATCAGAGTATCGTCAGGTAACTATGAGGTGAACATTTTAAGTAAATTTATTTGGTTTCCATGGCTTGGTTTTGGTAGCAGGGGGGCTACAGAGGTGCCTTCTATGAGAAGCTGCTGGAAGCTTCTTCCATGTGCCAATCCCTGGTGGCTCCAAAGATGGATGTGCCGCTGGCCAAGGCTGGGCCAATTAGAAATTATGGTTAACACCTTTGTGGTGACATATTTAAGAGGAATTCAAAACAAAAAGGGGTTGCAGAGTTGTAATTTTGACTAGAGAAGAGCAGAGACAGAACATGTGAGAAGAACAGGTCTGCAGACACCAAGGTCAGTGGAGAAGGAGGGGCAGGAGATGCTCCAGGCACTGGAGCTGAGATTCCCCTGCAGCCTGTGGTGCAGCCCATGGTGAAGCAGCCGTGCCCCTGCAGCCCATGGGGATCCATGGGGGATGCAGAGATCCACCCACAGCCCATGGAGGAGGTGCCCATGACAAAGCAGGTGGATGCCTGGAGGAGGCTCCCACAGGAGACCTAGTGGAGAGAGGGCCCTTGCTTCCAGGATGGAGCAGCCTGTCCTTGGAGGACTGCACCCCGTGGAAGAGTGACCCACACTGTAGCAGTTTGAGGGAGACTGGGGCCCATGGGATGGACTCACATTACAACACACAGGGAGCTGTTGCTCCTGAGATGGAGCCACATTGGAAAAGTTGGTGGAAAATGGTTTTCCATGGGAGAGACCCCATGGTGCAGCAGCGGAACAGCTCCTCTCCCTGAGCAAGGAGAAGCCTCAGATGATGAACTGACCCAAATCAAACTATTTGTGTCAATTTCCTTTTATGGAACAGTTTTCCTTAAAAATGTTTTACATAAATAGTTTTCCTTAAGAGCTGTTCTTCTCCTCATGCAAAAAGTGACATTACACACATCTGTGAATAATAATAATAATGTCTTACATTTTACAATCTTTTATCAGGAAATACTAATTAATCAACCAGACAGCAACTACTCATTCTGTTTTGCATTATATTATGACGTTGGCATGCAGCTGACAGCTAATTGGAGAGGTAGACAGAATATTTAAATATCAAACACATTTCTTGATCCTAGTCAGAAAAGTGGCTCTGCAATAAGAAGCATTTCCCAGGCTGGAAGAAGTCAGTCAAATGATTGCCAGGTAAACTTGGTGAAAATTTGCCAGGCAGAGAGTAGTTTATTTGGAATCAGTATGATCGAATACCTACACAATGTTAACACAGAACCATGAAGAATCATTGAAACTATACAAACTAAAATTTACTCCAGTGCATATTTTCTTGGAAAAGCTTGTTGCACAAATGTATTTGCCACAGTGCTGGAAATAAAGAGTGCATCAAATTGTTACCAGAAAATCTGTGTTTTTTCTGATTTTCTTCGGCGTTTACTTTATTGGTTTTGTTGTTGTTGTTTTTTTCCAGAAACCTCAAAAATAAATGTGGAAGAATTCATGAGGCAAATTGGAAAGACAGAACAAGATGAGCAAAACAGAAGCCTGAAAAACAAGGAAAATGCGAAGGATGGTTTAATTGTTTGTTGGTCATGATAGTGGTGATGCTAGGTTGATGGTTGGACTTGATGATCTCAAAGGTCTTTTCCAATCTTAATGATTATATGATTCTATAAGACAGGAATTATATGATCTGAGCTCTACGATGAAAGTGAAGGAAAGAAGTACAAAAAGTACTAAAGTGTGCTAATAGAAAATAAATACCGAATGAGGTAAATCTGTACTCCTACTGCCCAAAGATACATTTTTGCTCCTATTAGTCTGTGAGTTAAATCAATAATAATTTTTTTCCAGGCTTTCCATTTTATTTTATGTTGTCCAGTCATTTCAGGAAACCTGAAGACTGGTTTTCAGTACTTCTTTTTTTCTCTAACAATAAAACAACAGTGCTTTAGCCTTCTCCTTTGGAAGAAGATGTTGGAAAGAATTGTTTATTAACTGTCTCTCCCTATTCTACCCAGCCCCATGTTTTCACAAGTCCCAAAGGAAGCAGTATCTTTGGGACTTCTCTCTGTCTTGGATTGGAATGGCATTGGACAATAATGTAAAGAGTCAATAGAAGGAGGTGACAAAAAAGGGTGCAGATAAACAGAGGCATAATGGTCAAATATGTCCAGTTCTCTCCAGGAAATTTCCCTAAAATAACTATGTGAAGCAATACTTAAAATTTTTCTATCCCCCTATGCCTCCTTGCTCTGCTTTGTAGAGAAATGTAAAGGCCAAAAACTATTGAATAGCTACACTTGTCTGTAAGGATCACAAGCCTCTTTCTTTTCTCTCTCTGTACAAAGTGCAAAGACCCTTTCACATGAAACCAGCACATGCTCTCCTTCCATAGGTCTTCTTCCTTTGTGGTTAAGGATACCAGGGCACATGCAATGCAGAGCATCTACTCATAGCACAAATAATTTGCTTACTTTTCAATTTCTTACTGGCTTAGAGATGTAACTAAACAGAAATTTCCCCTAACAAGAATATCAGCTGGAAAATAAATTAGATAATTAGGTCAAAGTAGCTCATCATATTTGCTGTGTATTCTAGCTTGTTGCTTGTTTTTCTTCCCTTCCATAACCAATACCTTTTGTCTTATATAACAAACTATTATTATTAGGCTAACTTCACTCAAAAGTCTGACTCAGCTATTATTAATACTGAAGATAAAGGAGCACTTAGCACTTACTGCTGGCTTTCAGATGGGTTTTAAGTTATTCTGTTCCCACTGAGTCAGGATCTCTTTGCCAGGAGCTTTTGAAATCCTCCACGTCTGCCATTTGAACTTGTGCCTTTTTCACAATAGTAAGCAGCACATTTAGACCCTCAGTATGTACACCCACACACCATGTCCTGCCTGCTCACATATCAATTTACATTTACTTTGTTATTCTGCCAGCCTTTCTTAATTCTACCAGTCATCCTTCCTTTCTGCAATTCAAATGAGTCATGGAATCTTGCAATCTATTGTAGCATAAGAAGTTTTCCTACATTCTTACTGAAAATTGTTTCTTGAGAGCCTCACTACAGGCACTGACTTTAAGTACTTTCTAAGTAAGGTCTTGAGGATTATTTCAGTAAATGTGTCTTCACTTAGCAGCTGAAGTACCCTAGCTCGATAATGCATCCCCCAACAATATTTTTGTGTTTTAGCTCCTACCTTAATTCATAAAATGTGGCATATCCTGTTACAAGACTGGGAGAAACAAATGCTCTTCAGTCATGTGGTCCCTCTGACTTTAAAGCTCTGTATTTGGTCTGGCTGAGATGGAGCTAATTTTGCCACAGCAACCCTCACAGTGCTGTGCTTTGCATTAGTAGCTGGAAAGATGCTGACAACACAGCAGTGTCTTGTCTGCTGCTGAGCAGTGCTGGCACAGCATCAGCCTCTCTTTTCACCATAAGGCTGGTATGAGCAAGATCTTGGGAGGAGAAAGATCAAGGACAGCTGACCCAAATTAGCTAAAAGAATATTTCATATATTATGTCTGGTCAGCAATACAGCAATACAAGCTAAGGGAAAGGAGGAGGAAGTAGGGGGTGGGAGACAACATTTTTTGTTAAAATGTTTGTCTTCCACAGAGATTGCATATACAAAAGCTTTACTTCCCAAGAGGTGGCTGGACATTACCTGCTGATGGGAAGTCAAAACTAAATCCATTGTTTTCCACTGCTTCCACATGCAGCCATGGTTTTTACTTTATTAAGCTGCTTTATTCTTGACCCATGTGTTTTTTCCATCTTACTTTCTCTCTTCCCTCAGTCCTCCTGTGGAAGGAAGTAACAAAGTGGCACCTAGCATCCAGCCAGGGTCAACCCACCACAAACTCTTAATTTTGCCCAAATTCTAATCACGGGCCTTCTGTGAGCATACCTAAAGGCGTCTGCAATATGTTTCTGCATTGTTTCCTTCTAGACCTCTGCTTATGGCTGCAAGGCTATACACAGGTAACAGCTTTTCAGTTTGCTAAAGCTTGTTAAACTCAAATGATCATTCATTACAGTAACAAGACACATCAATCACCTCAGGATAACTCAGCCCCTTTCTTCACCTAAAGATTTCTATTAATTCCTTAGAAAAATAAGTTAGTCTTGTTAAATAAATCTACTTCTATTAAATGAGAAAATAGGAAAAAAAATATGGTTTTAGAAGAACAGTGGTGATTCCACAGGGCTCAGAAACCTGTTAAACAATTCATGCATATGGGGGTTTTTAGGCTCCTGTTTCATTCAAGCAGATCAACCCTAGAAATAATCAGTCTTCTACTGCTTCCCTTCTGCTTTCCAGAGTTGTTTGAGAATTCTCTGAAGTCATTGAAATTTAAATCTGTCTTATGCATTGTCTCAAGGAAAGTTGGGGAAAGTTTGACAAAGCCATCTCTTAAGAAGGGAGGGGTGTAGATGGTTGAGCTGATGGGGGGTTATGAGTGCACAGCAGCATCAGTGTGAATCCTTAACTTAAAATTAGTTCAAAACTAGGATTTGAATGGCTACTATTTGTCATTGCTTAAGAAAGTTCAGAGTTTGTAACTTAGTCTGGCGCAGTGAAAGAAGTATGGGATTGGTAGAGAGGAGACATGGGATTCTGTTTCCACATTTTCATTGCTCAAGTATCTTCAATTGCTTATCTCTCCTCTCTGCCCATTTGAAGCACAATAAACAGTAAGCTCTTTGAAGCAGAGACCATCTCAACACATGCTGTGCAGTTACAAATCACTGTCTTAACACTTTTGCTCATCTACACCAAAGATTTTTCCTTTCAAAGTTACACTGATGGCTACAGCACAGCATACTTTCAGAAGAGAAACACCCTACACATCAATATTCTTGTTATTTTAGCAGCTAAATAAACAACAGAAAAGGATATTGATGCCAAGAACCCTGACAATATTTGACAATAGTTAGTGAATTAAACTGTATTTTATACTGTCACCTTTTCACCTCAAGCTTCCTTTATTATTTTGGAAGATGGCAATATAAAGAAGACATTTAAAAATGTCTTTTTAAAAATATTCAATTGCTATTTAAAGCTGAATGATGAGCTAGAAGATGACATACACTACAGTTTAGCCAACATTGCCACACAGGCTACATTAGCAAAGAAGCCACTCACAAAATAAAAAGGAGCTATTCTGCTGCTAGAGGTAAATCATATTGCTGAAGGACATAATCTGTATATAATGGGCACATATGTAAGAGTGTTGGCACAGAACCACCACATGTTGGCTAGAACCACTGGCAGGCCTCAGAACAAAGTGTTAAATGCTTAGAATCTATTCACCTCTGAGATATTCCCCTGCCCACCCCTGGGCTCCTATGGCTAGTTCCCTTAGAGGCTTTGGAGGAATACCTCAGGAGATAGGGTAAAAGATTCCAAAAGAGGCTCTCACCCCCTAGGATCAGTCCAAGGCTTTATTCTCGAAGGGTTCCAGGGCAGAGAGAGAGAACAAGGAAGAAACAGGACTTTATCTAGTGTTCAGCTCAGGAAAGATAACTGGACCTGAGCCAATAGGGTCAAGATAGGAAGGAAGGGTCAAACTACATGGTCACAGGCTTCAGGGGGTCTTTGGGGAATAACCACTCCCCAGAGGAATACAACACACCTCCACAAAGGACATACTTGCTGGTCAAGGGACATGGTACTGTGAGCCCACTAAATGGAAGCAGGCAGAGGCATGAAAAAAGTGAAGATCTGGCCCCATCCAGTGCACAGCTGTGTGGAATGGGCATGTAATAACTGAAGGATCCCTTAGGTCAGCAGTGAGTTCCTGCATGCCCATGGCCAGGAGGAGGCAGGGAAGCAGCTTGCGTCTAATGCCTCTGAGTCACTGCGCCTCCTGGGCCAGTCCTCTGAGAAGCAGTTTGCAATTACCCGGACCTAACTTTGAGTCATCAAGACTACAGAGAAGCGATGCCTGAGCAAAGCCAAGGAAAGCACCTGAAGTCAAGATGCAGTCAGAGGGATTATAGGAAAACAAAATCCAGATGAGGTTTGAATAACCCTATCTCAGCATAAACCAACAAAATATTTAGGCCACCCTTTTTCATTCTTCTCCCTTTAATACCTGTGTGGTGGAAGTAAAGGCTGATATGTATGTTAAAAAAAATGCTGGAAGCATGTGGTAGAGGAGCAAGTTCCAGCTGAGCCACTTGGGAAGGCAGCTTTTGCTCTAGCTAACTACATTAGTTTTATAAGCACTTCAATATGCACAGGTGATATGGATGCAGTCACGTTTTCTTCATGAAGAAAAACCAAATAACTGGTATGTAGACCAAATCAAGAGAGAATCACTCACATCTTAACACTAGCAGACCAATGCAGCTATTAATTAAAATAATGCTCATATTCTGTCACCATTTCCTATATGATCTGAGGTTCTCTTTTCTCTGTAGCATCACTGAAGACAATGGGGACTTTGAGTCCATACATTACAATCAGGAATAAAAATATGGCTGTATTAATTGCAGTATGGATTTTATGTTCTGAACTAGCTTATGTCAGTAATGTCAAAAGTCAAGTTTCTGAATTCCACTATCTTATCTTGCAGATTTTACATACCTGGGCTCACAGTCTGTGTTTCTTTGCATGGACACTTTCAGAATTACATCAGTAAATTATCTGTAAGATGAAAAATTCTCTTTTGTAAATGCCAGAGTTTCTCTGTCTGTGGACTGTGCAATCTTCATTGAATTAAGGTTATTTCGTGCACAAGAAGCACATCACAGCTTTGAAGATGATGAGGTCATCTTCTTCATGGTTTTTCCTTGGGGAAAAAAATCATGCTAGAGAAGGAATCTTCTGGTTTTTTTGCTAAAATGGTCCCTTCAAGACACTTCTACTTCTTTCAAATTAGAGGAAACCCAACTGCTCATTTTACAAATGGATGAACCAATGTAAAATGTTACAGTCACACAGCAGTCAGTGTAAAGAGAGATGTCTTCACCTCCTGATAAAAGGTCTTTTGAATTTCCTCAGTTAGCCTTTTGCTGGCATGATTTGAGGGTTCACAGACCTCTCTGCTCCATGAGACATCTGCAGAAACAATAAACCAGTAGTTTAGGTAGTGGATCCCAATAAAGGGTTGGAAACTTAAGTTTTCAAATATTCCTGAACCTGACTCAGATGCTTACATACAGTAGTCCTTAAGCTTATTTATGCTTTAAAAGTTATTTATCCTAACACCAAACACATAAATTAATTTTTCTCTGAAGTCAGTTGAAATCATAAATCATTATTTTGGGGACAGGGATCAGAAAATTTTTTCCAGTATACAGGAGCAAGATGAAATTAACATGGAATTTGAAAGAGAAAGCTAGTTTCACAGTAAGAGCAAATGGCAAATACGGGCTTCCTTTTTGGGTCAAATTTTTCTGATACAGAAGGACACAGAATACTCCTCTTTTAATGCGTTTAATACTCCATCACTATTGAAAACATTCTGTGAACTGGTAGGAAAGAAACAACAAAGTCTACAAGGAGCATAATGGGGACTCTTGACAGTGAGATCAACCTGAATGAATGGAGACGGGTAAACCGGACTTGACTGAGGCTTTATTTTCCCTTCTTCCATGCAAATAGTGTTTCTTTGAAGTAACATTAGCAAAAGCAATTCAAAGCTCAGCTATGTGTACACAGCACTGTTATTTCTCTACAGCAACTTCGTCGTAATAAAAAAGTAAGAGCTTTTACCTTGATACAGAGCTTTTCATCTTCAAAGCATTCTCACAGATACATTCTAGCTAATCTGAACACCCCTTAACACAGTTAAGATTGATTACCATCACGATTCTGACTTCAGGAGGGATAGGGTTTAAATTACTTATACACATGAAAATATTTGATGTCTGAAGAGGGATTAAAACTCAAGGGTCACTATATCCTAATTGCCCAGAATAGACCTTTTCTCAGCTTTGGTTTGTACTGTGAAGAATTATCTTCTTATACACAGACTGTTTTCTATATTTACCTAAATAATATACTATTTTTGTAATTAAAGTGTTTCTTACACTAACAATAATGTTTCTGTTCATTTGATCAAGGTTTTCAAGCTCTGTAAGCCCTATGACCAAAACTGTTATGTACTTGCACTTTCTACGTTGTGTACTGCTGATGTTTTACAGATTGTTTTACTTTTGCATTTTTAAAGTTTGTTGAAATGGTTTGTTCCATGTTTCCCCCTATCCCTCTTCCCAGTTGGTTTTGCCTATACTTGTTGCTAAACACCTGCCCTTGTCAGTTAAGTGTATCCCTTCCCTGAGACCTGTCACTCTCAGGGAGGCCTCTCCCTGCTTCCAGAAAGTTCAGGAGAGGTGGGTCCCTGACTGGGGCAGGCTCGGGGAATCCCCTTCCTCTTCCCTATGGTTGGTTCCCTGCATATCACCCCACTCCCAAACCACTCCCTTGACACCCCATGATTGGTTATTTGCTTTGTGCACGCCCCTAAACCCCTGTCCCTTATAAGCCCATGCTCTACCCCTGTTCTGGGCTTCACTCAGAGCAGAGCCTGCGGACATCAATAAACGCCACTTGTGACGCTCCAACGAAGTCTCTCTCTCCTTCCTTGTGGCCGCCTCTCTTCTGCTTGTGCAGTGATACATAGATGTGAGAATTTTAGATAATCCTTTAGGCCTCTAGGTATTAGGATATATTTCAAATATTGCTTGGAATATACTAAATCCATTTTAGAAGCATTTGGTGGGTACCGAACGCTGTGTCTGTTAACCTTTTGCATGATTACAAGCATCTAGGTAGGACTTCTTGGTGATAGTAAAGGGAAATTGCAAGTATCCCGAGACAACGAGGCCAAGAATGCAGATAAAGATGGAGGACACAGACCCTTAGCTAGCATAAACTGACTATTTCCTCGAAACAATGCCAAAGAGAGCCAGAAGCTGCGCAGGAGAGATAAAGGTGAAGAGTTCACTGAGGATAACTCCGTTCCTTCATCCCCCGAAGACCCCCAGAAGACCACCACAACAAACTGAGCATGCCCAGATGGGCGTGGAGTTAATTACCATACGAGGCGAGGACGGGCGGGGCCAGGGAATGAATATGTATGAGGGGGATTATGCATATGTAAGACCCTGGGGAATAATAGAGGGAAACACCGTCGGGTGGGGATGCGTGTCTTTGGTGAATGATTCCCCACGCATCTCGGTACCGATTAAATACATACCACTCTAACAACTATCACTAGTTGTGGAGTTTTACTTTGCCACCACGTTTCATGCACCAGTGCAGCTTACCCACCGGGTGGGTCTTGCCAGTCCATCCTGCAAAGACCCTACCGAGGCTGGGACGGTTTCCCACCAGGGCTGCTGGGCTGAGCTAGAAAGCCGCACATTAGCAGGCAGGGAGACACGCCTCACTGCGAGAATAGTTGTGGCAGACTTAAATTGTCAGGTCTTCCCAGACTTCTAAGGACTTTCAGGGTTTTCAGATATTGACTACATATAGACTTCCACAAAAATTCCCTTGAGACATAAAAAATTACTCTACATTTAAGTTTGAAAGGCATTCATCTGATATATAACCTATTTTCATCTAAAAGTTCTTTTGTATTTTTTGAATGGTGTAAGGTGTAAATGAGACTTAATTAGCTTCAGCTAAGGAAACACTGCCCATGAGACAAAGCCAACAAAAATACTGAGAAAACAAAGCAGAGAGATTCCAAGTAACTGTCCATTTCTTTTATTTTTGAAAACATAAAACATCATTTAACTGTTTCTTTTTATTCAGATAAATGGATTTACAGTTCATCTTTAAGAATATGAAGTACAGAGTGCAATCTCTGGGAAAATACAAAGCTATCACTTTATTTTAAGGTGTTCTTTTCTGTAATGTTGTAAGTGAAACTCTGAACTCAAATTGCAACCTCTCTAGTAATCCTCTAACATTGTGTTTTCCTGAACATTTTGGTTTTGGTGGGATGGTGTTCAATTACCTGCTTCCAATTTCAAATGGCTGCTGTATAAATTTGACTACTCACAGTGATAAGGCTAGTGTTTAAGATTTCTAGATTACAGTTTCCTAATGAACAGTCACTGGATTCCACTTCTCCATCCTACAACAGTATTTTCATTTTAAGATTTTCAAAACTGAGATATCAAAAGCATATGGTGTACAGAAATGAAAGCATTTTAAATGTTCATTTCACAAAGCACTTTCTGATCTGTGACTGATCAGTTAAATAATTTTGAAGGCTTAAATACATGTATACCTTAATCTAGGTTTTAAGTAATGCGAACTCACTAATTGTTGATAAACACCTCACTTGAAGAAGTATAAATTTCATACTGATATAGGTTTTCCTTCTAGTAAACTGCTGAACTGAAGTTCATATGGTATCAAATGTAAAAAAGTACTTCAAGAGTGCAGTTTTTTAGCTCCTTTTCTGATTCTAAGCTGTCTATCATTGTCTGGATTGTGCAAAAAACAGTTGCTCCGACCAGCCATCATCAGAAACTCCATCTAATGAAGCTTCTTCTGAGCTTCCAGCTCAACATTTCTCTAAGTATCTATGTCATTAACAAACCAATGCAAGCAGTCTTTTTTGCTTGCTGTTCAGTGTTCAGATTTAATGTGGATATGTGGGGAGCATTATGCAGAGCAATACTCCTACAAAACACACAAAGCATCAGAGAATCCACAAGTATGAAGCTGGGTGTTTTAAAGAGGAGTAAGAACCAACTTTTAACTTCCAGTCCCTGAGAGTGCAAATAGTGAATACTTTCATACTATTTAAGCAACATGAACTCTCATATTCAAAAAACCAAATACATTGCACATAATTGTGGTCAAAGATGAAACTGCAACACAACTGACACAGCTTTTTATAAGCCATTCAGCAGAGGAGAATTGTAGGATCAAACAGAAAGAATTGCCAAGAATTATTCATTAAAAGATTCTGTACACTAAAAGCAGAACATATGCCTTCAACAGAACAACACGTGGTAAATTTCAGTCATATTTCAGTTGTGGTATTATGGCTACACACAGAAGCCATAAAAAAAGCTAGCTACAACTTCACCTGAAAAACTGTAACTTCAGCTGAAGAAGTAGCATCACTCATGTCCTTCTTTATCTTTCTATATCAGGATTTTCCAAAGTAAATTTCTTACCAGTACGCTCTTCATTTTGACCTGCAGTAAGAAGGTTTCAGCCTTGGTGACAAACATCCCAGCAGTGCAAGATCACTAGCACACACTGAAGACAGTGTTTTTTAAAAAAAAAAAAAAAAAAGTGTTTAAAGCTGCACAGAGAGCACATTCCAGCTGAAGCATGAGTTCAGCACTAGCTGCTACTGCGTAAAATTACAGGGAATATCCATTTCTTTCAGTATACAAAGAACTGTTTCAAGATCTTAGCAGTTAAAATGTAGGACATACATCCAGTGATGAATCTGAGCCTGCATTTACTAGCAGATGTGTGACAGTTTCTTAACATGCAGGTATCACTGTGCAGCATGTGAGAAGAGCATGTCTGGGTGGCCAAGGGGTCTCCAGTAGATAAAGTTGCTTTAAAGAAAATATGTCAAACACTTTTACAAGCAAGTACTTCCAATTAATAAGACAGTAGCTGTTTTTGAAAGCTATACATTTTATAAAAAATATAGAGAGATTTGCAACTACTTATAGAAATAAAATGCATAAATATATAAAAACTATTGATGTGTCTCAAGGTGCAGGATTATGGTACCATAAAACAAATGTTCCCCCTAAATGTATGGACTTGTAGCAACAGGAAAAATACCACAGACAGGAAAACTGTAATTATTAATATACAATTAAAGTATTTATCTTTTTCTATCACTTGAAGCTCTATTTAGCTTGGAGAGCTAAATACATGTAAAACTTCTATGTATATGTATTTTTTTTCTTTCTTGCAAAATGTGCTCCACTTTGTTCTCAGACATATTTTTGGATATTGAAAAGACAACCCTTAATTTGGAGCACATTATAACTCTAAATTAATTGGATTTTTTATTTAAAACAAACCCCTTTTACTAAGTTAAAAAATATTCTAAATTGGGAATTTTCATGTAAGTTAGAGCTAGAATTTTGCCGTTCCTGGTGTGAAATGTATGGTTGTGTTTCGTGTCAGGTAGAAAATGATGGCCTTTGTAATTATAGTGGTAAAATGTGTGGAAAAGGTCATAGGATAATCATAAAAACAAAACCAGGAAAAGGCATGGAAAGAGGCTTTTGAACTAATATTTTGCTTGCTTATAAGTGAACCATTTGAGTCTATAAGGTTTTTACAATGTGTTAGGCTTTTTCAATTAGTATGAGTTTTATAGCTTTTTAACATGTAGGATAGAGGAGTGCAGAAATATTATTGTTATTTGCTTTGGAAATAAAATTATTATAAGTTTTAAACTGCTTTGTAGTGAGATGGTTTGAACTATAGCCTTAGCATATATATAGAAAGAATTGTAGTCACCCAAATAGAAGGAAGTGAGCTATTCCAAACTGAAATTAATGATCCAGGAAGAAGAGATAGACCACCATCTGGAAGCTGGACATAACCAACAACTGATTTATAGTCCTGAGAAGGCTGAATCTCTCATCTCTGGTGTTTTCTTCTGAAGAAGGAAATCTGGACGTCACCACCACTAATTTATGGTCCTGAGAACCTCATCATCACAAGATATTATTTCTGACCTCACCAATTTCATACCTTTGAAGTATAAAAAAATTAACATCACCAATAGAAATTGATTGCAATGGGTATAGAAATTAGATTTCAAAAATAGAATTTAGGAGGAAACTAGAAAAAAAGTTGCAGAAAAGTGCTTATGAAAAAGTTCAATAAATACCAGCAGAAAATCAACAGTCGGCGTGCAGTTGGAGGGGAAATCCCCACTCTACCCAGCACTGCTTTGCTCACATTTTACCATTCTGTATTAATTAATAAATTGATTGCTGCTTGACATATTGGCCGAGTCAAGCTCTTTATTTATAATACTGGCACTCCAAGGCTAAGTAGCACTTTTTTACTTCATGTCACTGTTTTATAGGATGCTTCAGGGATTTTGTGGTGCAGTTTATCTCCACCTCTATTGGCAAATTCAAGGATTTGAACCGGGGGGAAAGTCAAATAAACCGCTGTGTTTCCATGAATATGGAAAGGTGGTCTGACTGAAATACAGACCTCTGAAAGCTAAGTTTTCAGAGACACCGAGCAAGGGCCGGGCAATCTAAGCACATAGTTCCACCTTTAGCTCGACGACTTATTTCAATCACACCCACCGCAGCACCACTCCGGCTCCACGCAGCGGAGGCTCCCAGAGTCGCAGGGAAGTGTGCAGGTCGGAAGGATTAAGAAGCAAGCAAGACGGGCGCCCTGCTTGAGAATCAAGCGGCATTAAGCACGGCGGGGCTCTCATTCACCTCACGGCCCACTACTCCAAAGCTGCTGGCGCCCTTCGGGCGCTCGGAAGGCCTGTCCCGGCGCTCCCCGGCCCGCGGCGCGCGCAGCCCACAGCGCGGGCGGGTGCTGCCCCCCTGCCGGCGGGGAGCTCCCTTCCCCGGCGGGCTGAGCGCCCCGACGACGCCGCCCCGCCCTCCCGCCAGCATGGCCGCCGCCGCCGCCTCCTCCTCGGTACCCGTCAAGGTAAGCGCTCTTTCGCCCAGCCGCGCCTCAGAAGGGAGGAGGTGGCGTCCATCACCGCCCGCAAACCCTCCCCGCCTCCGTCTCGGGGTGGCTGCGGGAGCGAGATGGCGCCGCTGCCCTCCCAGCGCTGCCGAGCGCGTGCCGAGAGGCGCTGCCGTCTTTCCTTCCTTCCTTCCCTCCTTCCCTCCCTCCCTCCTTCCTTCCCTCCTTCCTTCCCTCCCTCCTTCCCTCCTGCTCGCTGCGTCCTTCCGCGCTTCCTGCCGCCTTCCCACCCACCCTCTGTCGGGAGCGGGCCGAGCGCCCCGTCGGCCAGGCCCGTGCAAGGGCGCCCGCGGCGAGGGAAGTCCCGGAAAAGACTTTTTTTTTTTTTTTTTTTTTTTTTTTTTTTTTTTTTTTAATGCGGAGAAGTCTCCTTTTCCGGGTATCTGACCTGTGTGAAGCGTGTTGGGTTTGTCAGTGACAGGAGTCAGGATGGGTAGGGAGTCTGTAGCTGTGGGTTCTGTTTTTAAACGTGCACGGAACTCTAAGCTTTGGAAGAAGTGAGCAGTGCAAAACTTCCTCTCTTAACACCTGTCTCTTGTGTGTTTGAAGAGCTGCTCAGAGCAGTAATGGCACCAGGGGCGAGCAGGCTGTTGGTCAGGTTGCAATTTGAGTTTTTACAAACTTTGCATTATTTTTCTGTGGTGAAGTAGAAAAATCACAGTCGTTTTGGTGTGTAGAAAGCAGTTGCGACCTGTCTTCAATGTACAGATTTATTCTCCTAAGTGTAAATTATATACAGCTCGATGTTTATCTCCTTTTAAGCAAAATTATTTGTAATGCATCCTTGCACCTTTCTCTGTATCCCCAAAACAGGTGAGAGGAATGTAGAAGGGTTTGTTGGTTTTCAGTTGTAAAAAACACCCAAAGGTCACTAGAACATCATATGTACTAGTGTTTAAGACCCACTGATGAACAAATGTAAGCTGTTACTGCACTGATACCTCTATGCCTTTGGCTTAAACCTACTTGGAGAAGTTCACCAAACACCAGGTGAAGAAAGGCATGTACTTCAGTGTTATTGTTACTTGGACTTCCACAGAGAAATGGGTCTGATTTTTGTAGTTACTGATGTGATAACTTTTTGTTAGGTTTCACTTCTTAGTTGCTCTCCCAATGTTTGAGATGCACTCAACTGTAATGCCATTTTACTTGAGCTTTAATTCCTGATAACCTTCGATATAGCCCCCGGTAACTTCTGTAATTTACATCCTTTGTGTTCCTTTGTAGGATACAAAGTCTGTAATGAAAAATACAGTCTTACATCTTGCCATTCTTGAGGTGGTTCCTAGGTGTGAGGTCAGTCCTCTGGCTTTTGAGGAAAGGTGAAACTGTTCTTCCTTGGGCACATCCTCTCTGTCTTCCCATACTTTCAGCACCTGGGCTGGTAGGTGGGAATAGAACTCAGTTCTCCTGGCGGGGGTGTTGTGGTTTAGACATGGTGCTCTTCAGTTTAGTGTTCCCACTGAAACCACTCCAAACCTCGCATCTCCCTACCCCTGCAGCAGAATGAGAGCAGAGTTGAAAGAACAAAAGATGAAGATCATGGGTTGAGATAAGAACAATTTACTGGAAACAACAATGAGATAAGAAAACAAAAAGTAACAGCAACTATATAATGAAGTGAAGTGAGCAGCTAGTATGCAATTGCTCACCACTATTCAGAGCCCAAAACCATCCAATTGTCATGTTACCCTGACCCGAGGCCCCTTCCCCTGTTTCTGGAAAATGATACAAAGTCATACAGAACACCCTCTAGGTCCTAGTCATGGCCCTCTCAGACTACTGCAAAAATTAAACCTGTCCTGGCCAGAACCAGGATATAGGGTATCTCTCCTACTGAGCCTAGAGCATCTGCATTCGTTTTGATAATTCACTAGAAGGTTTGGAAAGCAGAATTTAGTATAGAATCAGATTTTTGTGTCTAGTTCTCAGATGCAGGTAGTATTTCTGGAGATTATGTAAACTGGAGGAAAAATAATTGTCAGGTAAAATTAATTTTAGGATTAGAGCTGCCAGCTAAAGTTGACCTTACATGATTGGAAAAGCAGCTAGTTCAAATGTCTCTGCTGGCCTAACTTTCCTTCCACTGAAGTAGCTTTCTGGTGAATTATAAGTGAGCCCAGCATTTCTCTAGCCAGTGTTGCCTCAGGGCTTGAGGGTTGTCCAGACTGCCACTGAGGTAAGTTTGCAGTGTGTAGAAGGCAGAACAAACTCAACATAGTCTAGGTCTTCTGTGCTTTGGGTTCTGCACCCTGGGAGCTGTGAATATTTTGCAAGCTCATTGCAGTCTGCCATTTCTGACAGCATGGCTATTGGTGTAAAAAGCCTATCCAGGAACTGAACAGTGCAGCCAAGGCATATATTGATGCTGCTGCAGCAGCAGGGTTATGGAGCCTGGGAACAAATTTGAGAGCAACCATACCAGGTCTATGCTGCCACAGGCCAGGCGTGCTGCTTTCTGCACAGGAACAGTCTATTACTGTGATGGATCTGTGTGTTTATAATAACCTTAAAGCATTGCAGTTCCAAAATAACTTTTATGTCCTGCATCTGTATCTGCTCTCTCCAGCACTGCACACTTTTCCTCAGTCCCAACAACTTTCACTGTGCTAGATGTAAAAGTTCAGTTCCCTTTTGAATCCTAAGTCATAGGGTACTAGTAAAACAAGTTATACCCAGCTAAAACTAGTAAAGGAACCTTGCTGAAGGAACCTTTTTTTCCCCTTTCCAATTTTTTTATTGAAAAAAATAAAGAAGGCACCATTCTGGACCTGTCTTCTGTTAATGTAGCAATCATCAGTGTTTACTGAATGCATACATGAATAAAGATAGTCTTTTGTTGATTTTGAGTTTTCTGATTGTTTGTGTTGCATACCTTCCACGATTCATAAGGTAATTTGTTATTCATCCTAAAGTGTATGTAGTTTTCAGGATTTTCATGAGCAATCAAAGTCAGAACCTTTGTGATAGCTAAGCAACACGAGTAACATGGGGACAAGACCTATCAATACTACTGCAAACAATGATCTAGGTCTTCCCTGAAGCTTGTGTGTGTATTCAGGGTCAGAGTATGTGGGTTGTTACTGCTGTTTTCCTTAGCACTTCTTCTCGTGCTCCACAGGGAGGTAGCAGAAGGAAGTAGGAGATCGGTTAAAACTATCACATCGTATCAGCGTTTACACCACCGGGCGTGGAAAGCTTTGTTAGAGAAGCGTTTATAAGTAACAAAGACCGCAGAGCTTCTGCTTGTCGAAAAGAAATGCTTAATGAGCCAGCTAATACAATGGTTGAACAGATGGGGTCTCTATGAACGTGAAAGTAAGAAAAAGCTAGAGTAAGAGGCAGCTCTGTATGTGTTGTAGAAGGAGGGTGTTGTATGTTGAAATCTGAAGGTTTTACTTGGGAAGTTTTCAGTTTTTGGTAATAAGTTATGTCAGAGTGGTTCAGATTTTGTTCTTCCCTGATAAGCAAATCAGTGTGTATTCAACTTGATACAAACTTTGCAACAACTAGTCACATTGAAGAAAAAAAAGAAGCACTCGTTTTCTCTATGTGTGATAAATGGTGACATCACTTTTAAATACCATTACTAAGATTTTATTTGTGAAAAGCTTGACAGTAATTGCCATCCGAAGAGGTACAAGTGGTCTGAACTCAAGAAAAGACTTGATTGAAAATCTAGTTATTCCTAGAGAGACAAAAACCAAGTTACGGTTCAACGATGAACTAGAAACAAAAAAAATCAGATGCATTTTTCTTAGCTGGAATATGCACAGGCAAATTAAAACACAGCACGGATTTTAGTTGGGAAACCCCTTAGATTTTGTTGAGTCAACACAAAAGACTAATTTTTTTCCAAAAAGGTTTCTTTGATTTTGAGATGTAATACCGTATAGAAATGTCTGTGTCCTGGTTACAGCTATAGTAAAGTTAACTTCCCCTCAGTAGCTGTTCCAGTGCTGTGTTTTGGATTCAGAATGAGAATGGTGTTGATAACACACTGATGTTTTGGGTTTTGCTGAGTCATGTTAATCCTAAATCAAGGACTTCTTTGTTCCCTGTCTCATACTCTGCGAGGGAAGAGTGAAGGGGGTATGCAAACAAAACTGGGAGGGACCATAGCTGGGACTGAAGGGATATTTCACATCATGGGGCAACGTGCCCACTATATAAACTGAGGGGGTTACCTATAAAGGCGTCTGGGTTTGAGAATGGGGGTCTGGTGTGGGTCAATGGGTGCAGAGCAGTTGTATTGTGCATCGGTAGTTTTTCCCTTTTTTATCATTATTACTGTTTATTACAATTATCCTTTTAACCATATGTTTTGGTTTCAAACAGATTTGGGAGAAACCCTCCCACGGGGTCCCCCTCCCCTCCCCCAACCGGCTTGGGAAGAAAGACTTCCTGAGAGAGAAGTGGAAAAGACCTGTTTATTACACAGGCAAAGCACTCCCCAGCACAATACCCGATGACAAGAGCTTCGTGCCGCTTACAGAGGGATAATAAACTTGGAAAAGAGCAGGTCTCCTCTTTGAAAGATGTTCACTGCTACGTTGCTCGTCTCCGCTGGTGCTGGGAGGAAAGGGAGTTGTTATGCAGGCTGGTCTTGATGGGGTGGGTCCCCTGTGGAGGCCCCCGGCGCTTTCCCAGGTCCCCAGTCCGGAGAGATCGGTACAGTTCTGAGGAGAAGGAGAAAAAGGAAAAAAAGGGAAAAAAAAATAACCTCCAGCTATTCTACAGGTCTAACTATGCCAGCTCTAAGCTACTACTAACTACTACCTCTCCCGGAAAAACAACAGCTTCTTTTGTCTTGTGGATTCCTCCCCCGCTTAGTCTCAAGGCCCATCCGAGGAGCCGAGTTTTCCTGGGGAAAAACAAACTGCGCCTTCCCCCCCCTTTACACCCAACAGACAATTGAGGGATAAACACATCACCCTAGGATACCATATTTTACTTTATTTTCAGTTATTAAACTTTTCTTATATCAACATACAAATTTTACTTTGATTCCACTCACCATTGCACCAGAGTGCAGGAGTAAAGAAGGAGGGTTTGAGCAAGTGGCTGTGTGGTGCTTAACTTCCAGCTGGGCTTAAAATCATGACAGCCTGATATTCAGTATGGTGGTTATATGTAAGACTTTTTGCCCATATAAACAAGAATAATGGGCTTTCTACATGTTTTTCTCAGTCATTACAGGCATCCCCAAATAGCAGTCTTAATTCTTATATTGGAAATAAATGTTTAATGGCCCATCTTTGTGCATTTTTTCACAGCTTTTTTTTATTTGGTATCTCAAAGCAGAGAATCATGTGGTAAGAAATTGGCAAGCTAAATCCAGTTGTTTAAAATCAGGTATTTGGAATCTACCTTCTGGAAAAGTGTGGTGGGCATGTTTTGATGTGTAGTCTAGCTTCATCTTGAGAAGAAGATACATTTTGTAGCTGCCTGGTTAGTTTTTCAGACATGTGAATTGCAAGAAGACTAATATGTACTTTCTGTGTAAGATTGGAATTATTGGTGGAACTGGCCTGGATGATCCGGATATCTTAGAGGGAAGAACAGAAAAATATGTTGACACTCCTTATGGCAAGGTCTGTATAACCTTTTTATTTATTACTGAAGCTTTTTGCCGATTTTCAAGATGTTTATATGCTTTAAGAATTTTGAGATTGATAAACGAATGTATAAAGGAGGTGCTGGCACAACTGTTTTTAGTTGCTATGTACTGTGGGTTTCTTAGTCTGTAAAAACAAAGTATTATTGCAAAGATGATGTGCAAAGGAGACTATACCTCTTCTCATTTGTAGATTGGATTCATTTATAAACTCACAGCTGAATATACAGTCAAGGGATAAACCATCTCTTTCAAGTTTGTACTGGTGTGTGACCTGTATTATTTGTCAGATGAGTCCAGGAACCTTTCTGGATTGCAAATTGTCTTTTGAGGTATATGAGATGCCATTTTCTTCCCTGTAACTAATGTTTTCAGTAAAACTAGTGTTTTACATGCCAATGTAAACAAACAATCATGCATATAGCCACATAATTCGAAAATTATTTGAAAATGAAGCTCTGAAACTGTTTTTGTGACACTGGTGTGTCTGAACAATTCTCCTTTACATTGCTTCTGTCCTTTTCCTCAACAGAAGGAAGTGGTGGCTATATACACAGCACTGTGTGTGTTTTGAAGGATAATTCCTGGCACAAAGCATTTATAGTACAAACAGGCAAGGCAAAGGATGAGGGAGTTTTATAAGCAAGAAATCAATGGGGAGAGATGTTCTAGTTCTCACGTGAAGCTCATAGAAGAATTGGATCTTAGGTAATGTTGTAGGATGTGGGGAGTCTGGGTGCTTTGTAATTGCTATTAGAATTGTATCTTATGCAATCTACCAGTGGGCATGCAAAAAAATCTGGTATCTGGTAGCAAGTGCTATTTTGTGACTGGAAGCGTGCCAGAAAACTCAGTGGTATGGTGTGTGATTGAAAACCGAATCCATGCCTCCACTCAAAAATGGTTTAAAATGGAGTGTAAAGACCAAGAGGAGTTTGTATCCACAGCATTCAGGAAGGGGAAGGAGGTAAATATTAAAGGAAGTGAAAACATAGTCAGAAGAATGCGTTTGACTTTTCTGTCGTCTTTCAAAATTAGTTAACAAATTGTAATAGAAAGAAGGGAACTCAACTCCTCTGTTTTCTATACTCTGGCTTCCAAAAGTAGCCAGCTTTGGTCTGAAGGAGAATCCACTGGCTAAACCAAACCAGTTGCCATTGCATTCCCTGTTTCTTGAGAGTCGTGGATGTTCGTCACAGCATGGCTGTGTTTGGAGGCTGCAAAGCAAAAGTAGTACTATGCTTGTACTACTAGAAGGATTCTCCCTCTACCTGGCCCTGGTGAGGCTACATCTGGAGTGCTGTGTTGAGTTCTGGGCTCCTCAGGACAAGAGGAGCAGCTATTAACTGAAGCTTTCCTATTTAGGATGGATGGAACATTCTCTCTCATAAAGCTTTGTTCAGATCAGAGTTAAGGGTACAGTGGCAGCAGAGCATTTGAAAGTCTGTTCTGTCAGACAGCACTGAGATGACACAGGATTTGGGGAATGCAAATTCTGCAGTACAGTAAGTGGCCAGCAGTAGGGTTCAGTATTCCTGAGAAGAGTAGGAGTACTTCTAGAATGGCTCCTGCACAGAGGAGTGAAAAAATCTTCATCAGCCATGCACCTTTGGTCAGTATGGAAGGCTTTTTTACTCTGGGTTGTTTTGGTTTTTTGGGTTTTTTTTTACTAGTAAGTAGCTTATCTAGTGTCTGTTTCTTTGTGTTCTTCACAGATTGCAACATAAATAGCAGTAAATTAATGTTGGTGCCTGTTGTTGTTTGTGAGAGACCTTGATCAATGGACTGCTTCTGTCTGAGCCTGCATATTACATATTTAGCATAGGCTGAACTTAAAAAAAAGAGCTCATGAATATTTTTTCTTTGAGGGGGATGAAAATACAACAGAGATACCATGGTATGAATCCAAGCATGAATTTGAGATAATGTCCTGAGTTTAACTGGGACTGTTAAGCTGACCTGAATGGAGTCAGGTCACAGTTAAAGAAAGAAAGCACAGCCAAACAGGAAGGTTTTATCCTTTTACCAGTAATGGCCTGTCTTCCTTCTCTCTCTCTCCGTAGATCTGAACTTCTGATAATCAAGCTATTGACCTGATGGTTGTTTCATGCAGATTTCCTCCTGTATAGAATCACAGTAACTTTGGCGATTAAATGCATTTCCAGTTCAGCAGCTGATGGATCAGCTTTAGTGTAAGATGTGCAGAGCTTAGTCCACAAGTTACAGTTGCACAAAGTGCAATGGATTTTGATTGAAGCAGAAACAAGCCTCAAATTCAACTGGTGTTATTAAGTGGATCAATATTCACTTACTTTATTGCTGAGACTAGTATTCAGGAAGGAGGTGTTACACAACCAGCCTCTAATTTTAGAACTACATAGTTGAGAGGAGCAGCTATTCCTGAATGGAAAAGGGCAATTTTATTTTTATTTAAGTGTGCCTGGAAAAGTTTAAAAGTTTATGGTTTGTTACTATTTTTTCCTAGGGGTATATTTTGTTCTTGATTGTTAAAACCAAATTGGGACTTTTCTGCCATAAAGATACTTTTTCATAGAGCTGTGAAGACAGTGGAGAGATAATCTGCCAGAAATTTTAAGAAGTAAAGAGCTTAATTTAAATAAACTTCAGAACCTTCTGGTCTTTTATTTCCCAAGAGAAACTGAGATGAAACATCAGCCTATTTAGTTCAGGCAAAACTAGGAAGAATGAAAATGAATGAATGTCAAAACGAAATTGCAAAGCATAGTTACTAGAATGTATGTCCATTTCCTTCTGTCATGTTAAAATGCAAAGCATACAATTCCACTTTACTTAAATCTTGGTGTTTAATTCATAACTTTCTAGGCAGGGAAACTTGTGCCAAAAGATTTTTGACTGAAAATTTTTGTGGAGTAGATGTTCCTTGGCACCTTTGACATTTGACAGCAGCAAAATAGATTTTTCTTTAATGAAAACCAGTTTTCTTTTCTTTTAAAAGATGAATAGCTTACATTTTCTTCATACAGAGTCCTTGAATTGTCTTCTGCTTTGGCCTTCTTGAATCCTAAGAATCACTTAACTATGAAATTTGGGATTAGGGAATGTGGGAAATATGGAAAAGTTTAAAGCAATCTATTATGACAATTTTTTGCTATTCTCTATGTTGACATTGGTCCTCCTATGATCTATCAAGTTACATTAGTAACAGTAAAAATACAGAACAATAAAAAATTTTAAAGTTTTAAAAAAACTTTAAATAAATAATTTTTTTAAAAAACTAAGTAAGCTTACAGCTCTTAATATTCCAGCTGTATTTGCTCCTTTGTCTGCTTCCACCATTTTCAGTATATCAAAAATTTGGTATTCTATGGAAAAATATCCCAAAATCTTCTGAGGTTCTATCTCCAGATATGGAAAATATTAGTCTCCTACAGGATAATAGATGCTGTTCCAAGCAATTTTATCTTCATCATTGAATTTTGAAGCTCCTAAAAAGCTTTGTTCAGAATATATTTTCAGTTAGATTCTCTTTTTTTTCTGGATGACTGGTCTTGGTTCTGAATCACCTTCCCTGGTGGGCAAGAGATCTTCCCACTCTAGAAAATTATTCTAGGGCCTCCATGTCTTTTTCTCGTCATAAATATATCTGACAAACAAAACAGGGGATAGTTCTACCTTTCAGTAGAGTGGGTTTTGCTTGCAGCAGGAAAATGTGACCATGTAACATAATACTTAAGCCCCTCTTCTACCTCCCCAAAGCAATGTACATCGTTTGGTTCCTAAACTACCTCACAGGTAGAATGGAGGCTTGCAGAACCTCTGAAATGCTTTCTCATCACAAGTGTTCTGTGCTTGTTCTGTTTTCTGTTTCCAACCAGCCTCTGAGGTGAGACCAAGGGAAAAATGAATTCTGTAGACACCACTTCAACAGTACTTTATGCATATTTATATTATAGACAAAGGGGATTTATTCCAGTTGTTTGTTATTGTAATAACAATAATATTGTAATAATTTGGGGTTAATTGCCCAGGGTTCTTTCTTTTCTGTTTTGCAACAATGACTAATATATATCTAACTTAAATTTTGTGAAAAGAGGGAAGTAGTTAAATACATTTATGAATTTTTAACATTTGAGAACGTTTTATTGGTCCTTTTATTAAATCCTCCTTTAAAAATTAGTATTAGAGTATTACAGTATTAGAGCTTTGATTTCAAATTGCCCATTGAAAGTTTTTATTATTTTATTGTCACTCCTGGCTATGACTGAGATAATAGTAGGCAGGCATAGCACTTGGAAAGAACTTGTGAGAAAGAAAGCAGAATGGAAGTATACACTAGCTATGTTACATGGTTAACACATGGTTTGAAATGTCTGTTTCTATAACTTTATGTACATATCAATAGTTGGTCCAGTCTTATTCAATCTCTTTACCAGCAACCTGAATGAAGGGATAGAGTGAACCCTAAGCCAGTTTGCAGATGACACAAAACTGGGGGGAGTGACTGACATGCCTGAAGGCTTTGGTACCACTCAGAGCTACCTTAGACTGTAGAACTGGGCAGCAAAAAACCTGATGGGGTTTAACAAGGACGAGTTTAGAGTCCTGCACCTGGGGTGGGAATAATTCCAAGTACCAGCACAGCTAGGGGCTGACCTGCTGGAAAGCAGCTCTGCAAAGAAGAACCTGGGGTGGTGGATGACAGGTTCAGCTTTGCAGTCAGGAGGGCCAGTGCTGTCCTGAGGTTCAGCGGCTAGAATGTGGCTAGCAGGTCAAGGGCTGTGATTCTCCCTCTACCTGGCCCTGGTGAGGCTACATCTGGAGTGCTGTGTTGAGTTCTGGGCTCCTCAGTACAAGAAAGACAAGGAGCTACTGTAAAGGGTCTGGCAGAGCCATAGAGGTGATTCAGGGTCTGGAGCGTCTCTCTTGTGGGGAGAGACTGTGGACTTTCTTAGTCCAGAGAAGAGAATACTGAGAGGTGATCTTGTCAGTACATATAAGTATTTCAAAGGTGAGTGCCCAGCAGATGATACCAGACTCTTTTCAGTGGTGCTCAGTGACAAGATAAGTAGTAATGGCCATAAACTAAAAGAAAATATGAGGAAGAATTTCTTTACAGTGCTCTGGCACTGGAACAGGCTGCCCAATGAGGTCATGGAGCCTCTTTTGCTGGAGACACTCGAACCCCACTTGGATGTGTCCCTGTGTAACCTGCTCTAGGCGAGCCTGCCTTGGCAGGAAGGCTAGATTAGCAGATCTCTACAGGTCTTTCCCAACCCAAAAATTCTGTGATTTTGTGATCTTTAGTTAATGTCTTTTATTCAATCATTTTGCAGTATCTGCAATTCTTTTCATAAACTGTCCACTCACCATTTAGCAGTGCTCTCTTTGTTCCAAGTATTTCTTTTTCTCTTCCATTTTTCTAGAAACCATGTGCCAAAAAGATATTTAGTATCTCACCTGGTAAATGTGCAGAATGCGTTTTGTGGAAATCAGTGCAAAAGTGTCAGGTGTCTTGCCCACCAGACGGTACTGTTACACAACCATCCTGAAGCCTTTCAAAGTGCTAGGCTATGAGAAGATAGGGAAGGAAACCCTGGCTGCAGCAACTAAATTTTGAAACCTGTGAATTCCAAAACTGTTATATTCTTTCTGCATTGTCAGTGTATGCCAGAATTCAGTGGAGTTCTGTGATGGGAATATCAAGCTACCCCAAGTTTTTTGAAAATGGATATATACTTAAATCTGTGCAGATATAAACTTGCATCTGTTACTTAAAAAGCCAAGAGCCCAGTCTTCAACTTTCTGACCTTTATGATGGGAGGCAAGAACTTTTGCTAGAAATCCTCTTGAGTTTTTAAGAGGATTTTGTAGTATTTTGGGGACTTAAGTCCCCAATTTTAATAAGTACTTATTACTTAACAAAGCAAATGTGTGTAAACAAAACAAAATCTCAAAATGCTAATTTTTGTGAACCTTTCTTTTTATGGAAAGTTGCAATGGCAAGTTGTCTTGGACACTAGACAGCAAGGCTTTTGCCCTGTGTGAAATTTCACTCTTAAAGCCATTTTTGTTTGAGAAGAGGATATGTAAGGTAGAGATTAAACACTTAAATATCAATACTTTAATATTAAAATGAACCTTGGGAAAAAAAAAAGAATAAGAAGTCAGAATAACTACTAAACAGTAGTTCTAAACATAAATTTTCTGGAATGTTCCCTTTTTTTAAAAAAAGAAGTAATAAGTGCCTGCCAAAATTTAAACATTGGTGATTGAGTAAGTTATGGTGCTTTGGAGAGCCTTCACATGAATTCTTAGCAAAAAGAGCTGTGCAATAGGAAGTAGAAGGTGATGTTTTTATTAGAAATGGGTATCTTTAGCATGGGACTCCCATATCACTTAATTGTCAATCTCTGCAAATTTTCAAGTGTATAATACAATCTACAGCTGTAAAACTAAATCCTAATTGAAATCCTGCATCTAGCATTATAGTTTTATTTGTTTTCTGTCAAGTAGCTGGCAACAGAACATTTCTAAATGCAAATGTGTGGGTCAAGACACAAACTTGTGATCGGTAAATAAAACATGATTTTGTTAGTAGCTATTTTAAGAAAAAGGAAAGCTACGACATAGTGTATTTCAGATAGGCCAGGAGCAGAACACAGGCCACAGAGCAGTTAATTTATTGTAGTGGTGGTTGGTGACTTGGAGGCTGCCTCTCAGGGGCAGGATGACCCATCTACATGGCAAGGTACATGTTCCAGCTGGACAGCTAAAAGAAAAATGCTCTGTTGTCCTGGCTGATTGGTAGTCAGGAAGACTGTATTTTCTTGTTATGTAGCTGTAAGAGAAGTCCCTGGGCTGAGCAAATACAACACTGCTTCTGCCACTTATATACCAGAATTTCTCTGTTATATCACATTTCATTTCCCAAAAGCAGGACTCCCAGCAGCAGGGAAGAGTGAGTTTTTCAGGAAGCTGGGAGTGAGTGAGGGGTGGGTTGGAGGAATCCAGGACTTTTCACACCCTTCTGCGAGCCCAAGTTATAAAGGGGACAGAGAAGAGAATGGTGAATGTTATGGAAAAGCACAGATTAAATGTTTTTTATGTTGGAAGGAGGCTTTAGTAGAGAATGGCACCTATCTAGCGAAAAGAAACTTAAGTTTACAGGAAAGAGTAAGTCATGCTAACCAATTTGATGGTAACATGTGCATGCTACAATTTTTGTGTTTGAAATACTTTTTTGATATATCAGGAAGTATTACAGTTTCAAACTCCAAAGTAAAGCGTTGCAATGTTAATGATAGTATGAACACAGAAAATTTGTGGTAATCCTTCCTGTCTCAAGTTTGACCTTCCTATTCCGTGCTGTTTTACTAATCTGCTCTATCGAATTACAGAGCTAAGCTCATGAAAACGTGAGAGTACAATGGTAATCAGTATTTTCTTTCGTACCTGTTGCACTTATTTTTAGGTAGTAGTAAAAGTTTGTCATGTGATTGTCAGGTGGTATCTCATTCTTATGTGCTTGTTTTGCAGCCATCAGATGCTTTGATTTTGGGAAAGATCAAAAATGTGGACTGTGTGCTCTTAGCAAGGTAAATGAGCATTTTAAGGGGGTTTGTATTGTGCATCTTTAAGTTTTCTCAGAATTTTTTCTCTTTTCATTAGGTGAACTGGATTTCTGCTCTGATATCATCTTGCTCTGTGAGGTTGCTAGCAAAGTCTGGCACAGGTTTGGAGTTTTTCATAAGCAAATTTGATGCTGCAAGGACTGAGAGTATTAAAAATGCTGTCTAGCTTAGATAAAAAGTCCAGTAGAAGGTATTGCCCTAGTAAGAATGGCAGGCCTGCAAGGCCACCTGCTCTGATGGTAGGTAGATTATGCTGATAACCTCTACTAATAAATTCATCTGCTCACTATGTTCGCAAATTTCCTTTGTGAAATTGAGAATATGTCTGCTTCCAGATGAACTATGTTGCTGGTACCACTGTAAAGTCCTCCAAATCATTCCATTAAATTATTCAGTCCTCTTGCTGTTACAATTATTGCTTAGGGGCCTGCATCCCCTGCAGTTCTGTCCCCCTATGTAATTTTTAATTTCATTCGGACATCTTTTACTATACTTGAAGAGACTCTGGAAGCAGGATCTGTAAATGAATGAGTGGAAAAACTGGTGTAACCATGGTTGGCTAGGACCAACATGCTACTGGATTAAATGTAAGAATACTAACACAATTGGTGGCATCTGGACAGAGCAGGTACTGATAACAGCATCAAGGTAATTAATCAAGCACAGGATCCATCCAGGGAATCTAGGCAGGAACTGTAGGAGGTGTGAGACTGTAGCTGTAGCATGCGTTGAAAGCCCATCACTCTCTGGACACAGCCTACAACATAGGTCTGAAGGCTGTGAGAGAGACCCGGCTGGGGACTGGCACACTGTAACATAGCTCAGGCCAGGAGTGAAGACTGAGGCCTGAAGACTGAGGCCTGAGCTTGGAGGCAGGAGCACCCAGCCTCATAGGCTTCAGGAGTTTCTCTGGAAGCCCAGGGTGAGACTGGCCAGGGCACTTAGGGCCTACTCAGGGCCCCGGTTCTTTTCATTCCAGTGTTCTTCCATTAAAGCTGCTGACTGCTAACCATCTCTGCAACTACACATCTGTCTGTGGTTTTACTTTTCTTATCTTTCATGGACTTTGCTCATGTATTTTATTACACCTGGACAACATTTTTCTTATTTTCTCAAATGAACTGCTAAGTCAAGTTCTCATAGCTGTACTGTTTCAAACTAGATCTTGGACCACAGATGTCTGAACAACTTGGCTGTGGTTTACCTTCTCCCTGGGATTTATGACAATTCATTTAGAAACCTTGTGAGTTTACTTTTAGGGCTAAGATACCTGCAAATTTTTCTTTTATGTTTTGGCTTCTCAATCAGATTGGGAAAAAAAAGGCAGGTATATTCTATAAAAAGATTATGACAGCAACTGCAATAAAGCAATAAATCTGTGTGCCTAGCAGCTTATCAGAAGTGCTAATGGCAACATGGGAATCCTGACTGACAGTGCTTGATCATATTGAGCACAGTTCCTGAATGATCAGATTCTTAGGACTTTTTAGCGTCTGAAAAAAATCAGTTGATAAATTACTTTTTTTCTCTTACATGGTTGAAAATAATTTTCTAATGTGTTTAATCATGTAAGTGATGTGCTTCTGTAGCAAAGCCAGAGATAGCACAAAAGCTCATGCTTGTAAGACCAAGTATTTCCTGTCTTGGTGAAAAAGAATACTTCAGCAGTGTGAAGTCATTCTTTTAATTTATGAGAGCTGTCAGATCACTTAAAGATCAGTGAGAAAAATGTGATGATTCTGCTGTTTTCTTTGGAAAGATGACAGTTTAGAGCACAGTGTTCTGTGATGTGCCACTCTGTGTGGGAGAATACAAGCAACGCTTCTGGACAGATTCTTCTTTCTTCAGCAGAAAATTTGTGGAGGTGTATATAAATCTTAAGAACTCCCTGTAGTGTGTGGAAAAGGGGTTTCAGAATCTATGGAACTGACTTAGAAGATTCAGAGAAAAATGCTTATTTTAATCTTGAAACTGCTGAAGTATATTTGAATTGTATTGTTAAGATTCTTTTCATTACAGTATTGAACTTAAAATTTTGCATTTAGAAAGAAAATTATACTCCTTCTTAAACTGAGTTCCAAGAACAGCTCAATACATTTAGGAAAACAAAATATACTGGAAGTAGCTGAAATAGTCAGTTCCACTTCCAATATTGTTAGGGGAAATATGTTTCCTGAAATTCTCCTTATCTGGGAGAAGGAAGGCAATTTCAGTCTGATTTATTTTACTCTCTTGCTTCATGTGTCTTTGCAGACATGGAAGGCATCATACAATTATGCCATCTAACATCAATTACCGTGCCAATATCTGGGCATTAAAAGAAGAAAATTGTTCCCATGTGTTGGTGACTACTGCTTGTGGTTCATTACGAGAGGAAATACAACCTGGTGATCTTGTCATAATTGACCAGTTCATTGACAGGTGAGTAAGAAGGAGGAAAAAGAGGACAAATGGGGTTAAACCATATAATAACATGTTCATATTACATTAAGTTTTTGTAAAATAAGATGATAGCCTCAGTTCTTCTGTCAAAAAGTGAGATTCATACGAGAAAATGGGAATGTGATTATAAGAAGTTCCATTCTAACAGGCACAGAAGTACCAAGCTTTGAAGAATGGCCATAAATGATCTAAAGTATTAGTTCCGTGGGAATACTGTTGAGATGTAAAAGAAATCTTCTATTCTCAGATGTGGGAGACAAACATGAATTAGAGCACAGGCCATTCCAAGCTTTATGAAGAATCTGAAATGAAATGTAGAGGTTCAGGAAAGTATAGTAGGAGTCAGCTAGGAAAGTATATGTCATAATAATGAAGTCCTGCACAGGAGAGATAAATGCAACTCAGTAGCAAAAGAGAGGCAGTTGTTTTAAAACAAGAATGTTTGTGTATCTTTTTTATTAAGAATCATAAGGAAGTAAATTTGTTTCCAAAGTCTCTGTACAGCAGCCAGTCCTATTCTCTTTGATTATTTGACTAGAAAAATTCGAGCAAAGCTGAGGGCAAAATAAAGCTACATTTAAAGATCACCAGCAACACAAATAATTCAAAGATCTAGTTGCACATTTTAGAGGTAAGTTTACTTTTAATACTTGGAGGTGTATTATATCATGAAGTCTTATTTGGGTATTCCACCTAATTTGAAGTATTTAAAATGGCTTATGCAGCTTCTTTGGGCATTTGTGGTGCTGCTGGTAATATTTCATTGCCAACCGAATATGTAGACCTGGATTTGTTCCCAGCATTGCAATGCTATTCAAATTTTGACTTACTGACTTTTTTTTGCATGTGTAACTTAAATGCCTTTTTTTTCATGTAAGAGTGGGTTTTAGATACAGTGTATCTAAATTACTAAGTACCCTGCAGGGGCAAGCTCCATATAAAATGCTTCCTATTATACTAAAGTTGATTTATGGGTAAATATCAGGTATATTTCTGACAATGTCTTCTCTTTTTTTAGTATTGATACTGATTTATGTAGGAAAGATATTACACAGACTTGGGGACATGGCTTGGGTGATTGAGAGTCAAGCACCAGTTATTTTGACTGCATTATCACCTGGCAGACTCCTGGGTAAGTGACAGGAGCCTCTGTTTGCCATTGGTGAATCACATGTGGCGTATGTATCCAGTTCTGGGCTCCACAGTGCAATTCGGACATGAACATAGTAGAGGGAGCCCGGCAGTGGACTATGAAGATGTGTAAGGACTGGAGCATCTCTCCTAAGAGGAGAGGCTGAGACGGTGGGACTGTTCAGCCTGGAGAAGACTAGACTCAAGGGGAATATTATTGATCTGTAGAAATACCCAAAGGGAGGGTGCACAGAAGCCAGGCTCTGTCCAGCAGCACCCAGGATCAGAGGCTGTAGGAACACCTCTGTGAAACACCGGAGGTTGCCTCTGAGCATCAGTGAACACTTTTTACTGAGGGTGACTGAGTACTGGCACAGGTTTCCCAGAGAGGTGGCAGAGTCTCTATCCTTGGAGATACTCAAAGCCATCAGGATATGGACCTGGACAGCCCATTCTAGGTGAACCTCCAGGTGACCTCCAGAGGCCGCTTCTACCCTCAACAGTTCTGTGGTCTGTGTTTTTATTTAGAGTTTATTCAGATGGTCACCAGTAGTAATGTGTAGCCTATTTATGAGCAATGTTTCATTTGGGCAAGTAAATTTTCATTTTGATATAGGCAAGTGGAAACTTGTTGTGACTTGTTAAATGGCATCAGGAAACCAAAAAGCTTCTCAGAAAAGCGTGTGAAAATGTTTCAGTGTAGAAAATGATACGTAATATGAATTTAAAAATCATCCCAAACTTGCAGTTTAATTCAGAAAACCAATACATTGTAGTAGTCTGTCTCTTTTGACTGCTGAATTTCTGTGTCAAGTCTTTTTCGCATCATATTCTATGCCAGGGAATGTTAGACAGCCAGGTCTTTGGAGATAGGGTCTGCATTTTGCCCTTCACAGCAGAGTGAAGAGTGATTGCATTATGTTAGTCATTATGCCAACACTACTACTGATGGGAAGATATTTTCATGGGACAGAATATTTTAGTTATCCCCCAAAGTCTGAAAAGATGGGATTTTTCTGAAATCTCTTCTAATGAAAGGTCGGCATAATGCAAACAGTGTTAATAGTCTTAGAAAGATCCTGATTAAATTTGCAAAAACAGTCAGTTATTTTTCTTAAAAGGTATTCTGGCTTCTATGTAGTGGTTAACCCATGCCAGGCAGTACATAGGAAAGAAGTTGTGCTCTAGGTGGCAAGGATTTACTCAGGCTGCCATTAAAATC
Source organism: Acrocephalus scirpaceus scirpaceus (assembly GCA_910950805.1). NCBI lineage: Eukaryota > Metazoa > Chordata > Aves > Passeriformes > Sylviidae > Acrocephalus > Acrocephalus scirpaceus. The sequence continues at coordinate 43,817,853 of OU383776.1, forward strand.
AGTGCCTTCTGTTGTTCAGGTATCTTTTAGTATCTAGGCTCTCTCTATATATATTCTCAATAGGGAAAATTCCTATTGTCAATTCTCGTTACAGGTGTGAAGCAAAAAGAAGGAATAGTAAATCGGAATGGGAGAAGAGCTAGACCTGAGCAGAAAACTGTAGGCAGCTACTATAATTTGCTCTCCTTGGGCAAGCACACTGTGAAATTGATGACAGGATTGCAATATAAGGAGTTATGTAGGACTTCTGCTTAGCATGGGTTTGACTAACAGTGTGAAACACTGAATAGGTGTAATTAGAACTATAAAAGATTTCCAAACTTTTGAGAGCCTAATTCTGCAGGTCATTACCACACGTAGTGTTTGATTCCAGATATGGTCTTTGCTTTCTTTATACTTATTATTTTGTGTATTTAAACAATAAAATAAAATATTTTATTAAATGAATACAAAAATACATATATTGTGTTCTCCTTGCATCCAAATCCAAAAATACTATAGGCTGCAAAAGTTGTTCTTTAAAAAGGTACTCCAAAAATCTAGGATAATATTTTTTTCTGCTTTTGACTCCTGTTA
>OU383776.1:43818927-44137482 GCA_910950805.1 Acrocephalus scirpaceus scirpaceus
CCGCTCCGTCCAGCAGCTCCCGAGGCGCTGCAGGTCCCGCGGGCGGCAGCGTTGGCCAGCTCATCCGCCACCGCGCCTCCCGCCCGCCGCGCCATGTCTCGGCCCGCTGCGCCCCGCACAGCGCCGCAGCCGCCACTGGGCCGCTCCGTCCGCTGCCGGCGGCTGGCGGCGATCCGGCCCGCGGGGAGCCCCTTGCCCATGGGAAACGCCCGGCCCGTACTCCCGGCGGGCCCGGCTGCGGCCCAGAAGTTCCCGCGAGGAGCTGTCGCCGAGGCCGCCTCCACCTGCGAGGACGCGGCGGAGGCTCACAGCTCTCGTTTTATTCGCCCGGCTGGTGCCGCCCGGCCCATCTCGTGTCACCGCTGGCCTCGTCGCCCTGACAGGGCGGAGCGACCTACGCAGCTCTTCGACGGCAGGGAGCGCCGGGCTCACGGGCGGGCAGCTGGCGGCGGGTAGCGTTTTATGGGGTCTCTCCATCATTTATGTTCGTCTATTATTTTATTTTCCGGGGCTTTCTCTTGAGGGCAGCAGCGTCTTAACCAGTGCCTGACCGCCACGAGGGGAACCGGGGCAGGGGAAGGAGGGGAGCAAAGCTAGCAAAAAGACTTTAACGAGAGCCGAACGTAAGGAGGAGAGTGGCCCCGGGGACCGCGGGCCTAGTGTCAGCAGGGCCTCTTTTCCCCGCCGGCGCTGCCTCCTCGCCCTCTCGGGACACCCATCGGCACCCGAGGCGCAGGAGGCGCCCCTCCTTTCCTTCTCCTGGGGGAGCTGCGAGCTCCTGTCTCTGCTTTTTCAGTTGGCAGGGACACTTACACAAGAGACAGCGGGCGCAGCGGCGCCGACAGCCTTCATTGACACATGAATCGTGGCTGCGACTTCTCCACCCCGCCGCCTAAACCGGCTTTTTTTTTTTTCTTTTCTTTTTTTTTTCTTCCTCTTAAAAAAGTTGCAATCCAAACAAATGCTGCGACGAACAAGCAGGCTCCGCACCGCCACGGGAGGGCTCCTGCGGCCGCTCCCGGCAGGCAGTGGGGCGAGGCCGGGCCGGGCGGAGCGCCCGGGGCGGCGGGGAGGCGGCAGCACCACGGACAGCTCCCTCGCTGTCCGTGCCTGCTGCCCACAGCGTCCGCCCTTCCTCCGCGGCGGGGGAACCCCCCGCCTCCGCACCTGTCTCTAAAAGTACCCTTTCTAAACGCCCCCCATGTGCGCACTGGTTAAGTGAGATGTCGAGCCGTGTCCGGTATGTTCCTAAAACTGTACTGGCCAAATTCCTCTTTACCTCAATCCTTACACTTTTCTACTGTTCCTGTGTTTAGATAGGTAGAAATGAGTGGACATTCACTCACAATAATTTCTTGATAGAAATTGTTGCTTCTGGTTAAATAATTGAGCATTTAAACATGATCTGACCATTTCCTTGCATTTGGGTTTGGCTTTTTGGTTGGTTGGTTTGGCTTGGTTTTCTTTGCTCTTTACTGATGAGTTTTCCATTCAAGCACCAGATGCCATACAGATGTGAAAATAAAGATGTTTCTGACTGTTTACATTAAATAAAAGGGAAAAAAATTGGAATAGTTTAATCTATTTACCCTGGTATGTATTTCACTGTACAATGGAAGCACCCAAGCTGTGAGCAGTATAGTTAAGCCTTGAAAAGACTGCAAGCTGGCCTTTACAGCAGCTGTAGTAAAGATCAGTATTGTAGAATCAGTTTCATAGAGATAGTATATTGATCCTGATTCTCAGCTACAGGACAAACAATAAAGAAAAAGGATTTTGACAAGGATTTGATGCCAGTGATATAGCCATAAGGTAAAAATAATCATGTCTATTGGAACCAAAGTTTAGGTGAAGCACTTTATTTTAACAAAGAAAAAGCATTAAAAAAGGTCTAAAGAAAGATAAATTTTCTACTTATTTGTTTACCTTGTTATTCCAAGGCTAGGTGGTAAATAAGATAACCATGCCCCAAAATATTCCTTCACAATGCTTTCCAAAAAGGGTGGTGTTTCCTACCAACCTCATGAATTAGCACTGTCAAATATATATTAATGACAAATTAAGGAGTCCTTCACAATTTTTCCTGCAGATCAGAAAAACCCACACTGTGCCATTAGGGAAGACTCCCCTCCAGAAAATTCATAAATGTTTCCTTCTCCCTTTTGCAAATCCATAAACCCTGACCAAGAAAGGAAACCCTGCCCATTAGCAAAAAAATGAGATATTTTTTCTGGAAAATGCTTGCCTTGGAGCCGGAATCTCAGACAGAGTTTTCCTTTTGTTATGAATATGCATGTGCTGTCTGAAGGACAATTTCACTGTCCAGCTGATGGTAGTTTTAAAGAAGCTGCTACACAGTTGGAAATGACTTCTTCCTGTTTCAAAGTTAATAGTGCAAAGGTAAATAATGACCTTAAAACAATCCTTTAGGGAGGTGTCAAATCTGTGCTGCAGGTTTATTAATTAAGTATATGGACAGTGACAAAATGCCAAATAAATACAAATCTCTTGGCAAGTAGAAAGACTTTGCAAGTTCAGCAAGTATACAGCTTTCTACAATCAAAAAGAGGAAAGAGACACATCGAGAGATTCAAGAAAATACTCATTAATATGCATAATGTGTAATCAACTTAGTATTGCTCAAAAACACCAGCCTATTTATTCCTGGCAAGGAAAAAATTATTGGTGGTTTGTCCTGGATATGTTTTCTTCTAACTGACACCCTTTAAGTAGTTACATTTGGAGTAGAAGGTTCTATTCTTCCCTTACTTGGGTCTGTTTCTCTGGGAAGTGGGAAAATAGCCAACACTGGTGACCTAACATTACTTTTCTGGATCAAAATAAATAGGCAAATAAGCCAGAACGGAAAAACATCCTGGTTTTGCATTTCTTTCAAGTGGAAGTATAAAAACACTAACTCTAATTTAGTTTGTCTCTTTGTGATGGTATTGACAGTATTTTGGAAGTTTATTTTCTCTTTTTTACCCAGTTGTTCTTTATGTATTACTTCAAGGAAAGTGGACATCAGCACTACAAAACACTGCATAGACACTCTTCTGGCAATTTTATGGCTATTTACCCAGCTGTGTTTGCAATGAGCTCTCTGTGTGCACTATTACTCTTAATGAAGTTGTAAGTTATGAAACTTGAAACTTTTTTCGAGTTTACCTTGAAACTTGCTCCCAAATTTGGTTATCATGTTATGTGTAATTTGCTTTCTTGTGGCTCTTTGATAAAACATTCTCCCAGAACAGCTTAATCAGTGTTAGTGAAAGTACTCTGTTAGAAAACCAACAGTAACAAAACCAACGGCACCTTCCCACCCCCCAAAAAACCAAACAACAAACCCTTAAAATCCCCCAACAAAAAACTCAAAACAAACAATCAAACAAACACAACTGAAAACCCCAAACAAAACAAAACAAACAAAAAAGTCTTAATTACTTTCTTTTATTGAAGAACTGTAAGCTTCCAAAATACCAAAACCAGGCACTAGCCTTGTCTGCAAATTATCCCTGATTTTGTTTTTGGATTGAAAGGTTTTTTCCCCTACCAGAAAGGGTTCCCTGATCCACAGATGTCACACTGGTTTGGTCCTGTCATTTGCACTATGGAAATCTTGATAAACCACAACATCAAAAAAGTGCTATCTAGATTTAGGGGTTTTATTTCTCTTTTCCTTTTTAAACTTTCATTTTATATGCCTTCACATTCAGAGATACAGCTGGCTGCAGAGAAAGACATGAATGCAGGATCTAGGACACAGTATTCAGTTCACAGTGTCTAGCACAGCCTCAGCCTCACACTTGTGGTATCTGTGGCAATTGCAGCAAAAGTTCTTAGAGTCTAAGTAATAATTCTCATATTCCCGTCATTTAACTGTATGGTGCTGAGCAAATCCCTCTCTCTCTCTTTGGTTCACATATATGCGTAAGGGTTGTGGTCATAGACCTGAAGGATGGTGGGAGAAAAACTACTGAATTTGATACATTTTCAATATAAAAAGTCAAACTGTAAAACCTTCCATACACACTGTCCATGGGCTTTGTGATTCTGCAATTTCAGGGAACAGTCATCCACTGTCTGAAGAAGAGTGTGAGTTAGGCAGTGTACTCAGGGCTAAGCCATGCTTAACATGTCAGGCAGGTATCAGGCATCTCCCATAATCAACAACTAGGTTGAAAAGTTACATAAAATTCACAGTTAACATGGATTAAACATTTAATCAATTCCCCAAGTGTATGTACTTGTATAACCATTATTAATGACAAGACTTCAGCCAAAGCTGAAACACACCAATCAGCTTGCATTAGAAAATCAGTCCCATTGCACAAGCTTTTTTGATTTTTTCCAGGAGTATGGTGGCCAAAATCAACAAAAAGCTATTGATTTCTCACTAGAGTTGGACTGCATACAAGCACATTGAGATTCTGTAGGTTCAATTTAATCTGGTAGTAAAATATCCTTATTGATTGATGCATCTTTATTGCTATGTATTTATATCCCCACAGGGAACAAAAGAGAAAGATTTCCCAGTTACAGTCAACTCATATTCAGCTCATGTTGAATTATTCCAACTGGGGCTGGGAGTGGGTCAGGGGCAGAGCAATTTAGTGCATTATTACAACATACAGAAATTTAATTTACCTGAGCCCACGGACATCAAGGATTACTTACTGTTTTCAATTTTTATTCAGACCGTATGCCAGCTGGTTGCAAAGTGAGATTTGCTGGCTGAGTATTTAGTGAATGGTTCTGAACTTTTTGGCAACTGTGCCCATCCTACCTTTAAATAAGGAACACAGGGAGAAGATGAAGATATTTTTTTGAAGCTGACTCATGAAGAATTTGTATTAAATTATTTTTTTCCTGCTCTTGTAAAGCCCATGAAGTTTTAAGAAAAAGAGAAGCATTATGAGTTTGTCCTGGGTTGATAGGGACTTCTATCCTATATCCTATATCGTGGGACTCTATTGTGGTGTCTAGCAGCTGCTCCCTCCCCGCCTTTGGCGAAGACTGCAGCTGATGGGCGGGCCTTCACTGGCGCAAGGGGGCTGCGGGGTTTTTACTTTCACTTTGGCTGTGGCTTGCTTGGCTTGGTACCGGCTTTCGCTTGCTTGCTTGTTTGCTCTCGCTATTCTCGCTGTTCTTTGCTTGCTTTTCCCTCTTCCTTTTTTCTTTCCCCCCTTCCCGAAGATTAGGACCAGCTCCTGGACCTGACCAGACCTGAGAAAGCCTGGGGATCCCTGGAGCTCGACACAGAAGCTCGGCGCCTCTTCCCACAGTACCCGTTTTCTTTTCTTTTGTGTGGGGAGTGTTGTTAATAAATCGGTTTTTCCACTTTTCCTCCAAGGAGTTTTTCTTCCCTCCCGAACCCAGGGCTGGGGAGTGGGGGAGGGGTGGTGGAGGTTTGTTTTAGGGGTTCTCCCCCTAATCTGTTCCAAACCAGGACATTTCTTGGTGCGTTGGCCGGGAAATGAGGCCAGAGAAAAGTGGAAAAACCTTAATAATAGTATTGGTGGTTTTAATTGTTTTGTGGGTGTGCTGGGATGGGTTTTTCTGGACTTATAATGTTATTCGGGGTGAAAGTCTGCCAATATTTCTGGTCCCTGGGGTTTCTTGAAGTCTTAATACCTTTGTGGTGCCTAGGGTTATTTCCTTACCCAGAAATATCTCCGATACTGTTCCTAATACGTAGTTTGTGTAGCCGTGGGGCACTAACCAGAATATTTATTGGACTGGGCTTGGTGGTGATGTTTTATGGGAGGGTTGTTAAGATGCTCGAATCTACTCCTATAGTATATGGTTCACTCTTGTGGTTGTGCACTCAGTTTGCTGGGGGAGAAGCAGGGGAAGAGTTTCTTCGACCTCTGCTTTCTTTGTTTTCTTTTGAGTTGTTAGGAAATGTTCAGTTTCCCCTGAGTGTTAAAGAAACCATCTTCCTGGCATTTAATTTAGTAAGTTTCGTCTATACTGTCTGCAGTTTATATAAAATGAAAGCTGAGATTTCCAAAAGGGCTAATGAGATTTCTGATGTAGGGGCAAAGCCAAGTAAGAGAAATCTTGAGTGGAGTGGGAAATGGAAATGGGAAAGATATGGGCCAAATTTTAAAGGAATTCTCTGATCCTATAGCCTGGGACTTCCCGTCTGAACAAATTCAGAACCCAGCCGAGGTGGCAAAGTACTTAAAGGAGACCTGCCAGGGTGATACTAAGGAGAAAAGGGTTATTGCAGTGAGCTGAGCCCTGGCATATGTTTATCGTACTCTGCTAGATACTGAAGGGCCGCAGATAGAAGAAAGAGAACAGAGAACTAGTTACCATTCCGAGCTCCAGGCCAACAGCTGAACCAGACAGGGAGTCTAAGACACTGGCAGTTGCCAGGGCAAAGAGAACACACAAAACTGATTGACCAGTGGAGGATGATGCAGATGAAGGACCCTCGGGGCCTCCTGACGACACCCAATCAGACGCTGGCACGAGATCAGGAGCCACTATTGAGTCCTTTTCCCTGAAGGACCTTCAAGGCCTAAGAAAGGATTACACTCGATGACCAGATGAGTCTATAATAAGTTGGTTGGTCCGTCTTTGGGATGCTGCAGGCAAGGCTACAATTTTGGATGGTACTGAAGCAAGGCATTTGGGCTCCCTGTCCCATGATCCAGTTATTGACCAAGGAATGATGAGGGAGGCTACCCCCTGCAGTCTCTGGGAATGGGTCCTGAGAAGTGTGGCACAAAGATATCTGTGTGCAGATGATCTCTACCTGCAGCAGACCCAGTGGAAGACCATAGAACAAGGGATTCAACGTTTAAGAGAAATGGCAGTGGCGGAGATCATCTTCTCAGATGACTTAAACATTAAGAACCCAGACTTGGTACCATGCACTCCTGTGATGTGGCGGAAACTTGTACGGCTCAGGCCAACTGAATACGCTTCAGCTCTAGCGATAATGAAGCGGGAGGAGATACATGAGACTGTGCTTGATATGGCAAAAAAGCTTTGAGCATATGCTGATGCTGTACATGGCCCAACCCATGCCAGAATTGCAGCCGTGGAAACACGACTGCAGAAATTAGAAGATAAGATAGAGGAGAATCATAAGAAGCTCAGGGAAGAGATTAAGGAGGATTTCCTCCAAATCTTGACCGTGCAAATTAGAGGCCCTGGTCTCCAACGCAGGCGCTCCTTTGATGGGAAGAGAAGATACACCCCACGAGCTGAGTTGTGGTTCTTCCTGCGTGAATCTGGAGGAAACATGAGGAGATGGGATAGAAAACCCACTGCTGCTCTGGCACAACGGGTACGTGATTTGAAGGAAGGTAGGGTTCAAAGAGGAGCTCCCACTAAACAAAGAGCAGCTCCAGTTGTTTGCAGCCAGGATGCTAAGTATGATGACAATGATGACATGTCCGACCCCCTTGAAGGAACCTCTAAGACATATATCCAAGGAAAGAAGGATAGTCATGCTTAGAGGGGCCCTGCCTCTAGCCAGGTAGAGGTTAGGGAAAATTGTGTTTTTTGGACTGTGTGGGTTCATTGGCCTGGCACATTGAAACCACGAAACTATGAGGCTTCGGTTGATACTGGCTCGCAGCGTACATTGATCCCATCAAGATATGTAGGGGCAGAATTGGTTTCTATTGCTGGTGTGACTGAGGGATCACAGGACTACACGCTGGTGGAAGCAGATGTGAGCCTGACTGGGAATGAGTGAAAGAAGCACCTATTGTGACTGGCCCAGAGGCCCCATGCATCTTGGGCATAGATCACCTCCGTAGCGGGTATTTTAAAGACCCGAAAGGGTTCAGGTGGGCCTTTGGCATAGCAACGGTGATGGCAGAAAGCATTCGGCAATTGAATACCTTGCCTGGACTGTCCAAGAACCCAGTCACAGTAGGACTTTTGAAGGGGGAAGAACAAATAGTACCGATTGCTACTTCAATAATGCATTGTCGTCAATATAGGACAACTCGAAATGCCGTGATCCCCATTCACAAGATGATTCGAGAGCTGGAGGGCCAAGCAATGAGAAGGGTGAGTGGGTTTTGCTGGGTGGTCAGCAAAACCCACTCACCCTTCCACAGTCCCATCTGGCTGGTGCAGAAATCTGATGGAGAATGGAGATTAACTGTGGATTATTGTGCCTTGAATGAAGTGACTCCACCTTTGAGCGCGGCCGTGCCAGATATGCTGGAATTGCAGTATGAGCTGGAGTCCAAGGCAGCAAAGTGGTACACCACTATTGATATCGCTAACGCATTTTTCTCTATTCCTCTAGCAGTAGAGTGCTGGCCTCAGTTTGCCTTTACATGGAGGGGAGTGCAGTACACCTGGAACAGACTGCCCCAGGGGCGGAAACACAGTCCTACCATTTGTCATGGACTGATTCAAGCCACACTAGAAAAGGATAAGGCTCCAGAACATCTACAATATATTGATGATATCATTGTGTGGGGAGACACAGCAGCGGAAGTGTTCGAGAAAGGAGAGAAAAATCATCCAAATTCTCCTGGAAGCTGGCTTTGTGGTTAAGAAAAGTAAAGTTAAGGGACCTGCTTGGGAGATCCAGTTTCTAGGAGTGAAGTGGCAGGATGGACGGCGTCAGATCCCTACAGATGTCATTAATAAAATCACAGCTATGTCCCCTCCAGCTGATAAAAAGGAAACACAAGTTTTCTTGGGTGCCATAGGTTTCTGGAGGATGCATATTCCTCAGTACAGTCAGATTGTGATCCCCCTTTATCTGGTTACCCTTAAGAAAAATGACTTCTATTGGGGCCCTGAGCAGCAACAAGCTTTCACCCAGATCAAACAGGAGATTGCTCATGCTGTAGCCCTCGGCCCAGTCAGGACGGGACCAGATGTAAAAAACGTATTCTACTCTGCAGCCGGGAGCCAGGGTCTGTCCTGGAGCCTTTGGCAAAAGGTACCTGGTGAAACCCGAGGCCGACCACTGGGATTCTGGAGTCGGAGCTACAGGGGGTCTGAAGATAATTACACCCCAACGGAAAAGGAAATCTTGGCCGCCTATGAGGGAATCCAAGCTGCTTCGGAGGTGATTGGCACAGAAGCACAACTCCTCCTGGCACCCCAACTACCGGTGCTAGGATGGATGTTTAGAGGAAAAGTTCCCTCCGTCCACCACGCCACCAGTGCTACCTGGAGCAAGTGGATTGCCCTCATTACACACCGCGCCCGAGTTGGGAAGCTGAATCGCCCTGGAATTTTGGAAATAATTACAAACTGGCCCGAAGGTGAAAGTTTCAACATTGCAGATGAAGAACAAGAACCAGTGACCCAGGTTGAGGAAGCTCCGCCGTACAACCAACTGCCGGCAGAGGAAGCACATTACGCCTTATTCACTGACGGTTCCTGCCATGTCATAGGAATGAGTCAGAGGTGGAAAGCAGCTGTATGGAGCCCCACACGACAGGTCACAGAGGCCACTGAAGGAGAGGGCAGATCCAGTCAGTTTGCTGAGCTCAAAGCCATTCAACTGGCCCTAGATATTGCAAAGAGAGAGAAGTGGCCAAGGCTCTACCTGTACACTGATTCTTGGATGGTAGCCAATGCTCTGTGGGGATGGCTGAAGAAATGGAAAGAGGTGAACTGGCAGCGCAGAGGGAAACCAATTTGGGCTGCTGAAGAGTGGGAAGATATCACAGCCCGGTTAGAAAACCTACCTGTGAAGATCCGCCATGTGGATGCCCATGTCCCCAGGAGCAGAGCTAATGAAGAGCAGCAAAACAATCAGCAGGTAGATCGAGCTGCAAAGATAGGGGAGTTGAAGATGGACCTTGACTGGGAGCACAAGGGAGAGTTATTCCTAGCACGATGGGCCCATGATGCCTCAGGTCACCAAGGTACAGATGCCACCTACAAGTGGGCACGAGACTGAGGGGTGGATCTAACCATGGACAGCATTTCTCAAGTTATCCGAGACTGTGAGACGTGCGCTGCCATTAAGCAGATGAAGCGGATGAAGCCCCTCTGGTATGGGGGGCGGTGGTCTAAGTACAAGTATGGGGAGGCCTTGGCAGATTGATTACATCACACTGCCTCAAACCCACCAGGGCAAGCGCCATGTGCTGACCATGGTAGAAGCCAACACGGGATGGTTGGAAACTTACCCTGTGTCCCATGCTACACCCCACAACACCATCCTGGGCCTTGAAAAGCAGGTCCTTTGGAGGCACGGTACTCCCGAGAGAATTGAGTCAGACAATGGGACTCATTTCAGAAATAATCTTATTAAAACCTGGGCTAGGGAACATGGCATTGAGTGGGTATATCATATCCCCTACCATGCACCAGCTGCAGGTAAAGTGGAAAGATACAATGGGTTGTTAAAAACCACCCTGAAAGCATTGGATGGGGGATCCCTAAAAAACTGGGAGCAGCATCTAGCAAAGGCCACCTGGTTAGTTAACACCCGAGGTTCCACCAACCGAGCGGGTCCTGCTCAGTCTCAGCTCCTTAATATAGTAGATGGAGATAAAGCCCCAGTGGCCCATGTTAGAGGTTTGTTGGGAAAGACAGTATGGATCAACCCTGCCTCGAGCACAGGCAAACCCATCCGTGGAATTGTCTCTGCTCAAGGACCGGGTTATACATGGTGGATAATGCAGGAAGATGGAACAATACGATGTGTACCTCAGGGAGATCTGAATGTGGGGTAAGACTCATACGTGCGCTAAATCAGTCAGATATGAAACAGCAGGAAACGTGTAAGTGTCAAGGATCTGAGCAAGTGGGACGGATGGAAATGTGTAAGTGTCGGAAGTCTGAGTAAGTGGAATGAAAGTTTTTATTATTGTGTGTCCACGATATAGGATAAGGGGTGGAATGTCCTGGGTTGACAGGGACTTCTATCCTATATCCTATATCGTGGGACTCTATTGTGGTGTCTAGCAGCTGCTCCCTCCCCCCCTTTGGCGAGGACTGTGGCTGATGAGCGGGCCTTCGCTGGCGCAAGGGGGCTGCGGGGTTTTTACTTTCACTTTGGCTGTGGCTTGCTTGGCTTGGTACCGGCTTTCGCTTGCTTGCTTGTTTGCTCTCGCTATTCTCGCTGTTCTTTGCTTGCTTTTCCCTCTTCCTTTTTTCTTTCCCCCCTTCCCGAAGATTAGGACCAGCTCCTGGACCTGACCAGACCTGAGAAAGCCTGGGGATCCCTGGAGCTCGACACAGAAGCTCGGCGCCTCTTCCCACAGTACCCGTTTTCTTTTCTTTTGTGTGGGGAGTGTTGTTAATAAATCGGTTTTTCCACTTTTCCTCCAAGGAGTTTTTCTTCCTTCCCAAACCCAGGGCTGGGGGTGGGGGAGTGTCGGAACCCAGGACATCCCTCTAGATGTCCCGGGTGGTCCAAGACCCCAGGAGGGGGTCCAGAGACCCTGCTACAGTGACAAAAACACCAGTGCCTTTGATTTTACCCCTTGGGAGCAATTGCCAACGTTATATGAAGACTCTACAAGTCACAGGTGTATGATTAGGATAATAGGTAGCTTATTTCTGAGTGATAATGTAGGATTTTAGGGATTCACAAAGGAGGCTCAAGGAGACAAGATGGAGGGATTTGGGTGTGTCCCTTGTCTTTCTCCTTCTTCTCCTGTCCTCCATCTTCTAGTGAGGTGGTGGCATTTTTGGATTGGTTTAGTGTAAAAGTGCACAGTTTAATAAAGGTGGTGGGTATTGGTACAATATAGAAAACAACTAGCGCGTAACAGTTAGTATAAGAGATAGCAACCGCCCAGGAGGCGTTCAGTTAGCCTTGGGCAGCGGTGTAGGTAGCATCTACGCTAGCTGAGAAAAAGAATGTTTAGGAACAAGAAAGAATAAACAGCTCTGATAAAGAAACTGACGCATCCTGACTCCTTCTTCTGGCACCGGGCTTGGGAAGAAAGGACTTCATCCGCACAACCCGTGTCGCTGCTCCTGGTCACGGCGCGGGGCGGTGACCTGGCTCCGCGAACCACTCCCCTCTCTGCGCTCTGTTCCCCTCTCGTGCTGCGGGAGGTGATGCCCGCGGCAGCGCCCCTCCCATCTGTGCTGAGATGCACGCCTGCTGCTGCGGGGACCCGTGCCCGTGATGCGGCTGGAGCTGCTGATTCCTCCGTGGGCATGGGCTCGGCTGGAGCCGGCCTGGCTCTGGCGCTCCCATTCTCTGTAGGTGAGGGCGACGTGATATCAGGTGGTGTCAAGCTGCCCCCAGTCAGGCACCTGGCCCTTAGCCTGTGGGGTCCACGGGATGGGACTTGACAGGTGCTGCCGCCTCATCAGGGGGTTACCAGGCTTCTCCTGTGCTTAGGGGTGTCACTCATAACACCTATCAACCCCTATCGTGGAAAGCTGCGATGGAGATCCATGATCAGGCTGGCAAATATGGTCTGGGGTCTGTTGAGGTCATGGAGATGCTTCGAGTACTTGCTGCCCATCTGTTGACACCCTATGATATCAGAAGTATAGCTCGTGTTCTTTTTCAGCCTGTGGAATGCGAGATCTTTGAGTCCAAATGGACTAAGTTAGCAGTGAGGGCCATGGAGTGGAATGCTACGCTGGGTCTGCAGGACCCCAGGCATGTGATCGGCACTGATGTGCTGCTGGGCACAGGCAATTTTGCTGGCCCTAATGGGCAGGCTGGCTTTGATCCCCTGGTGCTCAAGCAGTGCCAGGAAACAGGCATGGCAGCATTGATCCAAATTGAAATGGCTGCTCCGAAGGAGTCTTTCGTGGCAGTTGTCCAGGGGGCTGATGAGCCTTTTTTGCAATTTGCGGATAGGCTGACTGCTTCCGTGGAGAAGCAGGTGGGAGATCCTGACGCAAGGAGGTATTTACTTAAGCACCTTGCAAAACACAACTGCAATGCTGACTGTAGGAGAGTCATAGAGGCTCTTCCTGGGGATCCTTCTATCCCCCAGATGGCAGAGGCCTGTGCCAAGTTGCTCACTTCAGGTCATAAGTTGGCTGCTGTGGTCACTGCTATGCAGCCTGCTATGACCACTGTTATGCAACCTGCTATGGCCTCTGCTGTGCAGCCAGTCTGGGCAGTGCCACAGGGCAGGCAGCAGCAGAAGGGGATTGTGCAGGCCAGCAGGAAACAGGGGAAAAAGGCACGGAAGTCCACAATTCCCTTGTTCTTGTGTGGTCGATGTGGCAGACTGAATGATCTGTTGAATGCCTGCAAGGCCACCGTTCATGTTAACGGTCAGGCCTTGCTGGGCTCGGGAAATGGGAAGCGAAGCGCGAAGGGGTTGCGCTCAGACACAAGTCTCCCTCCAAGCCCCGGAGCCAATGGAGGTCTGCTCGGTCAGCTTGCAGCCAGCACCCGTGGCTCAACAGGTGTTGACATCTGCACAGCAGACATGGTTGTGTTAGAGACAGATGATGTACACAAGGTCCCTCTGGATGCCTTTGGTCCCTTGGGTGATCATATGAGTGCTCTCCATATGGGGAGATCTAGTACCACCCTTCAGGGTCTCATTGTGCACTTGCAACTCATTGATGCGGATTTCATGGGACAAATCTTTGCCATGGTTTCCACATCAAAACCCCCTGTCGCTATCCCGAAAGGGACACGGCTTGCTCAACTTGTGCCTTTTAGGTCCTCTGTTCACAGGGCATTTGACGAGTCACGAGGAGATGGCGGCTTTGGGTCCACTGAGCCACCTCAAGTGCACTGGACCACTGTCCTGTCTGACGACTGTCCCATAAAACTGTGTACCCTGTCCATCCCTGGCACGACACCTCCGGAAATTTGCCTCTGAAGACTGATTGATACTGGCGCTGACATCACAATCCTCTCGCTTGCTGCTTGGCCCCCAGAGTGGCCCTTGAGTCCAGTGTGGACGCCTGTTGCAGGACTGGGAGGAACAAAGCAATGCTATGTGAGCCAGCAGCCTGTAATCATCACAAACTCAGAGGAACAGTTGGCCATGGTCCGGCCTCATGTTACTTCGACTGAGGCTAACCTCCGGGGGAGGGATGTTCTGGCCATGTGAGGGGTGTGCATCGGGACAGATTTTTAATGGGGGCCACTGCAACGAAGGGCACAGACTGTCCTACACCTCCTTTACGGTGGCTGGTGGACAAACCTGTCTGGGAGAACCAGTGGCCCCTCCCTAAAGATAAGCTCATTGCCCTTCAGAATCTAGTGCAGGAGCAGTTGGACCAGGGTCATCTGGAGCCTTCTACCAGTCCCTGGAACACTCCTGTGTTCTACATTAGAAAGAAGTCTGGGAAATGGAGGTTGTTACAAGACCTCCAGAAAGTGAATGCCATGATGGAAAACATGGGAACATTGCAGGCGGGCATGCCGTTGCCTACCGTGCTTCCAGTGGAATGGCTGATTCTCATTGTGGATCTGAAGGATTGTTTCTTTACGATCCCTTTACATCCCGATGACAGGCAAAAATTTGCCTTCATGGTGCCAGCAATTAACAATGCTGAGCCCGCACAGAGATATCAATGGATGGTTTTGCCCCAAGGGATGCAGAATTCTCCTGCCATATGCCAATGGTATGTGGCCCGTGCCTTGTCTGGAGTTTGCAAGCAGTTTCCCAACGCCCATGTATATCACTACATGGACAACATTCTGGTGGCTGCACCCACCCAGGATGAACTGCTGAGGATACAGCCTCAGTTGGTTGATGCTTTGCATGCTCATGGGCTGCAAGTGGCTCCAGAAAAGATTCAACAACAGCCTCCTTGGAAGTATTTGGGGGTCAAGATTCTGGAATGGACAATCTGTCACGAGGAGGTGCAATTTGTGCATTCGGTGAAAACACTGAATGACGCTCAGAAATTGGTAGGCGTCATCATGTAGTTGTGTCTGTATTTGGGACTAACCAATGCACAACTGTCTCTTTTATATAATTTGTTAAAGGGAGACACCAATTTAAAGTTGCCTCGTGAATTGACCCCTGAGGCACATAAAGCGCTGGAGGAGGTTCAGCAAGCTGTTTCCGCTTGCCAAGTGTACCGCATTGATCATCACTGCTCCGGATTTACATCCTACAGGTATCATTGGTCAATGGAATGACAAATGATCTGATCCCTTGCACATCTTGGAATGGGTCTTCCTGCACCACCAGCCGCAGAAGACGGTAACTCTGTTAGCTGAGCTGGTTGCTCGATTGATTATCAAATGCTGGCAATGATGCTTGCAATTGATGGGGGCAGACCCTGCAAAGATCATGATCCCAATTGATCGGGAAAATTTTGACTGGAGCCTTGCAAACAGTGTTACTATGCAGTGTGCTCTGGAAAACTTCACAGGGCAGATTGTTTATCATCTGCCCAGCCACAAGCTACTGCAAGTGGCAAAACATACACAAATTTCTTTGCGGCCCAAATATAGCCAGGAACTGATACAAGGACCCACCGTCTTCACAGATGGTTCGGGAAAGGCAGGAGAGGCCATTGTTACCTGGAAAGATGGAGCAGAGTGGCAGGTTATGGAAGGTCATGAGGATGGTTCAGCCCAATTGGTTGAGCTAAAGGCTGCGGTCATGGCATTCGAGAAGTTTTCCCAGGAACCTTTCAACTTGGTCATGGATTCCGCCTATGTGGCCGACATCGCACAGTGACTGGGTTATTCAGTTTTGAAGGAGGTCAGTAATCCTGCCTTGTTTCATTTACTGAAGACCTTGTGGTGCGCCATCCAGGCCTGGGTTCACCCATACTATGTTCTGCATACAAGGAGTCACACCAATGTGCCAGGGTTTGTAGCGGAAGGTAACGCGAGGGCTGACAAGTTGGCTAACCCAGCGTGGGTAGCACCTCAGCCAGACGTACTCGCACAGGCCAAGGCATCACGTGAGTTCTTCCACCAGAACACACATACATTGCAAAAGCAATTTCAGTTGACACCAACTGAGGCTCACAACATTGTTGAGTCATGTGACGACTGTCACGCCCTTGGTGCACCTTTGCTGGCAGGGGTAAACCCCAGAGGTCTTAGGGCCTTGGAGCTTTGACAGACTGATGTCACCCAGGTTGCCCAGTTTGGCCGGCTCAAGTATGTGCATGTCATGGTGGACACATTCTCTCTGCAATGTGGGCTTCTGCTCACACTGATAAAAGATCTGTGATGTAATTTCCCATTGGAGGCAGGCCTTTTCCATTCTTGGCATAACTTCTGCTGTGAAAACCAACAATGGTCCTGCTTATGCATCAGGGAAGGTGCGGCAGTTCCTGCAGTTGTGGGGTGTTTCACACAAATTTGGTATCCCTCATTCTCTGACTGGTCAAGCT
This sequence comes from Acrocephalus scirpaceus scirpaceus, assembly GCA_910950805.1. Taxonomy (NCBI): domain Eukaryota; kingdom Metazoa; phylum Chordata; class Aves; order Passeriformes; family Sylviidae; genus Acrocephalus; species Acrocephalus scirpaceus. The sequence goes on from OU383776.1 coordinate 43,835,179, forward strand.
ATTGTAGAACGCACTCATGGTACTCTGAAGTAGGTTCTACAAAAACAAAAACAGGGAATGCAGCGTGAAACCCCCCACAGTCGGTTGACAAAGGCCTTGTACACCATCAATCATCTTACGGTGCTGCTGAACTCAAGTAACACTGTCATCTTGAATCACCATCTTTTGTTACAGGCTTCGGACAAGACACATTAGCTTCGAGCAAAGGTTTGAGTGAAAAATCTAGTCTCCTAACAGTGGGAAGGTCCCTATGACCTTGTCATTTTGGGGCGTGGGTATGCGTGGGTGTCCACAGATGCTGGGACACGCTGGGTACCTTCAAAGTGTGTCTGTCCTGACCTGAGACCTCAGAGACAGAACCTAGCCAACAGGCAAGATGGAAACCGTGATCAAACTGAAAGCCGTCAAGTGGATGAACTGTCAAGTGATGACTCTGATGATTCCTCCACGACTGAATCCTAAAACATTGTTCATTTTTCTTCCTTTGTAACATTGTTCATTTTCTTTTTTCTTTTTCTTTTTTAACTGAAAAAGGGTGAGATGTCGCCCTGGTTTTCTAAGCCTTCTGATGTCTCCATTCTTGGAGTCAAGAGTTCTCCCACTTTTTACCAAAACACTATGTGTTTTCGCATTCCTTCTTGGAGGAGGAAAATATTGACAGACTGTTCACCTGGCCAGTGTGATTCAGAGGAAGGATGTCATCCTCCAATCCACTCTCACTTTAGAGAATCTATAAATTCTAGAAAACTGTAAATAAAGTTCTCTTTTTTACGTTGGGCGACTAAGCGTGTGGTGCGTGCTCAGCATTTCGTGTCTCAGCGTGACAGAGAAGGAAGCATAAGCTGGAATTTTAGTTTCTTTCTAGCTTGCATTCCACTTTAGAATATGGATGGATTTTCCCTACTTTCTTAGGAGTTTTTTAAAAAAGGCATGATATAGCTTCAGGATATGCTGCCAAAAGTAACATCAGTTAGCTCCAAAGTATCAAGGGATGAGTTTTGGGTCTGAGCCTGGACCAAGGCCAAATGTGGGGATGTAGTAAATCTGATTGAAGATATTCAGTATTTAGTACGATTGATGATAGAATGGTGCTTGAGATTTGGATTCCTTTATTAGTCTGCAGCTTTTATGTACAGCACTGCCCAGCAGGACTCATTATCCATTTAAGTTGTTTTCAAAGTGTTTACACAAGTAAAATAATCTTCAGTAAAATGTTGAATGCGCATTATGTGTGCAGTATTGGTCCATTTAACATGTGCTTTGTAGAGTGCATATTTACTGCAGAAATGTTGATGATGGATGAATCAGGTAGTGGAAAAATATCAAAAATATCTTCCCTACTTTTCTAAAACACATATTAGTCTTTGTCTGTAAACCACCTTGGGTTCACCAGTGTTTCTGATTCATGTCTTGTGACCTGAAGTATATCCTTTCTGCGGTTCCTTTCTAGAACCTTTCTATGGTTCTACAGTTTCTCCAGTTAAACACTCTGTTTTATAGGTAAGGTTCTCTTCTGTTTAAAAAATTTCAGGGCATGCTTGTGTTATGTTTGTGTCTCTAGGTACAGCTGATGGTGAAAGTTAATATCTCCCACAGAAAAACAGGACTAATCAGGCAATCAAATCTGGTGTTACATATGTACAGTTATTTTAGTATTTTCTGACAGTGTTTTCTATACAAGAATCTCTAAATACAAAATTCAGCTATAAAACACTTATATTATTTGTAGCTGTCATAATTATGGATTAACAAGGAGACACCATGTGGTCACGAAAGGCCCACCTCGATACTCTGTTGGTTTCCTAAAAGCCATGACCTTGGACTGAAGATATAATGGGTTTATTTTTAACATGAGAACACAGACGCTTTCTGTAAATAGAATAATGAAAGAGATTTGCCTTGTAATTTATCAAAAGGTCAGTGAGTAGATAGAACAATAATTGTCTCCTAAGTATCAAGTATTTTAAGTCAAGCTCAATAAAATCAGGGTATTTTGACACAAGTGTTTTAAAGTAATTTCAAATTTATAATTTGGCAATGCTGGAATTCTTGTGCATATATGACCTCATCAAACAGAATAGTGTATAACATACGTAGATTATGTGGTTTTAAACAAACAAAAAAAGAGCATGGTATGGTTTCAAACTAAACTCTTTCTACCTGAGGAGATCTCTGTAGTCTGTGTTTTATCTTTTGCTTATTAGACTGGTTAAGCTGTAAGATTTCTATCATTAAAACTCCTTTTTGGCTATTTCAATTTTTTTTATTGAAGTGGTAAAGTCTGTGAAAGCCTTGTATTGATGCCTTAAATTTTAGCTTTCATATTTTCCAGATTCTGTACTGCATTAGTATATAACTCTGAACTTCATATGAAGTGTTAGCAAGTTCTCATCACAGCTTAGTTACACAAAACTGTCCTTCTCCAGCCTGAGAACCAAGGACACCATTGCAGCTTCAGGCCCCAAAAGTATAAACAACAGCAAATTGAGGAGAGCAATCAGGGAGGATGGGACTTCATAACCTGAAGCTGTAATTGGACAATTAACCCCAATATGTAAATAGACCAAAACTTACAAAAGTGTGAAAACATGGTACCAGTTGTCCATCTTGGGTGTGGTCTCGGCCAGGCTCTTGTACTGCCCAAGGTGCATCCTTTGAAGGCCTTTTTATGAATACCTACTTTATTCCTTTAACACTGTCTAGCCTCTGTTCTAGGTAGCCTCTCAAGGCAACAGATGAAAAATGCAATATCAGATTGCATTTTAAATTTCTTACGTAAGCAGCGTTTTCTAGAAAAGCTTTGGTAAGACTACCTTTCAAAGAACAATCCAGTTTAGAAATGTAGGCTGAGACATTTTTGTTTACGAACAAGTATAGTTTTCTCATGGTCAAGGGGGCACAGTGATTCTGGAGATAGTATTTGCAGAGTGATAGCAGAATCCTCACTGCCTGCAACCTTAATGTGCTCTCTTAAAAGATGAGTCACCTGTTGTAGTGCAACCTGGTTCAAAGCAAGACCACGGCGAAACTTACAAACTGGCCGGACAGATCACATGTCACACCAATATGATGAACGGCGAAATGCGTTTATTTCCCGTGGGCACGCTCTTAAATACCCGTGGTGTGCCCACGTCACTTCCTTCATGGTTTTATTCCTTGGTGACGTCATGGAGAAGAAGGGACCCTAACTCCTCGTACAGCCCGGGGTCTTCCGAACGGTCATGGCTAACTACATTTCCCCCCTCTCCATGAACAATTAAACTTTCAACTTATGTAAACATAATGGCTGTAAACTGTGTAAACAACGTGTTAGTAACATGCAAGTAAACTCAACTGTTAGTAGGCAAAAACTGGCTTTGTGGCCATTTCAGGCCAGTTGTCTTTGCTGCAACAGCGTAATATCAATTCTGCTTAACCGAGCTTTGACAAACTGGGTAATTTTGTTGAGCAAACAAGGTCCGAATATGAGGGCAAGTATTATGACAATGACTGGCCCTGTTAGGGTAGAAATGATAGGGGTAATCCAGGAGTGTTGGGTGAAAAGAGAGTCGAACCAGTTTTTCTGTTGGAGCTCATAACTGCAGCGCTCGAGCCTGTTTTTGAGCTCTGCCATGGATTGTCGGATGAGACCTGAGTGGTTTACATAAGTACAGCACTCCTCATTTAAGGCAGCGCATAGTCCTCCTTGCTGCATCAGCAGGAGCTCCAGACCTCGCCTGTTTTGGAGAACCATTTCGGACAGAGAAAACAGGGATTCTTCTAGTTTTAAAATGTTTCTGTGGATCTCAAGGAGGTCCTCATCTATTGTTCTCTGCAACTGCAACAGGCTCTGTTTCTGTGTGGCCAGTGAGGTAATACCGGTGGCTGCACCTGTTCCTCCGAGGGTTAGCAGTACTGCCAGACTGACAGCAGTTGCTATTTCTCATTTCGCTCAGTGCGGCTCTGCTCCGAAATGCAGCATGACTTCCTCATCTGTGTGGTAAAGGATCCTGGGAATGACAGTGACTTGAACACAGAAATCGTTAGATTCATCAAAGTGTCTTATAAAGACACAGGGGGTCAGTCCGGTGGTGTGACAAGCCCATATGTTTCCTGACGCGGGGATAGCCCACTTTTCATGTTTGTTTAAACGAGCTGAGGAGCCACACAACTCCTTGCTTTGGGCTTTGATAATTTTATTGCCTATACAAGTTCCGTAGCCTGAGATTATTCCTAGGGTGATCCCTTTACTGGGGGCATCCCACTTACATTGTTTGGGGCTGGCTTTTTGGGAGTACTCAAAGGTTCCATTGGAACCTATTCCTTCGTAAAAGGGTGGTCTGGAATCGTAACACAGCCAGCAGGATTTTGTGAGGTTGGGGTGTGAAATGTTAAGTGACACAAAGGCGGCATGTAACATTCAGGTGAACAAGCTCTGCGAAGGGGTTTCCGGTGTAGGAATGACTTGCGCAGAGTTTGACAGGGAAGCAGTGGCAGGCGATTTCTTCGCCGTCGAAAGGGCGGCTGTGGGAGATTTATTTTTTGGAAAGGTTGCCAATTCATTAGGCCCCACTGCTACATGTCGTACGCGTGACGGGGACCTAATAATTTGCACAACAGTGCCTTTGTCAGGATCGCGGAGGATAGATGGATCCTCACGCATGTATACTGACCACAATCTGCCTATCACCCAAGATGGGTCGTGTGTTTGCAGGACTGTGACTGTGAGGTGTGTGCAACTCCCAGGATGTCTACCTTGGTAGGTGCTTCTTGATATACAGTTGCTGGGCAAACCTGTCACTTTTAGAAATTCATCCTCCCTGGGAGGCTTCCATCGGTTACCGGTCACTATGGTTTCGCATCCCCAGTACCTGCAAAACCAATAACCCGGGTAGGTGCAATACTCCTTTCCGGGGTTATTGCTTGGGTACCCTACCTCGATGACCTTGGAGGCTTTACCAGATCGGTCGTTTGTGAAGATGTCTGCCAGTCACACGGTCCAAGCTGGAGTGTTGGTTTCGGACTGGCCTATGACAGCGCCGGTAACGTAGTTTCGGAATGTCCAGACGTGAGGTTGGTAGGGGTGATGGCCAGTGCTGAGGTAGATTGATGCTGACAGGATGCAGATGCACAAGAACTGAGCTGGAGGCTTGGCTGATGGTCTGTAACGAGAGACCTGTGGGGAGATACTCAGAGTGTTGTTAGCTTTTGTTAGGCAATACTGGCTTTATACATTTCAAAGGGCACCATTTAATATCATCATCCTTTTTCACTGCTGCATACCCTCTGCCAGTTACAACCAGTTTCCAACCTGTCTTCCACTCCCCTAGCTCATTCTTAATGCAAACTGGGGGACCTTCTTGAACTGCTTCTACAGCCCAGTGCTTTTGTGAAGGAGCCTGACTTTGATCCCCTCTGGGGAACTGATTTAAAGCGAGCATGGCAGTTGCGAGCAGACGTGGCTGCTCTGATGGAGGAATGGCACTACCAAACCCTTCGGCTTTTGCCAGGATTTCCAGTTTTGACTTTAGGGTTTGATTGGCTCTTTCCACAATAGCCTGTCCGGTACTATTGTATGGAATGCCTTGCTTTAGGACAACGCCCCATTTGGTGGTAAACTCTTGGGTTGCTTTTGAAACGAAATGAGTTCCGTTGTCTGTTTTGATTTGTTTTGGGATACCGAGCCAGGCCATGGATGATAGCCAGTGTTGAACTGCAGCTTTGGAGTTTGCCTTAGCATGCTGATTCCCAACAGTGACACTGCTGAATGTGTCCACGGTAACAGCGAGCCACGCTCTGGGTTTTAGTAGCTGGCATAGTGTAAAGTCTGTCTGCCAAATTTCTGAGGCTTTCAGGCCTCTAGGGTTCACGCCACTGGCCCACAGTGGAGACTTTTGGCAGTAGGGACAAGTGGCTACAATGTGTTTGGCATCGGACATGGGAATGTCGCACCGCTTGGCCAGTGCTCTGGTTCCTATGTGAAGGGACTCATGTAATTGTCGTGCATCTTGCAAGGTCAATACATTCTTGGCTGCGGCGTCAGCCTTGTCATTTCCTAGCTGGAAGTATCCTTTGATAGGGCTGTGGCTGTTGACATGGATGACTGTCACGGTGCCTTGTCGCGAGTGCAGTGCTTCTTCAATCATCAGAGCAGCTGGTGAGATGGAGATGCCTGGGTGAGACATTGCCTGACAGAGCTTTGCTGCAAACATGGAATCTGTGACGATGTTGAGATGGCTTGCAATCTGTTTTGAAACAGATTGCAAGCCAACACTATTGCGGATGCTTCTAGCAGTTGGACTGACAGGGATTGATCTTTCATTTTCACACATTGCCATCGACCTTGTTCTTGCCACACAACTGCGGCTGTAGAAGTTGCTGATGATGCATAGGTGAACATCGTTGGGCCGGGTAGAGGTTGGTCTATGACTTTTGGTGGGAGATCAATGTCCACCGCAGCAAGTAGCTGGATCCATGGGGGCTTTGCAGCGTAGCAGAGTTCTCCTCCAAATCCGAACAAAGCTAGTGCAAGGTGCTCTGAAAGTGCTACTGATGCAGAAGGAATCTGTTTCCGAAATGGGAGATATATTTTTGCAGGCTCGGAGCCCAAATGGTTCAGGGCGAGTTTTCTGCCTTTCATAATTACATATCCAAGGCACTCAACTCCGGGTGAGAAAGCTCGTTGCGATCTTCCAAGGACTATCCAGTGTATTGGTTTGGCCGACTCTGGAGGCCCTTGAGCTAATGCTCCAACTCCTCCCTTGTAGACAATGTATCTGAGCAATGGCTCCGTAGCAAGGGTCATGACACACTGAAGTTAATCAAGGTTTAACACTACAAAGCCCAGCTGTGCGCCTACAGGATAGGAACAAGCTGCCCTTGAAGATTAGTGTCTCCAGTAAATCACATGATGATAGTACCCTGGTATGCTGAAAGATAAGTAGATGAAAGAAAACTGTAACTACAAGGGATGTATGCCTTAGCAAGTAACTAACCAATCCTGAGCTATGCTTTTGCAATATGTATGAGCTAATTAGTGCCTGTATAAGTATGATACCTTTGTATACAATAAACGAGACTTGTTGACCATGATACCATGAGGCTCGTCTCCCGTGGCTTCCCAACAAATGGTGACCCCCCGACGTGATCCTCGGCTCCGTCGAGAAAAAAGAGCGAAAGGAGACACGCTACCACGATTGTTGGAGGCTACGTTGGGTTCGGGTCCTGCAGCTAGAAGGACGACTACAGAGCACTAGAAGGGGCTCCGAGTCCCGAGTGACCACAGCGGTGGGCTCGGCCGATACGTGCTGCCGAAGCTTGGAGGTCTGCAATAGCACTGACGTAAGTATGGACAGGCAAGCAGCATATGATTTATTCACAGCATTTTTGAGGAAGAGACAGATTAAGGGGATAAATCTAGATAAGGAGCTCCCCTCCCTACTGACATACACTACCTCTTCTGGGTCTTTTGTTAACCCTCATTCTGTCCATGAGCTAACGGAATGGAGAAAATTTGGAGATAAGATGTGGGAACTAGTTTTGGAAGATGATAAAACTGCAAAAAAAAAGGGAAAATTGTGGAAAGTAGTATACAATGAGCTGTTAATGGCTCAGGCGGAAAAAAGGGCAGCAGAGGAGGCTTGCTCTGCCCGGGAGCGTAATCGAGATTATGGCTCGCCTCAGGATCCTAATGCCCCTAACCCCCCTTTCTTTTCGACTGTTGAAGTGCCTGACCCATCGCCATCTGCACCTCCCCCTGCACCTTCCGCTCCCCCTTCTGTTTCCTTTAACCACTCCGAGAACAATGGCCTCACTCCCCTTCCTATGTCTCCTCCTGTATCCCGGCCGACTGCCTCTCTAGTAAGCCAGGAGCCTATCCCTGGGGCAGAATCTGACCTAGCGGAGGCCATGGCCAGAGAGAGACATGAAATGTGGAAAACATTGGCAAGGGAAGGATTTGACAAGGGAGATGAGGACCTTGTTGCAGCCGCCCAAGAGATGGCGTTTCCCAGTTATCTTTACATCTAATCCGCAGGGCAGTGGTCAAGTGGCACAAGTGCAAAATTTAGATTGGAAAATGTTGGCTCAATTGCGTGCCACAGTGGGGAGTTACGGGGTTAATAGCAAGCCAGTGAAACAAATGCTGGATTATATGTTTAACTCCCAAGTCCTGTTACCATCAGATATCAGGGGTATTGCTAAGCTCATCTACTCGCCCCACCAGCGGCTATTGTTTGAGTCGAAGTGGCGGGAAGAGGCTACAATGAGTGTTAATCTTCCGAGGCCCCAGGGAGATCCCGTGGCAGGAATTACTATGGATGAGTTGTTGGGTCAAGGTGCACATACAAGAGTTGAGGACCAGGCAGCATTAGGACCAGGCAAACTTAGGGAGGCTATGGCTGTGGCTCAGAGAGCAATGAACAAAGTTAAAACGCCAGGCGGAATACCCCTTTATATGGGCATTAAACAAGGCAGGGAGGAAGCCCTGGGCATTTTTGTAGATAAAATTATGGAGGCATTGTCCAGAGCTGGGGTACCCGATCACATGCAAGATGCCCTACTTGCAGAATGGCAATCCTGCAACTAGACAATTGATTAGTACTATCCCAGGGGACTGGCAAGTACAACAATTATTAGAAAAAGCCTCATCCATGCCAACCGGTTCCCAAGTGTTTCTGGTTGAGGCACTTCAGAAAATAGGGCAGGGTTTACAGCAGCAAGCAGAGGCACTACGGGACCAGGCTATTAGCTCCCAAAATCAGGTTATGGCAGCTCTTGCTCCCCTCCAAGCGGCAGCCGTCCGCCCCCGCTCAAATCCTGCTGCTGCCGGCCGAATGAAGTGTTTCAGATGTGGAAATTCAGGCCATACTCGTCGAGAATGCGCGGCAACAGGAATTTGGTGTGGAAAATGCCAATCCAATACACACAACTCCACTGCCTGCCGAAGAAGACAAGGGAATTCGGGAAACCTAATTTCCAGCGCGGACGGCAGCCGCGCTGGGACAAAAATAGCAGCCGCAATGGTGACACCCCGCAACAACTCCAACCGGCCACAAGAGGGAGTCTCGGCTTGGATTTGGCAGCCTCAGTAGACGTTATAATTATGACTAACCAGCCGCATAAAATTCCCACGGGGATTATTGGACCTATTATGATAAATGGACAACCAGCTGGAGGACTGCTTCTAGGTCGATCATCTACAAGCATGTTGGGACTGTTTGTATTACCAGGTGTAATAGATTTGGACTATGAAGGGGAAATTATGATCATGGTCCATACCCCCTATCCCCCAGTAAAAGTGACAAAAGGACAACGTTTAGCCCAGCTAGTACCACTTCCACAAATGACAGGGGGCTTAACACCCTTAAAACAGGAACCCCGACAACAAGGAAGTTTTGGCTCTACCGGAGGCTTGGCCCTGCTTACTACTGATTTATCCACTCGCCCAAAAAGATCATGTCAACTGTCCTTTCAAGGGCAAAGTATTACATTGATAGGATTACTGGACACCGGTTCTGACATTTGTGTAATTTCCCCTGGAGAGTGGCCTTCTGACTGGCCGGTGCAACCATCTACTACTACGGTGACAGGAATCGGGGGAATGACATTGGCAAATCGTACACCTGTTCTAAAAGTGGAAATAGACAGCAAGCAAGCTGCAGCATCATTTTCGATTGCTCCGTTGCCTCCTACGGTGAAATGCTTGATTGGCCGAGATGTGCTGTCCCAACTAGGACTTGTTCTCACCAACGATCACCCTTTAGGGTAATGGCCATTGCTTGGACTTTCCTGCTGCCACTTACTTGGACTACTGTAGAACCTGTTGTGGTTAAGCAATGGCCTTTGAAACGGGAAAGCCTAGAGCAAGCACACTTGCTGGTAAATGAACAGCTTAATCAGGAACATATTAAACCTTCCACTAGCCCCTGGAACACCCCCATATTCGTGATAAAGAAGAAGTCTGGCAAATACAGGTTATTGCATGACTTAAGAGCTGTTAATAATCAAATGGAACCCATGGGGGCGCTTCAACCAGGCCTCCCCAATCCAGCCATGATACCCAGAAACTGGCCTATCCTAATTATAGATTTAAAGGACTGCTTTTTTACAATCCCCTTACATCCTAATGACACGAAAAGATTTGCATTCACACTGCCTGCTCTCAATCATGGGGAGCCTGATAAAAGATTTGAATGGACTGTGCTCCCACAAGGCATGCGCAATTCTCCCACACTGTGTCAGCTGTATGTCGACAGCGCGCTACAACCATTGTGACAAAAAATGCCTAAGACAATTATCTATCACTATATGGATGATATTCTGTTTGCTCAAGAAATACCATTCACAGATGAACAAGTACAAACTATCATTTCTGCATTAGCAGAATTTTCTCTTGTTGTTGCCCCAGAAAAAGTACAACGCACGGCACCTTGGAAATATTTGGGTTGGACAATCACTGAACAGAAAATTAAACCACAAAAATTGCACATTGCAACCAACATTACTACACTGCATGAGGCACAGAAACTCCTAGGTGACCTGCAATGGTTAAAGCCTGTAACGGGAATTCCTAACAATCTACTAGCAGATTTACAACCCCTGCTGAAAGGGACGGACCCGTGCACCCCCGTGCAGCTCACAGAGAAACAACAGGAAACCCTGCAACGTATCATGGACTGTGTTTTAACAGGTTTTGTGTCACGAATCAACCCTGAGCTACCTTTGCATCTTACTATTTGGCATGCTGATATGCATCTTTTGGGAGCAATTACTCAACCCCAAAAAGAAACGGGGGAGGGAGTACTAGAATGGATATCACCGCCTCTACAGAAACGAAAAACAATTACCACAAAAATTGAAAATTTGGCAGCAGTAATTAGAAAGGGACGCTTGAGAATCTTGGAAATAAGCGGCCTTGAACCACAAATAATCCATCTGCCTATGGAACAGGCCACTTTAGACTGGTACCTCTTAAATTCGCCCACTTTAGCTGAGGCTCTCCTACTGTCTGGGGCCAAGGTTGCTACAGGGCCTCTCATACCCAGACCGCTCCAATGGATTGGGGAATGGAGCTGGATTCAAAAACCTTTACGATCAGAAAAACCCATCCCAGATGCTATCACAGCCTTCACCGATGCTGGAAAAAGATCACGAACAGCAGCAATAGTCTGGAAGCAAGAACAAGAATGGCACCAGCAAATACTTTTGGCAACACCAGAAGATAATTTGCAAACTCTTGAGCTCTTGGCTGTAGTTTGGGCAGTAACCAATTTGAGTGACCCACTGAATGTGGTTTCAGACTCGCTGTATGTGGTGGGGATAGTAACAAGGATTGAAGATGCTACCATTAAGGATGTGCAAAATCAGCGACTATATGAACTTTTCCTCCAGTTGAGGCGTGCCCTCAGAGACAGAACTGCACCATATTCTATTATTCATGTTCGCAGCCACAAATGGTCGGAGGGCCTAGGGGAAGGAAATGCCAGAGCTGATAAACTGGTCTCCCATTTACAACAAGCCTCACTTCCTCGTCAGTCATTAGCCCGAGAAAGTCATGCTATCTTCCACCAGAATGCAAAAGGCTTAGCAAGGCAATTTCAGATTCCTTTGGAGGAAGCCAGAGCCATGATTAAGGCCTGCCCTGTTTGTAGTTATCACAATAGAGGTGTAGGTTTGGGGATTGGGGTAAACCCTCGGGGGCTACGAGCCAACGAATTATGGCAAATGGATGTCACTCATGTGCCTAGCTTTGGACGCCTGAAATCTGTTCATGTTACCATAGATACATATAGCCACTACATGTGGGCTACAGCTCAGACTGGCGAACAAAGCAAACATGTGGAGCGGCACTTTAATGCCTGCATTGCTATAATGGGTGTCCCTCAGAAAATCAAAACGGACAATGGCCCAGCCTATTGCAGTACTCGTGTGGCCCGCTTTATGTGCCTTTGGAATATTGATCACAATACTGGAATCCCCAACTCGCCAACAGGACAAGCCATTGTAGAAAGGGCAAATGGAACCCTTAAACAATATTTAGAAAAATTTTCTGATATCATTAGCATTCCAGATAGGGTGCTAAAATGTTTATTTGTGCTCAATCACCTATGTGTCTTTGGCAACAAAGGGGTTCCGGCTGCAATTATGCATTTCGCCACACCAGTACAATCAGATCCTATGATGGTAGTCAGATATCATGACCCTAAAACAGGGATCTGGATGGGCCCAGCTAAAGTGTTGTATTGGGGGAGAGGTTACCTTTGTGTTTCCACACCTGCAGGTACCTTATGGGTTCCAGCTAAGTGGGCTCGACTGGTGACTCCTCATGAACAGCCCAGAACAGAGAAGGAGATTCCGCCTACAGAAAGTGATCAGGAAGATACTGACCCCGATTGAACAAGAATTCCGCACTCACTTTCTGTTTGATACCGCCCAAGAGGTTGAGGACTGTCTGACCCCTAGACTGCAGAGAGACTTTATACGTTATCATCAAATTGCTTGTTTTGCTTGCTCTTCATATCAGCATCAGGCCTGGGTAAAAATTTATTGTGGGGGATGCAAAAAACGTTGGTGGGTTTATCAGCAAAGTCTTATCCGTGGACTTTGGTGTCGCTATTGCAACTTTGACTGGTTTCAGGATACACCAGAAAGGGCTTTAACTACTATCACCGGAGACTCCGTCGAAGACAGTCTTGCAAGGATTGAAAACTCTGAAGACCTAGAGCTCAGGCGATTAGCCTGGAAGGTACAACATATAGTAAGAAAGATATTAGCAAATAAGCAATCAAGTATCCTTGATAGTAGCTGCAGTACCAATGTTAGGATACCGACACAGTGGCAGGTCCCACCTGATCAGTGGGATACTACTTGTCGTAGGTTTGCTAGGATGCCTGGCAAAAACAGACAGAGAAAAAAACAGTGACATTAACAACCTGTTCCCAAGGAAGAATGTGTGGGTATCCCTTGCTCAGAAGTTAAATAAGACCGACTTCTGTGTATCGTTAGCCCAACCTGATTCCCCTTTCCATACCTGTCTTATTGGTGCTCCGCTGAATGAAACCGACTATGGTATGCTGGTTGTAAATAGAACAGCAAGGCACTGTAGAACTAACCTTACTACCTGTATAGACAACATTGATGTTTGGGATGACAGACTGCCATATAGCCCCCCACCGGAGGAATTAGAAATATTAGGCTCGCTTCACGCATCTGTTTGCTTCTTTTATAACGCTAGCAAATATAAGTGTAATGAACCTAATAACCAATGGTGTAACCTTACATTTCCCACTAACATTTCCCCTCAGTCACCTATGTGGAAAAATTCTTCCTTTTGGTGTAAGTCCCTAGTTATAAATCAGACAAATCCTGCTCCGGGGATAACCGTCCCCCGCAAATTGCCATCTGGAATTTTCCTGATTTGTGGAGACAGAGCCTTTAACGGCATCCCCCAGCGTCCGACTGGAGGCCCCTGCACTTTTGGGCGACTTACAATTGCACTCCCAAGTCAGGATGCACTACGGGCTGCACACTTCAATATGACTAACATTACTACCACTAGACGAAAGCGTGCTGTTATCCAGTAATGATGATGATTACTGATGATGATCATTACTGTTATCCAGTAATGATCTTGTAATGATGAAGTCAATCTTTTCAACCGAGCAGAGCAGGTAGTTGCTTCTATTTTTATGCCTGGCCTTGCCACAGGACATGCATTATTTCAATTAGAAAAGTTACAGTGCTGGGTGGGAAAGCAAGCAAATGTTACCTCTGAGCTTTTGTCTATGTTAGCCAGCGACTTAGATAATGTTAGGCACGCAACACTGCAAAATCGAGCAGCCATTGATTTTTTGCTTTTGGCACATGGTCATGGGTGTGAAGATTTTGATGGAATGTGTTGTATGTCCCTAAAGAATCAATCTGAATCCATCCACAAAAAGATTCAAAACTTACAACAGCATGTACAGGTATTGAAAAGAGATGACACATTTTTTGGTCTGCCATTAGAATCATGGGGAATTACTGGGTGGCTAAAACATTTGTTGCAATTGCTCCTTATTGGAATTTTTGTTGTGGTTCTGTTGATGTTATTATTGCCATGTATATTACAATGTTTTCAAAGGATGTTGTTAGCTACTATTGAACAAAAGTGGAACGTATCTTTGCTCGTTCAGAAAGAAAACGAGGGAAGTGTAGACAATGTATCTGAGCAATGGCTCCGTAGCAAGGGTCATGACACACTGAAGTTAATCAAGGTTTAACACTACAAAGCCCAGCTGTGCGCCTACAGGATAGGAACAAGCTGCCCTTGAAGATTAGTGTCTCCAATAAATCACATGATGATAGTACCTTGGTATGCTGAAAGATAAGTAGATGAAAGAAAACTGTAACTACAAGGGATGTATGCCTTAGCAAGTAGCTAACCAATCCTGAGCTATGCTTTTGCAATATGTATGAGCTAATTAGTGCCTGTATAAGTATGATACCTTTGTATACAATAAACGAGACTTGTTGACCATGATACCATGAGACTCGTCTCCCGTGGCTTCCCAACACTCCCTCCTTTGTAAAGTGCACGTACAAGTCCAAAGGCAGGTTGGGATTCCATCTGGATAATGTGGCTACAGACAGCTGTCGTTCGATGTAATCGAGCGAGTCAGCGGCTTCTCTTGAGATGCTCCTGGGTTCCCATGGGTGTTTTCCTTTCAGGAGGTCATACAAGGGGGACATGACCTCTGGAGGAATGAGGGTGGTGTTTCGCAGCCACTGCAACGACCCCACTAGCCGTTGGATGTCGTGTAGCGTCTCGATGTCTCGCCGGATTTTGATTGTAGGAGGTGACACATGAGAACTGTCAATTTTCACACCTAAAAAGGTAACTGAGGAGCCCCTTTTTATTTTTGCTTCTGCTATCTCAAACCCATTGGTTTTCAGGGCACTTGAGCCCTCTGTTACAATGGCGTCTACCTGGTTTGAGGAAGACGCGGCAATCAAAATGTCGTCCATGTATTGGATGATTGTTGCTTCAGGGTTCTTTGATCGGACTGGAGCCAAAGCTTTGCTCACAACAGTTTGGCAAATGGTAGGGGAGTTGATCATACCTTGCGGTAGGACCTTCCATTGGAACCGAAGGCTAGGTTGATGGCCATTTGGGAATATGATGGAAAAGGCAAATTGCTCTTTGTCCTGCTCATGCAATGGTATTGAAAAGAAGCAGTCTTTAATATCAACCACGGCGCAAGGTTGGTCTGTGGGTATGAAGGAACTGCTGGGCAGCTTGATTTGCACTGGTCCCATTGGCTGAATTTTTTTGTTGACAGCTCGTAGGTCGTGTGTCAGGCGAAAACCTTCGCCTCTGCGCTTGGGGATGACGAAGACTGGTGTGTTCCACGGAGAAACCGAGGGTTCGATGTGTCCTTTTTCTAATTCTCGCTCGACGAGCTGAAGGAGAGCGGATCTTCGAGGCTCGGGGATGGGCCACTGCTCGACATACACTGGGTCTGATGACTTCCAAGTCAGTTTAATTGGGAGTGGCGGGTACGCCAGAGTGGCCCTAAGGGTAAATTTGTCACCCTTATTCCTAGCAGGGTTTGGGCATCTCATCCTAGCAGCGGCGGGGTGTTGGAGAGAACATAGACATGGACGTTGACAGGCTTTTCAACTCCATCTGGGGTGTATATCGTGATTGATATTGGGTCCACACTTTTCAGGGCACGCTGTACTCCTCCCACTCTGGCCACTGCTGCAGCATCTTGCAGCCGCCAGCTCGGAGGCTAGCGCGTGTCTGGAACAACGGTGACATCGGACCCCGTGTCCACCGTGAAGAGAAGCGTGATAAGGCAATTGCCTGGTTGGTACGTTGATCAGCAGACTCCCCAAACTTCTGGAGGGTGTTGTGTATCACAGTTTATTGCCAGGGCCACCCAGGGGATGTTGTTGGGTCGGGGGTTGCCTGTGCCGTGCATTGCGCCTGCGTGCCACCTTGTTTGAAGTTCTGTGTCACCATGTGTGCAATCGGTGTCGATGGAGGCAGTGTCTGAACTGGGACGTTGGGCATGGTTTGGGCTATGAGATTGGTCATTTCTCTGGTGGACAGCGGACTTGGGTGGTGTTCCGCCCC
Organism: Acrocephalus scirpaceus scirpaceus; assembly: GCA_910950805.1. Taxonomy (NCBI): domain Eukaryota; kingdom Metazoa; phylum Chordata; class Aves; order Passeriformes; family Sylviidae; genus Acrocephalus; species Acrocephalus scirpaceus. The sequence goes on from OU383776.1 coordinate 43,851,278, forward strand.
TGTGAGTGTAACATAACTGGGCCGCGGGCTGTCCCAACGGAGAGAGGGTCGCATGCGGCCCGATTGGCCTCTCCCCCACCTGTTTCCCTGCTTTTTATTATGAATGCAGCATCGAGCAATGTGACCTTTTCTTCCACAAATCCAGCAAGGTCCTTTCGGCCTTGGCAATGAGGGGTCTGTGGGTGGTGGCTGGCCATGAATGTTACGGCTTTGGATGGCCATTACCTCTGCTACAGCTGCACCGACTGCAGCTGGTAGTGGAGCCATCGCAGCGCCAATTGCGGCTTGGACTGGAGCTAAATTTTCTTCTTTCACCACATGCTTAATGATGGTTGCGATGCTGGTGCCAGGAGGCAGTGACCGCAATAGCTCCTTGGTTGCTTGATTGCATTGTTGCCTCAAACACCCTTCTAGTACTGGCCCTTTTGCTTCTGGTGGCAGATCTGAGGCATCTATAGCTGCTTGGAGGCGATCGACAAATGTGGTGAAGCGCTCACTTTCTGCTTGCCTGATGGTAGCCCATGGCGACGGCTTTGCAACTACCCTGCAAGCTGTGCAGATGGCTTCTCTCGCGGCGCGAGTCATGGCGGCGATTTCAGAGGCTCTTAAGCCCTGTGCCTGCGCCTGGGGACTAATCATTTGCGGGTCTCGACCCATTAGACACTGCAGGCTTGAATTGCGCAATGGGTGCTGGTCTCCGTTAACCTTGGCAAGTATCTTTTCTAAGTTGTCTTCCCATTCTTGTTTGAAAACAATCATGCCCGCTCCATCAAAAATCATGCGGCATGTTTGTTTTATATCAAAGGGAAGCATGTTATCATTACCAAAAAGGCCATCTATTAAAGTGGAAACCATTGCAGAATTGATCCCCTTTTCAGCGATGGCTTTGGCAATAGCCTGCACATCTTTGGAGTTCACTGGGGAGTATGTTGGTAAATTATTGTCTAGTCTCTTTACTGGAAAAATTTGCGCTGCAGTCTCTGGTAGGTCAGTGAGTGCTTTTTGGACTTTTTTCCAATCTGTCAGGGGCACAGATTTGGAAGAGCTCCTTTTATTTGTGTGCCATGGGGTTTGGTCCATAAATTTGGCAAAAGTCACTGGCATGGGATCTGTGTCTGAATCGGAATCTGAATCAGAACTGGATTTTTCACGGAAATAGTATTGCTTTTTATATTTAGACTCCCTCCACCACTCGCCACGGCTCAGTCTCAGAGCCCTCTCAACCTCATCCTCTGACTGGGAGGAAGTGGATTGGTCAGAGGCTTCTGGCAGACTGTGCTTTTTAGCCGGGCTCTGCCCTCTGTGTCTTCGGTGGGTGGTGGCAGCGCTTGCCTTGCTCCGCCTTCTTTCTGGGAGTTTCTTAGCTTTACAAGAGAGTGTCTGAAGGCTTGCTTTCTGATAGGGCTCTGGCTTCCCCTCCCCGTCACAAACCACACCTCCCTCCCCGCGGTCTCGACTGCGCGAGTCTGTGGCGGGAATCAGCTCTTGGCCCCGCCCTTCTTCTTCAGTCTCGGCGCCATAGTGAGGCGCATAGGGTGGTGGTCTTATTTCTATTTCGCCTTTGTTCACCTCATTGGCACTATCGTCAGAGAACGGGGAGCCACCGCGCCCGGTACGTGGGTCGGGGTCGGCGCCTGGACCGAGGATCGGGGTTGGAGATGGAGATCGCGACCGAGACGGAGATTGCGACCGAGACGGAGATCGTGACCGAGACGGACCTTCCGTCCCTGACTGCAGCTTTAAGTCCGCAAAGTTGTCACCGCTCGCGGTTTGAGTCGCGGCTCCCACACCCAGCCTCGGAGTGACTCTCAAACATTGCTGAGCTGCTTTCCATGTCTCCTGTTCCTCTAGGGCTTTTTAAAGTGCCTGCATTACTTTGCCCCAGATTTTTAAACTTTTAGCAGTGCCAGATGTAATTACATCTTCGGCAAGAACACTCGTACACCTGTCCCAACATTCTGGATGCAGAATATCAACGGGACGGTCAATAACTTTCAGCATTAACAACCGCTTAACCGCGGCATAAAAATCCTTAAACTTACATTCAATTCCCCACTGTTCGTGGATCTCTGTAATTACCTTCCCGAGCGCTTCCATCCCGGTGGTACTAGGGGTGTTCCCCTCACCGAAGTCAGCCCGCTGCTTCGGTTGTCTGCTCCTCCAGCGTGTCTCCCGTCGCCCGGAGCACACACGCACCCGTGGATCGGGGGGTGCTCCCGGGTTTCGGCACCACTATGTTGTAGTGCGACCTGGTTCAAAGCAAGACCACGGCGAAACTTACAAACTGGCCGGACAGATCACATGTCACACCAATATGATGAACGGCGAAATGCGTTTATTTCCCGTGGGCACGCTCTTAAATACCCGTGGTGTGCCCACGTCACTTCCTTCGTGGTTTTATTCCTTGGTGACGTCATGGAGAAGAAGGGACCCTAACTCCTCGTACAGCCCGGGGTCTTCCGAACGGTCATGGCTAACTACAGTCACCTGACTAGCCTTGTTTCTCGTGATGCTATATTTCATTATTTATCTTCATATTTCTATATAGCTTGGTTAGATATAGTCACTGTAGCACCCCAGCCTTTGGTGAAATTAATCCAGCAAAAGCATAACCATCTATCTGTAAGCCACAGAGGAATCTCAAAGTGAGGAAAAGACAATATGTTTACTACTCTGTGTGGGTGTGCCTGTTGGGTTTTTTTTGGTTTTTTTTGTGAAAATAAAAGCATCTCAGGATGATTTTGATGTCAAACAACCATTGGCATTCCATTTCAGGGGCCATAATAGCTTCTGATTCCCTCTTTACTTTCCTGCAGAGGCTGAGTAGTTAGCCATGCAGCAGCTGCTGAGCATAGCAGGAGTATGTATCTAGTCTGCTGCTTTTGCTGCTCTGTGGATGCTGCAGTGCAAGCTGCTGTGTGTGCTACAATGTTATTTTGTTGGGGTTTTGGGGACAGCCTATGATGGCTGCTATCAAGCACACTTGGACGTGTTTATTTTCAAGTTACATATTCACAAAAGGCCACTGCCCAGGAAACACAGGTGTTTTGCTTTCTCTTGCCTCTGGAATGGCACTGTGCCCTCCTGTCATAGGATACTTGCACACAAGTTACCACTCCTATTGTCTCAGGTACCTTTAACCACTGTGCAGTACTCTATAAAGCTGTATTTATTAACTCCCAGTTTTATTTAAGTACAAAGTCTGATTGAAAGTTTCTACTGAAAAGGAAAGACGGTTTTGTTTACAAAAAGGGAAAGCTGAGGGTTTGGCGTTTTTTTCTTCCCTTTCAGTTACTGATTTCTGTTGTGTTTAAAGCACCTTCCATATGCTGTGTAATCTTGCAGTGATGGATAATGTACTAATGCAGTACATCTGCTTGATTGTGCTAGCTGCCCCCTTCAAAGTCCAACATTTTACAGCTCAGGATCCCTTCGTCGTTTACTCCCATGGTAAAACTCTGTGTGGAGTGCAGCTTCCTGTCTGATTCCTCTGAGTAATGACAGGGTTTCTGCAGCTGGGTTTCTGCAGCTGGCAGGACAGCCTCCTATGCAGATGAAAGCCGTTAACATCCCAAGCTAGGACCTGCTTGCCATGTCTTCATTCATCAGGCTTGCATCAGCCCTTCTGGCTGGGCTCCAAAGCAGTGGCGGTTCCAAGCTGAGAGGCAGAAACCTTGGTGCGAACCACCTGCTGCAGCTGGTGCTGTGCTGGCCTCCCAAGAGTGGGTTAGTTTTGGCTGGTGTCATTTTCAGGTCTCTACAGTGTGTATCAAGCATGTGATTTCCTCCACGTGTGCTGAATGTAGATCTTCCATCCATTCAGTTGAATGTGAGGGCTTCTGACTAGCAAAGTTTTATGTGGATTTTGAAAAAGCAAATTTTAAATGATAAAAGAGCGGTTGCTTAACAGTCAGCACTTAGAATCTGGAGAATCTTGGAAGACTTTGAGAACTGTTCCTTTTAATCTTAAGTTCATCCTTTTGCATTTTCTGATTGTATGCATACCTATATGGCACATGAGGGTGATGACCTGTGGTCATCCTATGTTTATGTGCTATTATATCTCTGGTGTTGCTTTGAGGTGACAGCAAAGCAGAGCACCACTTCTGTGAGTGTTGTATGAATAAGGTCTCTAAAATAAATATAATATGGCTGTTTGTTTATTTATTTGTCCCTTCTCCCCCTGAAACCCCCACATTTTTGACAGCTTATATTAAAGCATCAAGAGTAACCACCAGGACTTCCAAATACAGAAGGAGTACAGTGAGGAAGTGATTGACAACATTACTGCAAGAGAGGAACTCACAATAGTGGAGAAACACGGTATGTGGTCAATGTGACATTCATCTGTGGGTAATACCTGCAAGCAATGGGATACTGTTTTCAATGGATGCATGGAGGTTGTACCTGTGAAGATGCAGCCACGGGCCGTGTGGGCTGCAAAAGTAGACCAGGCAGGGGCAACATGTGTAAAGGGCTTGGCACACTCCAGCTCCAATAGACACGGCTCCTGCTTTTGAGGTTGATGGTAAGCAGACCTCTCCATGTCTATGGGAGATGGAAGGCTGCTCTGAGGCAGCTCTGGGGTAGAATTAGACTTTTCTATACTCTTTGCACGGTTATATTTGAACGTCCATGTTTTGGAAGACTGATTTTACTTAAGCAGTCCCACAGCTTCCATGCCCTACAGCCGATGGCAATTTTTCAAGCATAATGTTCTTGAGGAAGACCTTTACTCTTTGCAATCATTGCTTTTATCGGGGAATAACCAACATGGCGCCTCATACCATTCCTGCTGCCCTGCCTCGCCCTGCGGAGTCTGCAGCCTCACTCCCTGCCGGGGCAACGGAACAGCCTTTTTTGTTGTTATTTTTTATTTGTTTAAAAATTTGCAATAGCAGGTAGAAAAGCTGCCAAATGCCATGTCGGAGGCGGGTGTGAGTTTTAGGAGAGGTACGTGTGCCATCTAGAGGAAGCGCGGCTGCCTGAGGCGAGACGGAGAGGATCGGACACGCTGCACTGAGGGTTTGGAGCAACCTAAAAGGATCATGGGGGACCCGCAAAAAACCCTCCAGTACCCAGCAGTGATTGAATCCCTTTGGGAAACCTCAGTAAATGGCGTGCTATACGGCTGCGTTTGCAAAGCTTTTGCATATCCCTAGAAAAAAGCACTAAGAATGCTGTACTCTTTTCTATTCCAGTAAAAGAGAGAATGCCTGTTGGCATATTTTAGTAACCCTGGCATTTATTAATGCTGTCCAGTTCCTAGGATGTAGAAATAAACAGCTCTGACCTGGGAAAACTAGATTTCATCCTTCCTTCTTGCTGTGTCTTTGTTTTTTGAACCTTGTACAACGTAATGCTTTCTGGCATGTATCAGCTTACATCAGTAGACAGAAGTTCAGTAATGATTGGATGTGAGCATGTTAGTGTCTTGAGAGCAAGAGACAGAACCTCATAACCTCATTCTCTGTACCCAGAATCTTATAAGGTAGCAAAAAATAATACTTTTTCAACTAGGACTTATGCCAGGAAGATGAATCTGTGCGAAGTTATGTGCACAACATTTCCTGTGGGTAAGAAACCCTCAAACACTGCAGGCATGAATCTTCAGGCACTGCTGGAACTTGCAGAGCAGGGTTTCACTGTGGCAGTCATTGCCTGACAAGGTCAGCTCTCTATTTTTAAATCACGTGTTATAAGGAATTGACTTTGTTGAAGGAAACCGTCCCATCCTGAGGCCTTAGATTAAAATTGAAGGAGCAGAGAGGAAGTTAGGTCTTATTAATTCAAAGTCTGCTAAGCACTGGCTTCTTGGAGACATGTGCAAGCTGAGGCACAGTGAAATTCCCTGTGACTGTTGCTGCAAAATGTACAGACAACCAGCTTGTTGTGTTTGATAACTTTCTCATGAATTTGTTGTCACATTGGAAGATTCCTAAATTGAAACTATTGTGACTCAATGGTTTTAAAGACCTGAAAATTTCCCCAAAGCTCATTGCCATAATGCTTGCCAAAAAATCTAGAATAATAGCCAGTACAGTCAATACACTTTTTGAAACCTATCATGACTTCTCTGATAAGTAACTAATATTAGGGGATGACTAACAAGGGTCAGTGTATATTTGTCTTGTTTTTTTCAGTGACCTCATTTGAATGACATCAGCCTCACAACAAGGCTCAAAAGGACACTATACCATCTAGTGGCTGTTTGACACTGTGAGGTTTCCAAGTGTTTACTGCAAATCGCAGACCAGTGAACAAGGAATATGAAGTACTTTGTCCTGTAGGTACTTCCCTTGCTCACTGTTGGAAGCTGAGGAAGGTGCAAAAACAGAAGGGCAAGCTCAGGTAACAGCTCGTGACTTGTCTTCTACTGCTTGATACTTTCTAATTGGTGCAAATATTATGAAGTTTCTCCATCTGCATAAGAGGAACAAACAACTTCCCCCCACCCCCACCAATTTAGTCTGCACTATTTAATGAGGTCACTGTCTACTGTGGTAGGCCAGATCTGTGGCTGCTCAGTATCACCCTGCGCAGCAGCAAAAGTACCTGTGTCTGGGACACTGCATAGCAGCAAGAAGCCACATTGGGCAATTGTTCTTGCAAAAGCAGGTACCTTGTGACAGCATCCTGGCATTTTAGGACATCTGTGCACATATCAGGTAGCACACATGGACCACAGACATACTTGCACTCCCTTGGGACTTACTGAAGTCAGCATGAAAGTTCTTTTCATTGCTAAGTGTTGCATTATGTAGCTGCTGAATTAATTGTTTGTCATACCCATACAAGGCGGAGAGTCCCTTTCTCCTTTTAACAGACAGAAGACTTTCCGCAAAGGGAAATGGGGTTCTTCTATTAACCCATCATGGATCCTGCATCAGCAGGCAGAGTTTTCAGCTGAATCACTTTGATCCTGTATCTTCCTGGACAGAAGACATTTTTGACACTGGTCAGTTCACTTCATTATTTCCAAGCACACTCCTGGGCCATTATGGAATTTTGCAGCCTAGAGGAGGTGCTCACTAGGAACTGAGGTTGGAATTTGGTATTAGTTTGATTTACAGTAATAGGAGAGACAACGCTCAGCAGAGAAGTAAATAAAAATTACATTCATTTTGAAGTCTTAAGTGATGCTTTCTATTTGTATCATGTTTGGTTCCAATAAGCCAAACTTGCTTTTGCAAGCAAGATATGTGAGACCTTGTAGGACTGTAAAAAAAAAAAAAAATTGTGCAAGAAATGTTTTTTGTAAGATCCGTGTCATAATTATCTATAGGTCTGTGTACATCACAAGTGTAGATTTTGAGTTGAATATGTATTAAATAAAAATGTTTTCAAGAGCATACCACAGCTCCCCTTTAGAATACACAGAAGTTGAACTTAAAAAATCCCCCAAATTTCACAAGGAAACACCATAAAGAAATGAATGCTATAAAGCAGTTTTATCCATACAGACATTGGTACCTTACTTTCTATTCTGAAAAAGAACCTATTCCATTCTATAATAAATAGGATTAAATATGAAAATATGAATATCTGCTATGGACAAACATATTTACTTATCCCTGACTGGTCATGTTTAGCAACATGGGGTGGTTTAAAAATTATTAAGCACTTAAGAAAAAAATACAAGGTTGTGCATTAAATATCAAACTTAATATTATACACAGTGTATCTGCAAACTGTGACTAAAGGTGAAACATTTTTTAAATACCTCTGATAATGAAAAGATTTGATGTAAAATATGTCTTCAATGGCTTGAACAAAATACTCATTGTGTGTGCACAAAACGGCTTTAATCAGCAGTAATTTTTGGATTTAGCCCTTGATGGGGTTGAGATGCAGGAAGAGTGAAGGATTTGACAGCAGGGGAGCTGGAATCCATAGCAAACACCTTTTTAATATAGGGTCATAACCACAATGTGGTTTGGAATGGGAGAGCTGAATTTGATTATTTTTTTCTGAGTGCCTGGAGTTACCACCACACGTGGTAATATTCTCATAAAAAATGTCTTTAGTGTGTAAGATGTTAGAAGAGATACTGAGCCACAAAACTGCATGTCAGGTTCCACCTCTAGATCTGAGAGTTCCCTTTTGTTAAGTGATTACACAGCACAAGGTGTTGTCGTCTCTCTTTCCATCAGCAGTTATATCCTACTGTATTTCCTCATTCTTTGCTGATTTGTACATGCTCAGGGAAAGCATGGACAAGTCAGTCCTGGGAAATCAGCCTTGCAAGAACTCAGAAGAATGACCATACCCTTACCAGATGCTTTTGGAAAGGTGCACATACCAATTTTGCATCCTGATTCCTCAACATGAGAGTCTATCTCACTTTTTGCTCATTCATGCTCTGCAAAACATCTGAAAACAAAGAACTTAAAATTTGTCACAGTGAGTAGCAGACAAGAAATAAGTTGCTTTTTACATGCTTGCTTTGAAAGTTCATTTCAAGAAATAAGTGTTTCTGAGCCCTTTTCCTTTTTTAAAACTTTCTTCTCAATTAATCTTGTTCTGAGACTGTGTACTTTTATCTCTCTGTTAATTTCTTATCTATCTTCTTTTTGCTGTTTTCTTTTTGTGGGACACATGGTGGTTCAGCTGGAAGGAGAGGAACTTCAAAAACTAGAAACTTGATTACAGATCAGTATAGCCCTAAATAAGATTTGGAATAGCAAGTTTTGGAAGAAACTTTCTAGAGAAACAACCTTACCAGTTGCTAAAAAAATCTCACAGTCCAACTTAAACTCCATTTTTTCACCCATTTTAGATATACCAGTAGTCCAGCCAGGATTGTTAAAAACTGCATCACTCAGTGGGCAGATTACAACATGCCTTCACCAAACCCACCTTCTTCTTCATTTGGGTGGCTTCAGTGGAGATGAGTGGTACCTTTTGAACTCCTTTGTGTTGTGTACTGACTGATGTACCTCAATCAGAGAGATGGGAACTCGTACGTTTGCTTGTTTCTGTTGGCATCTGGGATTACAATCACAGCTGAGTAAATACTCTGCCAATCTTGTTCTGAATCATTAGTTTTGATGTATGTATGTGCCACGAAATATCTCTAACGGTGAGTAAAATATGTCAAGTCTGTGCTCGTGGGTAAAGTGGAAGTGGCAGTATCACCACAGAATGGTTGCATACTACCAGTTGGTGTAAACTGTAGTGGAAGCTAACACAGTCCTAGGCTAATGGGGCCTAGCTAGGGACCCAGCCCAATGTTTCCCACTTACAGATTTTATCAATCACCTCTAAAGCACTGAGTTTGGGAAGACAGAGCCTTCCATTTCTCTGATTTTTCTGTTTTTTAAAGTGTCATAGACATATTTCTGTGTGTCAGAAAAGGCAGTTTACATAGAAAAAAGAAACTTTCAAAACCAACACATACTGTAGGGGTTTAGATCATTATTACTTGTTGGCCATTGTTCTTGATTTTGTTATGAAAAGAGTCCTGTGAATTTGGAAATGCTGTCAGACCTCCTTAAGCAACAACATATGTGCTGGAAGAATATGTACATCATCTTGACACAGCTCATTGAGTTCCTGTTTCTGTTTTTTCCAGAAAGACAGCTGGCTTTCATATCCCAGCTTTCCCAGCTGTCTGTCATTTGAAAATGAACACAGTAAGGTATCATGGTTACTTCAGTGCCAAATCTATGTTCTTGTGATGCTTGCTTACTCATTTTTTAGACTTAGAGGTTAAGGTCAAAGACCTTAGAGGTCCTTAGCTGTTCCTATCTCCCAGCCCCTAGGTTCAATGACAGTGCCTCTGGTACTGAGAGTAAAGGCTCCATTAGGAAGAGAGGTCATAAGTTCCTATTTTCACAAAGCAGAGGAGTGTCAGTGGAAGGGATTGAAATGTTTCAGGCTCTTTCACTTCTAACTCTGTCTCTGATTTGTGGGGGAAAAAAATTGATTTTTTTACATGTTCAAGGATCATTATGTGGCTGTGGTTTGTAAGCTGAAACTTGTTCAACAATAAGAAGACACTGATGCCCAAGAGGAGGGGTATGAACAATATAAGGATCATCAGGGGCCAGCTTGAGTTGAAACAGCTTCTCAGCTATCCCTACAGACTAAAGAATTCTCTTCCAGAGAAGAAAATGCAATACAAATTAGGACAATAGAAAATCAACAAAGTTTAAACTGAAATCAGGATTAGTAGTAATTCTGAAGTATAAATGCTTAAAGCTACAAGAACTGATAATAAGGTTTTCTAGTACAGCAGAAACAGAGAGACTGAAAGCCAATTGGAGATATTTTTAGCTTATTAGGAGATAGAGAAACCCTGATACTGTACTTTCATCCTTTCATTTTGCAATGTTTTTTTTTCCTGAGTAAGGCTGTAGACATATACTCCATGTTTATTATTTTCAAGCAATAGAGATATTGTGCAAAACAATTCCTATGCAATAAATAAACACTCTGTCTAATTGTATGTGTCAGGTAAGAAGACAAAAAAGATAGATAGAGATTGGGATTGAGTTCTGACTTTAATCTATTCTTTGTTCTGTAGCATTAAACAAATTCCTGAATTTGAATTAATTTTGTTACTTGCATATGCTTATTCTCATTTCAGAGGACTTGTTGGAAAGATTAGCAAGGAATTTATAATTATCTATGCTCTCTCTTTCTCTGTTTTGAAAGACATGATTCTGGGAAGAGATGGAGTCTTATCTCAAGAATTCTTTTTCTGTGAATTTCCAGTTCCTTGTGAAAGAATTACAAAATCTTTACTACAAAATAAGAAATATTCTCTTAGATTATGGAACTCTAGATATTTCTCTGAGAACACTTGGGCATGAGATCAGATGTTTATACGATGATGATGGGCTCTCAGCCATGAATCACCACATTTCCTGCAAACTGTAGCACCTGGACAGTTTTACTGCAGTGCTGATAGGTGCACTGGTTTGCCTTGGCAGTGGTGGCATGATAAATGATATTCAAAGGGATTGACTTCATTGTTATAGTCACAACAAACAGAGGATTAAGGGGGGGGGGGGGTATGTTCTCAATCCCTGCAACTTTTTGAAAACATTAGTCATAAAAGGACTTGAAAATTTGGGTATTGCAAGCTCTTGCTATCCATGGGTTCAGCATAGGGACAGTTCTTATTCTGCTCTTCTGTCAGAGAAGGGGTTGTGCAGATGAACTGGACTGCAGTGGTGATTAACAGGTAAATCTGGAAAGAATGTGTTGTCAGTGCTTCACATATGTCATGCATCAAACATGAAAGAAAGGGAGGGAGGTACCTGTCAGGTGATGCTACTGGAGAGGTTCAGCAATGGAACACATCTCAGCAGAAGTTGCCATGGATTAGTATGTACCAGTGTGAAGAGCAAATCTTTCTTTTCCTCTTCAGTTGCCATAGAGAGGTACCTGCCACCCTTTTTTATCTCCACAGAATTTTACAGCACCATGAATTTCTTCTCCTTCTTGCCTCAGATGCCAGCTTCATTGCCACCTGTCATCATACCTGAAACAATTAGCATGTCATATGCTGAGCTTCTCCCACTCATATTGGCTAACAGACAAGGCTGACATCCAAAAATTTTGAGGCATATGTTGAGGCATAGCCATATAAACCCAAGACAAATTAGGGTTTCATGGAATCACAAAACCATAGAATGGTTTGGTTTGGAAGACACTTTTAAGACTTCGTAGTTTCTTCTCTGCTCAGAGGAAAGGAAACCTTCCATTAGACCAGGCTGTTTGAAACTCTATCCACACTGGCCTTGAATACTTTCAGGGAGGAGGGATATACAATTTCTCTGTGTCAGTATTTCGCCACTTTCACAGTGAAGAATTTCTTCCGGACAGCTAATCTAAAGCTACTCTCTTTCAGTTTAAAGCCATTCCCCTTTGTCCTGTCACTACACACACTTGTAACATAGTCCCTCTTCAGCTTTTCTGTAGCCCCCTTTAGTTACTGGGAGGTGTTATAAGGTCTCCTAAACTGGAAAACATTGGTTGACATCTCTATGTTTCTCCTCTCCTTGCTGCTGTGAAATTAGCATTTCAATATTAAATACTAACATTTTTATTTAAGCTGTGCTTTTTTTTCCTGATGCAAACACCCACAGTTTGCATGCCTCCTATACAGATACAGCTTCATCCCTTCTCCAGTACCACACCTGATGTGTTGTAAGACTGTGTGAGGGAATTCTTGTAATGTTCCTGAATATGTGCAATTAAATATGTCTACCACTAAAGAGTTAACTTTCTCCTTCTCCATGCATATGCTGCTTCTGAGTCTTCTGGGCACCTCCTGAAGTCTGGGTTCATTTTAGCTAAACTGATTTTTTTCCCCTGTTTTAAAAACATCGGATCCAAAAGTTTGCTGACTACAGAGTATCAGAAAAGAGGAAATGCACCTGTTCATGTTTTCCCAAACATATTCTTCCCTAAATAACTTGAATAAAGCTGCAGAGCTTAATAGCGAAGGGCTATTTGCTTAGAGGTTAAGCAAAAAAATTGCTTAATAGAAGCAAGGGCTCAGGGATACTGTAAACATTCAGTATTGGCTTGTGTTACCTGATGAAAAGACTCTTCTGAGAATAAACTATGAGGTAGTCTTTTCATTTGTCTTTGTTTGGGAAAAAAAACAGATGAAACATTTCTCATTTGTTTGTTTTCTGGGTATTGTCCACCACTGAATCAGTTTCCATTTTTGTTTCAATTTTAAGAGTTAAGAAGCTTCTAGTGATCTTCATAAAAGTAAAACTTTTGCCTGATAAAAGATACTTCTAAAATGCATAAAAGAGGTATATATCTTACTTCGTATATTTGCATGGTAAAGTGTGAAGCAAGAAGTTGCAGAGGTGCATAGATTTGAAGGGGTTTGCTCTTTAAAATGTTGAATGGGAGAACTCATGGCCTGTCATCCATGGCTCAGTGAAGCTATGTTCATTCACTGCAAAACCACAACCAGATGACATTCTCTTTTACAATGCAGTTATTCCCTTTTCTTTCTGATCTGTGCCCTACACACAGCATTATCAATGTGGGACAAATCTGAAGTGTCATTACCCCTTCCTCACAAAGTTCTTTATGTAGATGCTCTTTCTAAGCACAGGACAGTACAATGTCCACACTGCTCTGGGTAGACAACTCTAAAAAAAAATCATTGCTTCTCAGCTGAACCATTTTACCATCTATCAGGGTGTTATTCCTGGTGACATGTTTGTCACACAAGGATTGGTGTGCCTAACCTCCCTGGCAGGAGGTCAGTCCTGGGAGAAATTGCACCACCTTATTTGAGGTTCTATGCAAACACAGACATTGTTTCACGTAACTGTTTGGGCAGAAGAGGAGAGCTATGTGTGGGAAGGGAGGACATGAGAAACAGGAGCTGGAATCTGTGGTGGGAGCATACACAATGAGGGCAGGAAGGCTATTCTTTCTGGTTTACACATACTCCATTTATACAAACATGCCAATCACACCATCATCTCTACCAGTTTCAAAAAACTGTCAAAATTCCCACCTGCTGCCTGTCCCTTGGGACTGTAAAATTAAAAGCTGTCCCAGCCTCCTGTCTCCAGAAGCCATATTGTCTGAGCTATGGGCTGCTATCCGTGTTTTTGGAATTCCCCAGTACACACAATTTTACCCCAGAGGAGAAGAACTGGAGCATATCTGTTCTGCTCCCTCCTTTGCACTACTTCTCACTGTTTTATCTTGTTTCCTCTGCCTTTGTTGAGAGAGCAGTAGCATCCTTGCCTTCTTCCCAGCAGACCTGAGTTGTAAAACGTTCTTGAAAGGCTGTAGGATGCTGACTCAGGACTGGTGGCCACACCACTTTGTGTCAATGTTGACATTACCCATGTGGTGGAAATCACGTCAGAGAGCTGAGCTGGTATAAAGACATGAGTTTTAACAGCATAAAAAAATATTAGTCCTTTAAAATAGAGGTCTTCAAGGAAAAGTACATGACTTAACTTGTCTCCCTCTAAGGAAATATGCAAAGACTAGTGTACGTAATTTCCCAGAAGTACCAGATCTGTCTGGGTTTGAGACATTGGGCCATTTTTGTAACCAGGCAAGCCTCAGAGTGGCAGCACATGAAACATGGAGGTGTATTGATGTAAGGTGTGTCCCCTTGGGACAGAAATTTCATACTGAGCAATATATATTCTGCTCATTGTTTTGTTGTAAATGTATAAAGGCTGCTGCCTTGTTTTCTCCTTTTGGTCAGTACACCTGGCTTTTGTTCTAAAAAAAAGCTTTTCATCTGGGACTCCACAAATTCTCAGTTTGGACTAAACTGAGGATTTGGAGATAGTTCCCTGGATAAGAACACCAATGTCATTTGTTTCCTTGACAAGATTTCCTTCCTTTGGCAAATATTACTATTTCTCCCAAGCTTGGAAAAGTCATGAAAGTTAGGCTTGTTGGAGGAGACAGAAGCAGAGATGGACACTGTGCATAACAGTAACAATGATTTTCCTGTTACACTGCACATACTGAAAGAAGTTTCTGAAGAAATTTGAGGAACCTACTAAGCGATCCTGTGTCACAGAATTTGGGTTTGCAAGTAGACTGCATTAGAAACTTCACAAGGGAACTAATCACACATAGTCTGCTCTTTTGATTTTGTTCACTGTGCACCTTCTCTTATAAAAAAAGCTTCAGAGTTCATTCTCTACCCACCAGCCTGCAATCATCCAGTGTATGGATGATTTACTTTTCAGTACACCTCTACCATGAGGTCTGAAATGATCTGTCATATACTGTGGAGGCTGGAAGGAACCTTGGAGGCCTCTGGTCCAACCAAAAAGTCCAAGGTGCTATTCTGGCTTGAGCTACACTCTGGCTGAGTGCTACATGTGCACTCAGCTCCACCTCCTGTGATTTGCAAGCAGACTCCCTTCATGGACCCCAGAACTGACTTCTTACCTTATCTTGTTGTCAGCAGCAGGTGTTACTGGTCTGTGTCAACAGCCTGACACCACTGTGAGCATTGCCTGTGTTGGGGGCACACTGTTTGTGTCCACCATGGAGCAGCCCTGTTCTTACTGCACCTTTCTGACAATATCAGTGAGGAAGTTATTGAGAAGCTGCTCCTCAGAGCAGCAAAGAGCAGGAGAATGAAAGGCAATGTCCTTAGACTGCAATAGGAGATGCTCAGCCTGACGAGAAGTAAAAGGTTTTTCCCCATGAAGATAGCTCAACAATACAGGAAGGGCCAATAGAGGTTGTGCCATCTCCATCCCTGGAGTACTGTCAGCCTCCTGAGTACTGTCATCCCAAACAGGATAAAAGGATCTGAGATACCTGGTCTGACCCCATGGCTGAGTCTGCTCAGGGCAGGGGTTAGGCTGGAGTCTTCCCAAGCCCCTGGTGGACTGCATGAGTCTGTGGTT
The DNA here is from genome assembly GCA_910950805.1 of Acrocephalus scirpaceus scirpaceus. Lineage (NCBI taxonomy): Eukaryota > Metazoa > Chordata > Aves > Passeriformes > Sylviidae > Acrocephalus > Acrocephalus scirpaceus. Next base: position 43,866,658 of record OU383776.1, read on the forward strand.
CTCAGCCGTGTAGGCAGGGTGTCTTCAGACACTCTGCTGTGCTTCCATCAGGAACAGAAGTTTGTGTGTTCCTGCTGAGGAAGTCAGTTTCCTCTTCTTCTGAAAGCCATACAGTGGTTTTGGCAGAAGGCCTCAGAGTTAGAGGGGGATGTGGAGAAATGCATCTTGTGCAGCTGAGGAGCTGTTTATCCAACATGAACTAGCAGCTGCAAATTGAATTATTTGGCAATAACAATAAAATTATTTGTCTGATATCACGGGAGAATGATGCCTATTGCATTTTAACTCTGTGTTATCCTGGTTTTTCTTGCTCTCATGGTTAGTTTTTACAAGAAGTTTGGTCACAAAGTGAATTAAGGAAAGCCCTCCAATCTTTTTGAATACCAGATCAGTTCTTTTTTGCAAAATGATCAGGTAGAAATAGGCTTTTGCAAAGCATGTGAAACTGAAATTAAATTTTTAAGATTCGGCAAACTGAACTAGTGACAGGAAACCTCAAGCACTGTATTACTAAGCAATTAATACCAAGGGACTTTCAGTAATTCTGAAATTCATTCACAGTATTACTACATTTCTTGGTAATTTTGTGAAAGTATTTCCATCTGCCTGGCTTAAATTCTTCATACTGGCTCCATTTGAAAAACAAAGTATTTACTGGAAGAATATTTGAACACAAACGAAGGAAACAGAATAGAATAGAAGGAGCTTGAAAATTAAAATTTAGATTATTTAAATGCAAAAGCTGTTGGGTTTACTCAGAAAGCACTTGGCATGATCCAACCTGAGCAAAACAGTTTTCAACATAATGACAGAATGGGATACTGACAGACAAGTAATGCTCTTTCAGAGCAGGAATATAGAGGTATGAAATGGAAAGATCAGCTGCAAGACTGCACTGTGAGGAGCACCATGTGAAGTGCCTGCAATCTTCAACACAAGATGTGGAGCTCAGTGGCTGAGATGAGCCTTGGATCACTTACAGGTTGCAGATATTATTTCTAGTTGGCAGCACTAAAAACTGGAAGATGTTTACCTGCCTGTGGCCACAGCTAGATGCACGTACCTGTCAAGGATTATGAGAACTCCTGGCTCTTTCCCAGCTGGTGACCAGGGACAGGATCTCTTGAAGCTTGCTCTGAGATAAAACATCAAGGAATGGGAAGGAAAATAGTGTGTCAATCTAAGAGATTAAAACATTAACCATGTAAAATTGGTTCTTGTAGAGGTTCCTATGAACCAGTAAGGGTCTGGCTTAAAGGCATACATCCTCTTCTGTTAGAAGGACTGCACTCATGCCACATTGGTTGGAGAAATTTCTCCTCCTTCTGAAGTGGATTTCTCTTGTACCTGTCTCTTCTTGATGTGAGGTGCTGACCTATTTTCTTATATATGGTGATTGGAAATGCAAACCACCAGAAGTCTCTGTTCTAAGTTTCTAAGTCCAAAGACTTTGTAGATGAATTATTTAGCCTTTGTGGTTCATTTTACCCATTCATAAAGTGGACACTGAGAAAAAATACGCACACACGCACATTTGTCTCATCTGCCACACCAGACAAAAAGCAGTTTCAGGCTTTGGAGAAGTCTTGATTTTTATGAGTCAAACCTAGATTTTCTGAAAGAGACAGTCTGCCATGAAGGAGCACAGTGGCAGCTTAGGGGAATCCTAGGACTCTTGGTAAGGCAAGAAATCTAACTTCCAGTATTTTAAGTTAACTGCCTCAAGCTTCAAAGACTCGCCATTTACTGATGGAGCGGTGCTTTCTTCTCATTATTATTTGTACTGAGCTGGTTATTTTCAAGGTGTATTGCATTGTAAGTTTCTTTATCTAAAATTTAATACTGAAGGATGTGTGTTCAATACTAAAGCCAGTAAAGAAGATTTCAGTGAATTTCTACAGTTTTTGCAAGTCAGTATGCGAAAAATGCTTCCATCTGGAGCGAAAAAGGGACACACTGTCCTACGTTACAATGTAAGATGTGCCCAAAGTATGTATTCTATCCCCATCTTCATGAGCTGTTGAAACCAGGTGAGGCAGTGCTTCCCTTATCTTCTGTTAATGGGTGCATACATGCCTTGCTGCATGACTCATAGATAACTCCCTCTGGGAGCTATCTCTGTTTAATGGGCCATCAAGGACCCATTGCATGACTCATAGAATGAGATCATCCCATTGTGAGATGCTCCGCCCAGGGGGAGGAGCCAAGCATTCCCACCTCATATAATCCAGGGTTTGGGACAGCACAGGCAGCCTTTCTCCATTGGATTCGCAGAGGACAAGAGCTACCAGACATTTCTATAGGAATCACTGCTTCAACAAGACCATTTCATCTGGACTGCTACTACTACCCTAACTAACAGAGTGTCAGGTGGTATTCTGACTCTGTCAATGGTTTTTTTGTACTATTGCATTTATTTTATATTACTTTATTTTACTTATTTTCTTTTCCTCTTATTAAATTGTATTTCTGACTTGGAGTCTCTCACTGGTTTTGCTTTCAAACCAGCACACACGCATACATGTAGGAGTAATATGAGAGATAGCACAAAGCTATTTTATACCTTTTGCATTTGCAATATTGAGACACATGGAAGTAAAGATGTTTCCAGTAGCATAAAGGAGTACTGGGACACTGCTGGGAATGGCACTTAGATGCCAAGCCTCACAGTGGTACTGCCATCTGACAGCCTTGCCAGCTTCTGTGGAGAGGGCTTATGAAACTATCTGCTTAGTTTTATATTGATTTATTGGCTTAAGCTGGTCTGCCTGTGAAAAAGCTAATGTTCTGTGTTTGGAAGATTTTGGATATGAATTTTTAAAGTCTTAAGCTTTTTTGTAATGTCATGCCATTGAAACTGAGTATGTTCAGTCCTGTCAGTGCAGGGAACCATGAAAACAAGACTAGCAAAAGAATAATGGAATTCTAATTTTTTCTCATTTCCTTTTCCACACACAAAAAATGATTGCTTTGGGATTATCTTAGAAGCAGTAATAAAAAGATATTTCCATGGAGAAACAATTTCTCCCCCTCTCATATCTATTTTTCAAGTACTGCTTCCATTTAAAATGCTTTGATTTTTGATATTTCTGTAGTTTCTTCCTGTGATTGGGAATTGTTTCTCCTTTTTTTTCACACAAAAATTATCCCTACTTCACTCCAAGATGGTGTCCCCACTTGGCTTCAGATGTTAATCTTGGCAAGGAAACTCCCAATTATTTGGTATTTTTAAAAGCAAACACAGGTTTTGCATATCTCAGGTGAGGAGTGCAAATGCTGGCTGTATTCCAAGACAACTTGTAGTGTCTTTAACTGTAAGAGTTGAGAGCAAGGTGCTAAAATACGAAAGTATTCCAAGAGTTGGTAAAATAATTTTTATTGTGATGTGTTCCAGGTTGGCTTTGGAGAAATGTATACTTATACAATATACAATCTGTGCATGATTTGTTCATGGCCTCTAACATGATATATTATGCCAATAATATATATAAGAGTATATATAAGAGCACATTTGCCTAATTTGTCAGTTATAATCTGGGGCTGTGTATGTTGCAAGATTTCGAAGCTGACTTGCTGCAACAAAAGCAGAAACAAAATAGGACCATTACTGCACCCAGGACCCCCAACTTTCAGTTTTATTTCAATAGCAAGTGAGCATTCAAAAGACTTCTGATGAAGGAAAACCCTCAAGGAAGCTCTCTTTTGGCTTTGTTGTTTCTGTTGCTCTTCTCCTGTGTACTCAGGAATGGAAATCAATTGAAAAAATACACCTGGGAGGAAGGAGGGGAAGAGGAGTGAAGGGTATAAGCTGCTATGGGAACATTCTGGAGTGAGAGTGGGAAAAACAGGCTTGAGGGGAAGGTGGTGGTGGATCACCTGAAAGAAGTCTAGGGCTGTTACTGCATGGAGATGGCACGTGTTCATGAGTTTGATCAGGTGAGAGTTGACCCACAGCCAGCCTTCTGCAGAGAAGGCAGCTTCCACCCTTCTACACTTCTGCTTTCAGGCTCTGTTAAAGAATCACAGAATCACAGAATCACTAGGTTGGAAGACCATGATCATCGAGTCCAACGCAGCCCTAACACCTCAACTAAACCATGGCACCAAGTGCCACATCCAGTCTTTTTTTAAACACCAGGGATGGTGACTCCAGGCAGACAATTCCAGTACTTTATCATTCTTTCCATAAAAATCTTTTTCCTAATTCCAACATGTATTTCCCTTGGTGCAGCTTAAGACTGTGTCCTCTCGTTCTGTCAGTTGCTGCCTGAAGAAAGAGACAAACTCCCACCTGACTACAGCCACCTTCCAGAAGGTTGTAGAGAGTGATAAGGTCACCTCTGAGTCTCCTTTTCTCCAGGCTAAACATCTCCAGCTCCCTCAGCCATTCCTCACAGGGCTTGTGTTCCAAGTCCGTCACCAGCCTTGTTGCCTCCTCTGGACATGCTCAAGCATCTCCACATCCTTCCTAAACTGAGGGGCCCAGCACTGGACACAGCACTCAAGGTGCAGCCTCACCAGTGCTGGGTACAGGGGAAGAATGACCTCCCTGCTCCTGCTGGCCACACTATTCCTGATACAGGCCAGGATGCCGTTGGCCTTCTTGGCCACCAGGGCACACTGCTGGCTCATGTTCAGCTGCTGTCACCAGTGTCCCCAGGTCCCTTTCTGCCTGGGCACTGTCCAGCCACTCTGCCCCCAGCCTATAGCATTGCAGGGGGTTGTTGTAGACAAAGTGCAGGACTCTGCACTTGGATTTGTTAAACTTCATCTTACTGGACTCTGCCCATCCATCCAACCATTCAGGGTCTCTCTGCAAAGCCATCCTCCCTTCCAACAGATAGACGTACGCTGCCAGCTTAGTGTCATCTGCAAATTTGCTAATGAAAGACTCAATACCCTCATCCATGTAGTCAATAAAAATATTGAACAGAACTGGCCCCAGCACAGACCCCTGAAGAACACCACTGGTGACTGACCACCAGCTGGATGCAGCACCATTCACAACCACTCTCTGAGCTCGGCCATCCAGCCAGTTCCTAACCCAGCAAAGAGTGCTCTCATCCAAGCTGTGGGGTACCAGCTTTTCCAGGAATATGCCATGGGAGATGGTGTTAAAGGGCTTGCTGAAGTCCAAACAAAACCCACAGCCTTTCCCACATCCACCAGCCAGGTCACCTCATCATAAAAGGGGATCAGGTTGATCAAACACAACCTACCCCTCCTAAACCTGTGCTGTTTGGGTCTGATACCCTGACCGTCTTGTAAGTGCTGTGTGATGACCCTCAATATAAACTGTTCCATTGCCTTACCGGGTACTGAGGTCAGGCTGACTAGCCTATAATTACCAGGATCCTCCTTCCCACACTTTTTATGAATGGGAATGACATTGGCCAGCTTCCAGTCATCTGGAACCTCACCTGTGAGCCAGGTGTGTTGGTAAATGATGGAGAGTGGCTTTGCAAGCTCATCTGCCAGCTCCCTCATCACCCTTGGATGGATCCCATATGGTCCCAAAGATTTATGAACAGCCAAGCATCTCAGTTGTTCTCTGACAGCCCTCTCCTGGTTAACAGGGGGACCATTTGGCTCCCTGTTATCTACCAACCCAGGAAGACAGACATCCTCAGGACAAGCCAACTTCCCACTGAAGACTGAGGCAAAGAAAGTGTTAAGCACCTTCACCTTCTCCTCATCTGCAGTTACTAAGTTCCCACCCACATCCAGTAGAGAACAAAGATTGGTCTTACCCTTCCTTTTGTTGTTAATGTATTTGTAAAAACATTGTTATTGTCCTTTACAAAAGTTGCCAAATTAAGTTTGAACTGAGCTTTGGTCTCTCTAATTTTTTTCCTTCTTGCCCTAGCAACCCCCTTAAATACTTCGTGAGAGACCTGACCCTCCTTCCAAAGATGATACATCCTCTTTCCATTCCTAAGTTCCTTCAAATCCTTGTTGCCCATCCAGGCTGGACATTGCCTCATTGACTCATCTTTCAGCACACAGGAACAGTCTATTCCTATGCCCTCAAGATTTGCTTTGAAGCACACCCATCTTTCCTGGATTCCTTCATTTTCAGGGGCTGCTTCCCAAGAAACTCTCTGAATAAGTCTCCTAAATAGGCCAAAGTCTGCCCTCCTGAAATCCAATGTAAAATTCTTATTGATGTTCTTCCTCATTTCACCAAGAAACAAGATAGAAAATCAAAACAGCAATATTTTTCAAGGACAGAGAAATCAAAGGGCTTTCGTTTCAAGGCTCTGCAACAGAAACTGAAGGTTTTAATTTTAGTTAAGAAAAAAATTCCACCTTTAAATGGTGGTTGAACATTAAAGATTTTTGAGAATAAATGTCCCATGAAAATACCACCACCATTTAGCTTTCAACAAAGCACATTAGTTTCATGGAACTCTGTATTTCAGGAGGAAATATTTAGGTCTATAGTTTGTGTCTGGCTCCTGAGACCAGGGCTGCTACATCAGATCTTATGCTGGGATTCTCCTTGTGCCTCGGGTTGTAACCACAAAGTAATGGCCAATGCTGTGGCAAAAGTTGGTCTGTTGTGGCTTAGTTTTGTCAGTGCAGTGTCTTGAGAGAGGAGAATGAAAATCAGTTCAGAGCCTACCACTGTGCAAAATAAAAGCTGAGGAGCTGGCATGCTTTTATGAGAAAGTGTTACGGGTTGATGTTGGCCAAACACCAATGCACCCATGAAAAATCATTCACTCATTCTCCTCTGCTATAGTTGAGTAGAGGAGGGAGAAAAATTAAAGAGAGGTTCATGAGTTGAGGTAAGGATTGGGAAGGAATATTTTAAGGGCAAAACAGGCTCAAAACTTCAAAAGTATAAAGAAAAAATTTATTAACAGAATGAAAAGAGGATAATGAGAATTAAAATACACCTTTAGAGCACCTAAAATATGGAGTTTTAAATCTAAAAATCTTTCTTCGGTTTGCTTAGGGAGAGGAGTCTCTTTTGCTGTGTCGTCTTTCTCACAGGAGACAGTTCTTTGTGAATTTCTCCAACATGGTTCTAATTTTCACAAGTAGTAGTCCCACCCAACCTGCTGTGAATCCCTCCTATGGGCAAAGCAGTTTCCTTATAGCTGTTTTTTTGTGGGTCATTTAGTTCATGGGAGATTGCTTTAAGGATGAGCTGTTCTAGTTTGGAAGCAAGGCTCCTCTTCCTCTATCTCTGGATGCAAGAGTTTTCTCTCTCTCTGTTCAAGCTTAAAACCAGATCACAGCTTTTCAGCATCCACACACTCCAGCACAAGCACCTTTTTCTCACAGGCTGCAGGTGAAGTCTGCATCCTCCCATGCACATCATGAGTTACAGGGAAATAGTTTGTTATATTATAATCGTCACCGTGACTTGCAGAAGAATCTCAGCTCCAACATCCGGAGCACCTCCTCCTCCCCCTCCCTCCTTTTCACCAGCCTTAGTGTCGCCATGTTGTTCTCCTCACGTGTCTTCATCTTTTTCCTTTTCTCTGTTTTGGGAGAGAATTGGTGTCTGTAGGACTTAGTTCTCAAGTTCTATCAATTGAAAAGTTTTTATAGCATTTTGCAGCACTGAAAGATTGATCTCATCCAGGCTCTGCATCAGGGAATTGCTTGCCATGCCTCTCGCTGCTGGTCACATGGTCCCCACTGGCACCATGCAGGCTGTGCCAGCCACTACAGCGCCAGCTCCATTTAGTGCCTCGCTTTGTGCAGGGCACCAAAAAGGAGAAGTTGGTGCCGCCACTTCTGCCCTTCTGTTTGCAGTGCGGCAGGCTAGAAGTGGTCAGTCAGGCAAAGTCCATTGCTGGACATGCCACAATTGCAGCAGTCACATGCCTGCTCCTTGGCCTGCCACACCAAAATAGAAGGGCAGAAGTGGCGGCAGCAACTTCTCCTTTCTGGCGCCTCACATGAAGAGAGGCGCTAAATGGAGCCAGTGCCGTAGTGGCTAGTGAGGCCCACGTGGTTGCTCACTGCACCAGGATGGCCCTCCTGCAGCATGACCTCAGCTGCCGCTCCTCAAAGGAGCGTCAACTTCCTGCTGGGAAGGGGCCCCGGCCCTGCAGGGAAGGCAGCCCAGCCACCCCACCAGAAAGAGGCCCCAGCCCTGCTAAGAAGGGGCTCGGCAGCCTCCTCCCCACTCCTCAGGGGCAAGGAAAAAAGAGAACTTTCCACAATTTTTTGCTTTCTTAAATATGTTATCATAGAAGCGTTACCAGCTTTTCTAATTGGTTTAATAGTGTCTATTCTCAGAGCCAGCCAGTGACTGGCTTTTGCCAGGTACAGAGGAAGCTTTTAGCAGCTCCTCCCTGAAAATCACTTCTGTGGCTGGCTTCTTCCCTGCTCACCAAAAATCAAGCCATACCAAAACCAACAAAAAAAGAAACCAAAATCTGAAGTGGTTCAAGGGCATGGCCCCCAAAACACAGTCTTCACATGCAGGGAGGAAACAGCTTGTCCTGGCCATCCGTGGCATAGCACCTTCTTTCAGTTGCCCCAGTCCCACTTACTTCTAATTTTGGGAAAGAGAGGTCATTCACACTGCGTACCAACAGTGTAACATGCCATGAAAATTTTGGTGGCCATGGAGACCTCTGTCCAGCCAAGGAAGAATCCAGACAGAAGGGCACAGATGAAGTTAAATAGTTTTAGCTGAAGAGTTTTGGGGATGAAGGCTCTTCTTTCATTCTTGCCATGTCTGGTTCCATTGGAGTGCAGACATTACAAATGTCCTGTTTAATGATTTAATTTAAAGTTGCAAAGTCTTTAGGAAGAATAGCTCTGTAGGCACTGATTCTCCCAAAGAAGGGGTCTGTAAAACCCAGAAGAGTCATAGAGTCTAGGTTCTGTTAATGCCAGGAAAGAAATTATTTTTACACTTACTGGAGTCCTTAATTTTTAAAAGGAAATAACCATAAAGCCATAGCTATTCTACTATAGATTCCTAAAAAGTTAGTGCTTTTTTGTTGTAATATTGGTTTAGGTGGCTTAGTTAGGTGGCCAGTTAAATTCCTTCTATCTATGTGTATTTGAGGCAAACCTCCCCAGGAAAACATTCACACAAGTGAGAGCTTCTGCTCTCTCATCAGCCACAGAACTTGCCTGTATTGGGGACCCAGCTTTTTATTATAAAATTTTACCTTTTTAATAGTCTTCTCTGAACAATTTTTAAATGAGGGGGAGGAAAACAAAACATGAGGAAGGTCTACAGTCTTACATGTTACACAATTTATGTCTTACTGCAGCAGAAGTGGTATGAGTATTCTGAAGTTATTATGAAGTCTAGACTACTCAGAAATCTCTTTTCCAGAAGGAATGCAAATGCACTGACTTACACCCACTCTCAGCTGGCTCCATGACCAGGGTGGAGCTTCCATTTGTTGATATTTTAAAATAAACAAAGCATATTTTGATGGACCACACAGTCTCAAAGTTTGTGGGGTCTGAATCAATGTAATTGAAAAGAATTGTTTGCTCAAGAAAAAGAAAATTAAACCTTACAATTTCTGGAGTAAGCCATAATAATGAACATTACAGCATCTTTTCACTGCTTTCACAGGTACACATACTGTTCTCTTAACTAATTTTTGTAGAGCTACATCAGTTCTTATTAGAACTGATTCAGAGCTAAAAAAAACAATCCTGAAAACTACTATTTGTCACATGCTTTTCATTTTGGCACTTACACACTGCAATTACAAACACTCAGGAAAGTTTTAAATAAATTGAGTTGCTTTGCCATACTAAAGCTTTGAGGAAATAAGTAAAGACAATTGCACTAGATTTGATGGAAATGAAAATAAAAGTTTGGTTCAGGAAAACAATTTGTCACACAAACAATTTGTCGTGGAATTAATGTCACACTATCTTAAAATATGGTTCTGAGGACAGAGGGGGAAGAGTAATGCTGAAAATAGAAAAATACACTCTCAAACATAGAAGAGTAGACATCAATGTTGACATCAATCTGTGTGAAATAAAATAACCAAAGATTCTTTTTAATAAAGAGTATAGGTATTATTTCAGGCTATTTATGTCATCAATACTGTTGTTTCTAAATGCATGCTTAGACCAAATTTTAATATAAACAGGACATATTTTTTTAACAAGGATGTTTTTTGGACTGTCTTAGTGTGACACTGAGAAAGCTATAGAGACCAAAAATAGCATGTTCTAGGATATGTTCACCTTAGAAAAAAAGTAGCTGCTTCTCATCCACAAGCTAAAAAAGTGGACAAAAGTGCATTTTCAAGATGCTTGTCCTCAGCTGTTACTTGCTGGGATTCTCATATTATTTTGGGTGAAATGCTTACTCCAATGAGGTAACTGATAATTCTGGCATTTTTAAATGAGGTCTGCGATCAGTCATCTATATTTAGGTATTAAAATTTTTGAAAGTTGAGAACCTTGAACTCAAGTGTCATTGTTTCTTGGTTCCTCGCAGAAAACTGAATTTAGAGAATCTGAGTGATTACAACTTCGAGAATAAATATTGTATTTTTGTATTTGAGTTTTTGATATATTTTCATTAAATATGTCTCAAATACATGTATTTATGTGGACCAATGGGTTATTTTTTACATTTTCACATAAGAAAAAGTCCTAAGACTCCTGACAACAAACTCCTTTCCTACATAGTATTTTTCTAGGACTGTCAGTGGTCCAATCTGCAGGTGCTGTGCTGTCAGCAGAGGTGACCAGAGCTCCAATGTCCCCCTCTGCTATCGACTCTGCCTTGGCTTATTTCATAGCCCTGGCAACCAGTCTAACAGCCTTGGACATGTCATTACCTGGTGTAAATTGTCATGGTGCCATGTAAGCCATTAGCACAGGCAGTGAGGCTCTGGCTTGATGTGCCTTGGTTTACTCTTGTGAGCAGAGTAAATGAGCAGAACTGGCTGTGCTTGTCAAGTGCATTGCACTGGGTAAATAATGAACAGATGTCAAATGGTCTGGGCTTCTCCAGTGGGGGAAAAAACCTAATCACCCAACAACAAAAAGAAGCTGCAGGAATGGATAGGAGTGGTGTTATCTTCAGAAATCTTCATAGAGGTGGCAGGTATATTATTAAGAAAATGAGCTGTGATAAGCACCAGTTATTCTTAGTTCTTCATTAAAATATTTTATTACAGGTCTAAGTTTGAGCCATTCTTTTGGAGTCATGGTAATGGGTACATTTGACTCATGTAATGTTTAAGTTGCAGTATTTTATTTGCTCAAGATTTCAAAAGCTTTATAAGTTCAAACGTGTGTTGTAGGGGAGAAAGTCAAACATTATCTGAGTTCCAGTTGGGCTCCAGGAAGACACAAGATTCTTGCTTACCTATTAAAAAATAAACACTTGCGGCTATATTTTGTTCAGCACCAGTAGCTGCTAACTACTCTTCTGCTACATGGTCTGAATTACACTTTTCTCCCTGGAAAGCTATCAAGTCTCTAAAATACAGTATTATGCATACAAACCTACCCTACATAATGAAAGTTACTTCTGCAAAAGGGCTCCTTGAAGCTTGAATTTTCTTGTTGTTATACAATTGGTTTTTCATTCACGTGGTTGTGTAGATTTTTTTTTGCTAACCTACGAAAGATATTTCTTTCCAAGTTTTAATGAAGAGTTGTCATGCAAATGTTAGCAAAAAAATTGGCAAAGTTCCCTCTGATGGTTTTCATGACTGCTTACATTTTTATCAGTCTTATGTCAGGAAACTGGAAAGTGGAGGGGCCAGTGCTATGACTTATCTGACATGAGAAGGATGAAAGTGGCAACAAAGCCACTGAGGAGCACCAGCTGTCCTCAACTTGCAGAGATTTTGGGTGCTGCTGCAGTGAGAGGGGGAGAACGAGCAAGAATGGGGGTCCTGGAGGTGTCCTGGGAGAAGGAGGATGGTCTCTAAGGAAGCCTGCGGGGGTGGGGTGAGGGGCACCACTGGGCCTGAACAACTGGTGGCTTCAGGGACTGCAGTTTTAAGCAGGGTAACAAAAACACAGCTGCAGGCTTGCAAGTGCTCAATTTTAGTAATTAGTGATAAAACTGTAATCTCTAAAAGGAACTGTGGTTGTAGGGTGGGAGTTTCAAAATTCTTCCTATTTCTTAGAAGGCCAGACATACTCAGGAAAGCAATGCCTTTCTTGAAGTCACCCATCAGCCACAGCAGAAAGCAAGAAATCATCATTGGGTGAGCTTGTGGAGTGGGGCTGTTCCATGCTCTACAAAGTGAAAGCCTGCAGCGCTGTTACCCCACCACAGAGAGGAATCACATTCCAAAACAAGAGAGAAACTGAAGTGCTGCTCTCCAAACAGGTGGTAGCAACTTGCAGCAGCTGTTGTTGCTTCCATGTTCTACTTTTTACCTGTCCCCTGCTCTAGCTATGGTCCTGCTGGTGCTGCAGGGTGCCCTTAGGTTGCTGTAAGCCCTGCAGGTGCATCTTTCTCCTGCATTAAGAATTAATTTGCAGGGCTGCAGCTTGTATGAATAACTCATGTGCCTCCTTCCTGTTTGCTCCCTCTCAGTCTTGTTATATATAAATTTGGTTAAATCATCTGTGCCAGCCTTCTGAGGGTGAGCAGTATTCCAGTGCTTGACAGGGACTGGTGGGAGGATGAAATTTGTTAAAGCTGCCACAAAATCTACACAGTTAAGAGTGGTTAAATGATTCTTTGACTACATCATTATTAATACCTTGTCAAGAATCTTGGGGAAAAAAAATCAATACTTTAGGCAAAAATGTTTTTCCATGCAATCTGATATATGTTAGATGTGTACTCTTCTCATAAATCCAAAGAAATAATCTTTGCTATCCTTACTATCCCCACCTCCCAAAATTTAAAACACCCCTGCTTGCACATAAACTTAGAAAAACAGGGAGAAAGAAAATTATTTTTCTAATTTAGTTAAGATATTTCAGAAAGACTTGAACCAAATGAGATTTTATTTGAAGAGAAAAAACCCCCAAAACCTGGTAAGTGATTTGATATAGCAACTAAAGAAACATTTATCTGCCCTGATGAATTGTACAAGGCACATGGATGGTTCATGAGATATGAGTATTTCTATAGGATAAGTAAGATAAGCCTTGTTCATGAAAGCTGAATTTCTACCAGAATGAACAAGAAGGAGAGGGCTCGTGGGTAAGGAGGAACCTTTTCCCCACTGGTGTGGTACCAGACATGCTGGAAGACCTCCATCCCGTCCCCACCAGTGTTTCTCTCTCTGAAGTGTCACCTTCTATGTTGCTCCAGAAATAATGTCCACAGCTCTGAGCATTGAGTTTGCGGGGAGGGAAAAGCTGGTGAGCAGCAGCCACAAAAACAAGAGGTACAAGATGGACCAGGGGATGCTGTGACCTGCTTTGTGTCTGCCGCAGTAGAAACTTGGTGAGCTGGTTTGAAAGCAAAAGACTCTAAGTCTTTTGAAAGACTTAGAGTGAAAGACTCTAAGTCAGAAACACAATTTAATAAGAGGAAAAGAAAAGAAATAAAAGAAAGTAAAATAAAATAAAATAAAAGTAATAGTACAAAAAACTACTGACAGAGTCAGAATACAACTTGACACCCTGTTAGGGTGGTAGTGGCAGTCCAGATGAGATGGTCTTGTCAAAGCAGAGATTCCTGTAGAAACGTCTGGTAGCTCTTGTCTCCTGTGGGAGTTCAGTGGGTAAAAGCTGCCTGTGCTGTCTCAAACCCTGGATTATATCCAGGTGGGAATGCTTGGCTCCTCCCCCTGGGCAGAGCATCTCACAATGGGATGATCTCATTCTGTGAGTCATGCAGTGGGTCCTTGATGGCCCAGTAAACAGAGATAACTCCCAGAGGGAGTTATCTATGAGTCATGTGGCAAGGCATTGTTAGGCTCATTAACAGAAGATAAGGAAAACACTGCCCTACTTTGGCTCTAACGGCTCATGGGGATAGAATACATACTTTGGGCACAATTTACATTGTAACCTAGGACACTTGGTTAAGCATTTTCACCTCTACCTGTCTCTGCTTTCCTATACATCCTCCATCTATTTAGGAAGCAAATGACTTAGGCCATGGCCTGTCTTCTCTTGACAGTGTGTATGTGTACAGTGTCTACTCATGATCTTATCTGGGATTTCTGCTCTGGCTCAAGTAGCACCCAAAATACATGTTTAAGAGCCAAGTAATTGAACTCTAAGTGGTATCTATTGTTGAATAGTGGAAGTCCCCTCTGTTAGATAGCCATCACCATTTGTCTTTTGAGCCAGTGCTTCCACATCAGACACTTAGGGATCTTTGAGAAGTTTAGTCTCAAGTGCAAAGGGCGCATGGAGAGGAGTTTATGCTTTGAACACGTCAATATGAACCAATTTTGCTCCTGTGTACCTATGGCACACTGCCCTGGTACTCAACAAATTCTCAAAGTCTCTTGACAGGGATTTTTGATAACACTTTGCATTCCCATAATGTTTACTCAACTCATCTCACCTTCTCAGCAGTACTGAACTAGACAGAGGTATTTAAAACCTATTTAAAACCTATTTAAAACATATTGCACTATATCTAACATTTCTGAAAAATCTTGTTGGACACCCAGGAGATGTATGTCCTGTGCACTCCCTCAGGGAACTTCCCTTGAGATGGACTTTAAAAGCATTGTCTTTGAATTGCTGGTGGAAAATTGTACACCCTGGTGTGGTGCCATTCCCACTGGGCTGGGACAGAAATGTACTCTTCAATGCCAGCAGTTAACTTATCTCTAGCTTGTTAATAAATTACACCAAGTCTGTGCTGGAAGTTCTGAGCCATTAGTACTACAGCAGGCCACCCAGAAGTCAGACATCAACAACAGAAATGCAAATGCTATGAGGCTTTCCTGCTTCTTGTACTTTGTGCTGCCGTATGGCACATGTAACACAGTGCCTCCCAGAAACCTCCCCGCCAGGACAGAAACATGATTTTGACTGGGGAAATGAAGGCATTGGAAGCAGAGTGAAGCTAGTAATGAAAGGTAGCTGCAGATACAATCATCACAGACATCAGGCTTTCTCCTTTCCAGGGGATGCTCCTGAAAGATGAAGTTTTTGCCTGTCTTAATAGGGGATATATGTGATTTTCTCCATCCTTCAGTTAAGAGTAGCAAACTGTGGGAAAGAACTAATGTCCTGATGGCAATATTTCTAACTGCTAAAGTAGAAAATCTCTCAAAAATCTTTTCAATTTGCCATGGAGTAATCAAAAAAATCTGTTTGTATGAAGCAGCAGATCATCCTAGATGTGTTACGCATTGCAAATTAATTGCATGAGATTGTTTTCAACCTACTGTTTTCAAAACTGAGAGACTGAAATTGAAATGTGGATTAATCATGTATCATGTACATGACCCTGCAATTACCCAAAAATGTGATGTTTAGCTTTCCAGTGAAGCATGTAAAAATGGGTTTGCATCACAGTGCAGAACAAAGAGGGATGGAGTGGGACAGCAAAAGAACATGTTGCATTTTTATGGGCTAACATCACATCTGGAAAGCTGCTGCCCTCTGGTTAGTCAGCACAAAAGAGATCATATGAGCCTGATCCTCCAATCACTTTGATGGAGGAAATATGTGCTGTTCCTGCCAGCAGACTCATTATAACTAAGTTTTGCCCTTTATCAGGGAATCCTAAAGCCCTGCGAAGAGTCCACTGATAAACCTCCACCTGTTTTTCTTGGCGGTAACCTTGGTTACTGACACTGACTGTAACCTTGGTTACTAACACTTGCAGATTTTCCAATCCAAGTAAATGTGTGTTGCACACCTTTACAGTGAAAGCTGTGCTTTCACTGGATTTGGGCAGGAATATCTTTTTTGTTGGTTGGTGACCCATATGGTCATGGTCATGCCCGAAGCACCACAATTCTCTTTCAATATGAAGTGTAATGGTGGTAGTGATGCACCTGGCACAATCCTCTTTTGGACAGTCTGGATCTAGTTCTCAATTCCTTTACTGATAGGAAAACCAGAAGTTCCGAGAAAATTAGTAAAAAGTAAATTTTTGTATCTCCTCTGTGGTTTGAAGTCTAGAAAAGTTTCTTGCTTATCTTTTAGTGCTGTCCACCATAGCTCTTGAGCTGCCAACTATAAGAATTCTTTCTTATATCTCTGAGGGTCTAGCCTTTGCAGAGAAATGACTTAAATAATTAGCGAGATGGCTCTTCAGGTGTCTTTTGTAAAAGCAAAAGGTTTAATAAATGCAAAAATAATAAACTTTACAGAAGTAAAAGAAAAGCCAAGCACAGGTGCCTCTGCTCCTTGCTAAGACACCCTAAAAAGCTCCTTCATTCCTTTTTGCTCTTTTCTAAGTATTTGATGGTTCAGGTGGGCTGTTTGACTCTTGGCCCAATGAGATCAGCAACAGGCTTTGACCTACACTTTCTAAACCAAATCAATGCCTCTGTGCTGGCACTGAGCCAATTACAGTTACAACAGTAAAGAAGTTTCTGGGCTCTTTACCTTATAAGAATTACAAGGTCAGAGCCCCAACCCTTTCCCTATATGGAAACACTTGGGTGTGGGGTGCATTACTACAGCCAACTAAATTTTTGTTGTTTCTGAGCATCTGTTCTCATATTCACTACATATTTTACTAGTAGAGAACAAATAAGATACTGCCATATCATAATGATTGCAAATATCAAACAGGGTCACATCAAACAGGTAAAGCATCTCCTTGTTGTGGTTTGCTTCAAGCACCCTGTTGTTTTCTGCTGCAAACCAATTAGAGAATTACTCATTCATTGGTTACTTATCAGTGTCTCATATATTCTGTAATACCTCCTCCATGTTCCTTTCTCTTCCTTTCCATCTTCTGAAATGCATGAAAAACTCCTGAAGAGAGCCTTAAAGATTAAGGCAAAGAGATTGTTGTGCATCTGGGGAGAAAAGTAGGTAACTATCACCACCTTCAAATAGCATGGACTATCAAATTTTCTTAATTTCTGTATTAACCCCACAGTTGAGCTTCAGTATGTCTGTGGAAAAATCAATTTTATTTATCAGAAAACTTTTACTGGCAGACAGCCAATCCTCATCTCAGTACCCAGTCACCCTAATTTTAAAAATTATACATCATTATTGTAGGCTTGATTCTGTTCCGTTTTAACTTCCAGCCATTAAACGACATCATGTCTCTTTACTTGTTTGATTGAAAGAAGCAGATAATATCAGAAATGTGCCCCAAATAGAGGTACTATCAGGCTGTGACCAAGTCACTCTTTAAGCTTTTGTTGTGGTAGTCGGTGAGATTTCTCATTTATCTCTCATTGAAAAGAAAGTCTTCATGATTAAGGATTGCCATTCTGGCGTTTTTTTTTTTTTTTGCCAGAGTGTGCTCTGAAGCATAGATGTCAGGACTGGACAGACAATTCCAAAGTCAGTCAGCAACTGCTGGAATAGTTGCAGAAGTAACATAGAGCTCTAATCCTTGCTAAGAGATCTGAAAAACTTCTTGTGAGATTTTGGCTCTACAACCTAAATATTCATGTTCTGAAATAAAAAAATACTTTTATTTGTAGTAAGAATTGACACCACCATTTTTGTATGATTATAGCTTTATGAGTGTTGTGTGTCTAGTTCTTAGCAAGTTCTTAAATAGGTATTTTAAATTGAGTGGGACTTACACATGGGAATTGACAGTTACTGGGAAACACATTATTCTAATCTTAGCAAAAAATTAGAACCACCCTCAAATGAGTGTTCAAGACAAATGGGAAGAGTTACTTCTTGAGAGTGACTCTCTCTGAATGCAGTGGAACCCAAAACAATTGCCTTATTTCCTGATTTCTAGATGGCTAAAGGCAAGAAACTTCCCAAATAATTTTACAAGTGTTTCTTCTGGTGGTATTTCTCTGGTGGATGGTGTTCTGGGTTGACAGTGACCTCTATCCCATATATCGTGGACTGTGGTGTCTGGCGGCTGTTTTCCTCCCCCCTTGGGCGGGGACTGCTGCTGCTTGCTCTCTCTCTCTCTCGCTCACTGGCGGGCTCTCTGGCTTGCTGCTGCTAGCTTTGCCGCTTGCTGCTGCTAGCTTTGCCGCTTGCTGCTGCTGGCTTTGCAGCTTGCTTTCGCTGCTTTCGTTTGTTTTTTTCTTCTTCCTTTTCTCTTCCCCCCGCCCCTTCCCAAAGATTTAGGACCAGCTCTGGACCTGACCTGACCCAAGGAGTCTGGGAATCTCCGGAGCCCGAGAAAGAAGCTTTGCGCCTTCCCCTCACAGTAACCTGTTTTCTTTTCCCTTGTGTTGGGGAGTGTTTTCAATAAACTGGTTTTTCCACTTTTCCTCCAAGGAATTTTTCCTTCCCAAACCCAGGGCTGGGGGGGGAGGGGTGGTGGAGGTTTGTCTTTAGGGGACTCCTTTAGAGGTTCTCCCCTAATCTGTTCCAAACCAAGACACTTCTTGGTGCATTGGCCAGGAAACAGGGCCAGAGAAAAGTGGAAAAAACCTTAATAATAGCATTGGTGGTTCAGTGGTAGAATTCTCGCCTGCCACGTGGGAGGCCCGGGTTCGATTCCCGGCCAATGCACCAAGAAGTGTCTTGGTTTGGAACAGATTAGGGGAGAACCTCTAAAGGAGTCCCCTAAAGACAAACCTCCACCACCCCTCCCCCTCCAGCCCTGGGTTTGGGAAGGAAAAATTCCTTGGAGGAAAAGTGGAAAAACCAGTTTATTGAAAACACTCCCCAACACAAGGGAAAAGAAAACAGGTTACTGTGAGGGGAAGGCGCAAAGCTTCTTTCTCGGGCTCCGGAGATTCCCAGACTCCTTGGGTCAGGTCAGGTCCAGAGCTGGTCCTAAATCTTTGGGAAGGGGCGGGGGGAAGAGAAAAGGAAGAAGAAAAAACAAACGAAAGCAGCGAAAGCAAGCTGCAAAGCTAGCAGCAGCAAGCCAGAGAGCCCGCCAGTGAGCGAGAGAGGGAGAGAGCAAGCAGCAGCAGTCCCCGCCCAAGGGGGGAGGAAAACAGCCGCCAGACACCACAGTCCACGATATATGGGATAGAGGTCACTGTCAACACAGAACAGATGGCTTGCAGGGACTGGTGTGCAAACAAGAGATACTGAGACTCTTTTAGGTGCTAGAAAGGCATGCAAGCTGTGAGCATGGAGCACCCCAACTTTAGACAGCCAGGCAACTGCCTTTTCCTGAGGTGGCAAGACTTCCAAAGGGATTTCTCAGAAAAATCTTTCTCCCACTCTGCCCCTCCCCTTTTCCTGAAAACAAAAAAAAAACCCAACCAACCAACCAAATTAAAAAAAAAAAAACAAAACAAACCCCACCTAAAAAGCTAACCGTGCCCAGCTGAAGGCTGTCCACAGAATTTCAGGGAACAGACTATTTTTATTACACTTGCATCCTAATACTGTACAGAGAGGATCACTTCTGCTGAATGAACAGGAAGGAAAGGAGGTTGACATTATCCCAAAACCCATTGCTGGCCTGTTTTATAACACTGCTGTTTTATAACACCACACTCCTTGATGGCTGTTTTATAACAACCATCTCCTTTCCCATTCTGCACATAACCTCCTGGCTCACTCAGTTCCCTCAAATTTTCACACAGCCTTGAACTTTCACAAGGTCTGAGTGACTCTGCCCAGTCATTCTGCAGATATGTCTGAATGGGCTCTTGGCAGAGGTGCAGCCCTGCAGCTTTCCAGGACGGTTACTGCTCCAGGGCAAGGACACACACAAGTGTGTCCCAGGCAGCTATGTGGGTATCAGAAGGGGATCTGGGATGTTGAAATTTCTGGAAATTGGCCTCTGTACCTTGCTTTATTCAGTGTGTCAGATAGAGCCTGCTTGAGACGTTTCTGTCCCTAAAGGAGATTAAGGTGAGTTGTAATGAAAGCTGGGTATTCATACCCACTGAATCTTATAAAGCTGTTCTGCACTAAAAAAATCCCACCAGAATTTAAAAGGTGGAGAAGGAGCTGTTTGGAAACATACAGTAAAGATTATATTCCTTTGAGACTTGTCTCTACAAGGCTCTTGAACCTCAACATGAGAGAAGTTATGAGTAAATCATGTGTGAAAAATGCATGTTTGCTTTTCAGATACAGAAATTGTTAAAACCTTTGATTTACAAGGAAGGCAGCATAGGCATAAAAATCCTCCAAACAAACCCCAAACAAAGGTTGTTTACAAAAAGAGCTATGAATTTAGTGAAAGCAAACTCCACCACTACTGCTATTGGCAACTTCCTGGTGAACTTTGGGATGTCAGGGAATAGCCAGGAAGGTCACCTCTTGAGTGGGCAGGATGTATGGAATAGAGACACAGCCCACTCCTTCCTACCACTGCAATGTGAAATGCCTGAAAACTCACCTGCGAAGGCAGGAGTGCTTCCAGCCTCTGTTTCCTGCAACATCAGGAAGTTGGGGATGCACACTGTGCCAACTGCATTAGCCATAGGAATTGTTCTCCCGCATACAACATATTCATTTCATCACAGAGACAGAAATAGAGGTACCATTGCAGACTAGACTTAGAAGATATTATCAGATTTTGAAATACCCACGTGGTCCCACTGCACAGAGTAGCAGATGTCTTTGTTTACTGTTCAGAAAGTTTGTGTTCATGGTTTGAAGAATGCCTATTATTCATCCCGGTGAATAAATACTTTATTCAAAGGTATTCCAGAATAGATTTTTTTTTTCCTTATTGTGTGAGAAATTGTCGTTATAGACCACCAGCATTCATTGGACATCTATTAGACAGACTTCTATGCACATTTGGCAGAAATGCTGGGAAAAAGATACAAAGTTTGCTAATACTGGCAAAATCCTACTCCACCCTATTAAGTGTGAGTAACACAAAAAACTATATAGTAATAAATACAATATGTGGGTGTATTAAGTAGACAAGTGTTTAGAAAATCAAAGTCTGAACAAAAACCTATTTGAAAATTTTATGGCTTTATCAGTTCTAAAAAATTTGAGCATGGCTAAAAAGGGTAAGCTGGTGTTTCCAGGAGCTGGTGGAAACAAAAACTAGAAACCTACTAAAAAAAGAAAAAAGCCCACAGAAGAAGGTTCATGTCCTGTAATTTTCTTAGTGTAGTATCATAAGTAGTCGCCATCCAGTCTAACAATTCTGCCTGCACATAAATCACATGCTTACTTCTGTGGCCTGGAAATAGTGTATGGGGAAGTCCTGCTGCTCCTAAATATGAATGTTTGCCTCTGGTTTTGGAACATTATTCCCCTTGTTAAATACTGAGTCTCTGCTGAGGATGGGAAGAACTTCCTCCAGGTTAACTTCCACCAGTTAAACTTTAACCTGATTTCTACCACAAAACCAATGGGTTTCAGTGGTCAAAGCAAGAGACCAGAGACAAAAATCTCCTATCAATTGGTGCTGTTTAATGCATAGCTTTGGGATATTTCAGTTAATTTCTTCAGGCAGCTGTGTCTGTGTCCTGTTGAAAGGGAGAGGAAGGCTGAATATTTCAGATAAAGCCTTAGCTTCATCACAGACCTTTGCCACAAATGGTTTTCATGGCACAAGGAAAGCTGGATCAGCCCTAGAGCTCTTGCCTGAAGGCTTGCTGCAGGGACCATTTCTGCTTGGGTCAGTTCTTTTTGAAGACCAGTGCTCAGAGGAAGACCCTGGGCTCTGTGTCTTCAAGGACACCTTGCTGCTGCTGGGAACTCAAAGGGTCTTTTGAGAAAGGAGTGAAATTGCAGTTGCACCTTTCTTTACTGTGTTTGCCAAGCTACAGATGGTTTCCTGCACAGCACTTGGTTTTATCATACCTTTTTCCTTGAGTATTCACTTCTCTGCTTCAACATGCAGGGACATTTTGCTGTCACTGGCCTTTTGGATTTCACTCTAAGGACCAGACACTGGAGCATTAAGCAACTCAGCATCTGACTTCAGGTTATGTTTAAATTATCCGGCCTTGAGTAGCATGTCTGAAGTTACTGAGCCAAAATCTCCCATGTTCAGAAGCCTAGGTTTTTGCAAGCATGGAAAAAGAGCAAACTCATTTTCCTCCACAAAATTTTCACTTAGTTATTCACCAATATAGAATGAAAGGTGATAAAAAAGCTCCATCTAACCCATCAGCAAGGGTCTGAAAAAACCTGACAGCCCCTACCTGCCCCTTTCCTTTTCCCATGAGATAGGATATATAAAGGAAGATGGCAGAAGACGACATCAAGTAAATCTGCAGCTTAGTTTAGACTCCCAAAAATTAGAGGCACAGTCAAAGTTCAGCTTTGGGAGAACAAAGGAATTCTTTATAATAAGGCAGAAATTTCCTTCAGTTATATTGGGGGTTCTCTTGAAATACTGATTTATTTTTAATGCCATTTTCCTGTTGTCCTCAAACTTTTGTAAAGACAAAATTATGTCTTCTGTTTCATATCATAGAACACTAAAATGCTTGATTGGGCACATAAAATATAGCTATTTATTTAGCTCTGAAGAGATTTGTTAAGATAGGTATGGTAGCCTTTTAACTCTATCTCTTCCATCCTCTCACCCCGATATCAGGGGTTGGAAATTGCTGAATTTAATGAAAATGGGGGATGATATTGAAATCCTAGTTTCATTGTCACTGGACAAAATTTTACATGGGACCTGGTATTGGGAAAATTAACACATAAATGGTTGTTCAGAAGTGTATGTACAGGTCATTTTTTTGAGCAGAAGATTATCTTACTAAGAAGTCTACCTAGGGCAACCTGAAGCTGACTTACTACACTTGAAGTTATTAGAAGATATTTTTACCTCTTCTCCTACCCTCCCCTTCAGAGAGGTTCTATTTTGCATTTCCCCTGCAAGTTTAGGGAGGTGACAATACCCCTTTTGTGTCAAGGATAGGAGTAAAAATCTTCAAAATGTGTTTTTAACTATGTTTCTGGAGGAGATTAACCTTATTTGTCCCAAATTCTCCCTGTGTCAGTGCTTGGAAAAAATGTAATGCTGTAGTAGGTTGTTGGCTCTTGACATAGGATATGAGTCATGAGATCGTTCTGGCAGTGAATAAACTAAATCCTGGACTTCACTATATAAGATGGATTTTCTTGTTGTTTTTAATAACATACTCTTTTGAAACCTGAAGTAGCCTGTTACCACTGGCAACCTGTTTGGAAGAGCAGGTGACTATGAGTGGGGAGTGAAAAAAAATCTAACAGGTTGTTCACATGATATTTTCAAATCGCCTCCTCAAGCCCATTAATTTTAACTCAACCTTTGTAACACAGCCCACAGAAACCACACAGTTTATTGCCCTGACTCTTAATATTATCACAAAAAGGGAAAATAAAAAGAAGAATGCAATATAACTCTTCCAAATAGAGAAGGTGATAATGCCTGACCCAACAGCTGTGAAAGCAATCATATCTTGAACTACCCTTCGAACAGCTTCACTCAGTGTCCTGTCAACAGTCAGCATGTAAACAGGTTCTACAAAGCCAAGCATGTTGGTCTCTGCATAAATTTCTGTCCACCCAAGCTCTCCTCCAGCCCAGACCTGCAGAAACTTTGTCTCATTCACCACAGACCTGATCGTACTTGCCATCTCAGTCAGCTGTTCCTTGTCCAGGGATGGGGACTTTTGTTCTTTACAGGCACAGAGAGCCAGAGTGGCTGTGCAAAGAGGATCATCTGACTGCTAGAGATGAGTGGGGAATGTTCAGAATAAATATTTGCCTTGGTTACTTGTTAAAGGGCAGAAGAAGAAATGTTAAGTCTTTTGGCAAATCTGCTTTCTACTATGAGTCTCTGTTTTTCTGTGTAGTTTGGCAGGAGATAATGCAGATCACCAGCCACTGTTTACAGCCCTTTCTTGAGGCATGGGAAAGTTTGGTTTGGTTTGGTTTGGTTTGTCTACAGGTCAAAGATGGATGGGCAGAGACTGGGCCCAGGCCTGCAAACTCTCAGTGAACAATGGTTTGGGAAACTGGTACTCCGTGACAGCAGATAAACAAATTTTCCTTTTCTGCTTTGTTCTAAATGAAACTGAAGGGACTAGGATTATTTGTTAAAAATATCTTGTTTGAATTTTGGGGAGATATAGCCAGATCTTCAGGTTTTCAGGTTCTGAAATACAGTAATCACTCTTAGGACCATCCTTCATCTAAATATTTAAAATTTATTGCAGTAAGTCAGTATACTTGTCATAAAGATAAGCACTGGAATTAAAATGCCTATCTAGGTTATTAGCTGATAAAACATTTCTTAGTTCCATAAACTGAATTACAGTCACTTTGTGTCAGCTGACTGCAGGCTGAAGATACAATGAGCACAGGAAGGAGCTTGAAAGGTGAGCTTTGGTTTCACTGTATTGAATAAACTCTTGTTGATTTTTTGAACCTTTTTCCCTGCCCCTAAGCTACAGACTGGACAGGGATCATTTCTCCATGCAGGCATGATGTTTAGAAGTAGACCTTACACACAGCTGTCTGAACAGCTGGGGCTCATCCACAGAGCCATGGCAGGTAATTCTGTCAGTAACTCTGCCAGGATGTGTAGGAACAACCTCAGAGTCAGGCAAACACAGCCCGATTATTAATAGCCAAACAGTAGGTTACAGCCACCTCTGCAGCAAGGAGATGTTTGCATTTCAGGAGATCATTAAAAAAGTAATTTGCTTTACACCTATGATGGGTTATTTCATACATCACTTACTGCTTTTTTCTAAGGTGAGAAGCTTAATAGTATGGAAGCATCTCTTGAGATTATTTGCACATAGCAAAAACCTCAAGCATCTTGTAGAAAGCATAATATTGTTTTCTTTATATGAACATCAAGGTAGAACTGCTTTAGAAATATTTGTTATGTGAACATTAAT
The DNA here is from genome assembly GCA_910950805.1 of Acrocephalus scirpaceus scirpaceus. NCBI lineage: Eukaryota > Metazoa > Chordata > Aves > Passeriformes > Sylviidae > Acrocephalus > Acrocephalus scirpaceus. The sequence goes on from OU383776.1 coordinate 43,891,458, forward strand.
CTTTATTTGAAATGCCTACTTTGACACACGGTATTTGTTGTGGATTCAGAGAGAGTTGTTTCTAGAAGGTACTCACAGGATTGTGTGTCATGCTTGGGCTTCTGAGGCCACGTGGAGGCATTAAAATGCTCATACCTGGACAAGGTCAAACTGCCAAGTGATATTAATATTTTCTTGAGTCCACTGACTCAGGTTCATGTGGAACTGACTCAGGTTCAAGGTGGTGAGGAAGATGTGTCTCTCCTGAATCTCAGTCATGGGTTCCATGTTTGAAGAAGTAATTTCAAGAGTGTCAGAGTAGATGAGCAGATTGTAGCATTAGGAAGGAGGAATAGGATCTCCATGAGGTTTTTTAAGAGATCCTGCAGAGGCAAAAGCCCAAGCCACAAGAGTAAAGGGAGAAGTGAGGCCATCGGGGGACATAGAGTATTTTGGAGAGCCTTGGGATGGGAGTGGCTGAAACTTTGTGCTCTGTGTCAGCAGTAGACAGACTCTATTCATTGCCAGGCCTGCAACAACTAAACAAAAATCTGGGATAAAGGCAAGGAGGAAGTGTCACAGCATTGATCAATGTGTCTCTTGACAATGCAGATGGTGAAGTGAATGGCAGTATTGGAAATATGGCAATAATACCATACTAGTTGGGGCAGTCAATGCGCAAGGACTGCTGTGCCAACAAACCTGAATCATAGAATGGTTTGGTTTGGAAGGGACTTAAAGATCATCTAGTTCCAACCCCCTGACATGGGCAGGGACACTTCCCTCTAGACCATATACCTCAGAACTCCAGCCAGCCAGGTCTTGAACACATCCAGATATGGAACATCCACAGCTTCTCTAGGCAACCTTGTCTGGTGCCTCATCACGCCCAGAGTGAAGAAATTCTTCCTGGATAAGTCCAGAGAAGGGTCACTGTGAGAGTCAGGTTTGGAGCACAGGGCATTCAAGGGCAGGTGGGTGTCACAGGGCTGGTTCAGCCTGGGTAAAAGGAGGGCATGGAAAGAACTTTTTCCTGTCTACAAATACTTGGTGTGAGGGAACAGAGAAAATGGACCCAAACACTTCCCAGAGGTGAACACCAACAGGATGACATACACTGAGCATGACCTGGAACATGGGAAACCCCATTAGATATTAGGAAAAACCATGTGAGAGATCAGGCACTGAAACAGATCCAAGAGAGTGTGTGAAGTCACTCACTCTGGAGAAACTAAAATTTGACTTGAAAAATATCTGAGCAGCCTGATCTAACTGGACCTGCATCAGGCAAGGACATAAATTAATTCCAGAGGCCCTTTCCAACCCTGACTATTCTATGATTTCATGAAAATAATTTGGAATTAAAAATAGCTACATTTTAAAAATAAATAATTCACTTCCCATTTGTTCAGTGCACAAAATTGAATTGGTTTTCATGTGCTTTTAAAAGTCCAAATGTTACCATCCCAGTTTTGCAAGTTTTCTTAATTATGCACATATATAAAAGAAATTGGTGGGATGTTATACTTTGTACATGGTTATAATGATATGTTATTAAATGCAGGGAAAATTTTCCATTTAAGTTATCATCCACTGGTTATATTTTAATTATCATATTTAGGACCATTAGCCATCTATAAGAATGTGAAAATGCAAGGTGCTGCACAATTCAGGTCCAAAAAGAAAGTCTATACCACAGGGAGATTTTGAGTTCAATAGAACAAATCTACTTACATTCTTGAAGGTTTTCAAGTGGTTTTTGGGGTTGGGGGTTTTTTGGTTTTGTTTTGGTTTGAGGGACTTTTTGCCTGTTTTTTGTTTGTTTGTTTTGGGGGTTGTGTGTATTTTTTGTTTGTTTGGGTTTTTTTGATTGGTTGGTTAGTTGGGGTTTTTTTGCACTGAAATGGGACAAACAAGCAAGACGGAGAACCGATGTGAACTGTTGGAAAGATTTCTTGAGTAAGGGAGGTCAGAAAGTGATTGTGAAAAATTTCAGGTTATATAGGCTTATCATGTCATAAAAAACAATAGTAGAGTGCAAAGTAGTGGAAGAAGCACTACTTCTGTAATTCAAAATAACTACGTCCAGGCATTATCTAGCTTGGTGAGCCTCTCACTTTTTCACCAACTGTGTCTTCTGTCTAACAGATGTCAAGGTTTTTCTCAACGTACTTTCTTCCATATTTTCTCTAAAACAAGTGAAGACATGGGGGCTTTACAGTAAATACCCCTACAGAAACTTGAACACTGCTGCCTGTCACTCACTTTAAAGTATCTTTGCCCACAGTCTTTTAATTTATATTCACCTAGAAGACACATATTGTGACATACAAGGCTTATTTTTTTGCCATTTTGTGTGCAGCCTGCGATTGCCTTGTACTTTAGCCTTACTCCCACTCACACAGGTGAAGTGATTCAGCTTCCCAATAACTGGTTCTTCTTTCTGTAATGAGGCTCCCCATGTCACAGAGCAAAGAGGGAGTGGATGTATTATCATCTTTTTCTTTCAGCTCAGTGGCAAGGCTCTGATTATAAAAAAATGCAGAAAACTTGCCAAAACACTTAACAAACCAAGTTGATCTTCCCTTGAAATCTTTCCTTCATTCCCCAGCAAGAGCATGCTTGATTGTAAATTGCAGTGTCTTTCACGAGGCACTTTTGCACATTACTGCTACGTAAGAGCTGTTCTGATTAGTTAAGTAGGTTTCAAAGGCTTAAGGAAGGAGATGTGCTAGCAGGAAACAGCCTATAGCTCTTGTACTCCTAACTGGATCATTTTGAAGCTAAGTAAAAACATTTCAAGTTTTATTTCTTCCTCTCTACCCTACTCCCCATGCTCCCCCCTACCATTTTCTTAAAAGTCAGGGCTTGTATTCTGAAAGATGGTGGTTTCTTTTACAAATCTTGGGATTTTACAAATCTTGGGATTCAATACTTCAACTCCTGTTGAACTTTCGAATATCTAAAATGGTTTAAATATCCCAAAGACTTGGTGTTTGCTGTATGTGGACTAGAGAACATTTTCCACTGGTGACAAAACAACTTTAATCGTGTTAACCTGATTGTCTGTAGGAGTCACAAGTACAGAAAAGGCTTAACAGCTTAAAGGCTAGAGTGTATTTAACATAGTGGTTATGTGTGTGGCCATGGCAGATAATTCCCATATTTTTTACAAAGTCGCATATTGATTGTAGCATCTAAGGCAACTTAATGTAACTGTATTTACCAGAGGCATACATGAAGAAAAGGTACTCCCACCTTCCTTGTCCTTATTGCCGGTGAATACAGATCATAGAGTAGTAGCAATAAATGAAACAGAGCTGCTATCCCATTAACTGCTATATTTGTCCATGAGTAGTTACCATGCTTTCATATTTGTTGATGGAGTTACACCTTGCAGACATTTCTTTTGTGTTAGCTGCTGTATCATATCTTAGACGTCATAACTGCGTTTAGAACAGAGATGAACTAGTGGCTAGAGGACACCTAAGGCATGTGTTATTGATGTGCAATGGTGTCCATGCCTCTTTGTTCCTTGAAAATTTGTTCTGTTGTTTATCTCTAGCTTTTTCTTTTTTTTCTTTTTTTTCTTTTTTTTTTCCCAGTTACAGGCAAATGTAAAAAAAAGTGGCTTTAGGTTGTTGTTTTTTTAATTTTCTCATTATTTTTATAGCCAAAGATATTTATTACTATTCATCTTAGAAGATGTTCTTAGCAATGAAGCTGCTCCAGACAAAATAGGTGAGAATTCTGCAAATTGCTGAAGGAGAAAGAACAACTTGGAAAAAGATGATGTAAAGGACAAACATTTATTTTGGTTTTGCTTATAGCCTTGTATATGTACACGTGATTTCTGGTAAATTCCATCATAGTTGTGCTGGACACAGTTTTATGACTAGCTTTTCAGTGATAACTGAACTAAAGAGTTGCTTTCAACACAAAGCGCAGGATGTCTAATGGAGCTAAAACCTGCGTTTTTTCCATTATGGAATATGAAGTGTGTATTGTGTACCATAGGCAGGTCTTTCACTTGCCTGTAGCAACCCCTTCCAGCTGTCTGTATTAGTGGATGTATAAATATAAAGGGTTGTTTGCTCAGCCATAGGAAGGAGATATTTTATGTATTTGAATGGAGTCCAGATTTACAATTTTATCCCTTGGCACTGGAGGACAATGTTTGAGAATTACATTTGGTCCAGACAAGCTATTAGTTAAGTTTGTTACTAGATGTTTTTCCTTGAATCAGGTACAATACCAATACTGGGAAACATCCATTGAAACACATAGTTTTTAATTCTCTGCTCTCCACCCACTGCTTGATAGCCTTGTGTCCCTGTCTGGCCAGACAGTATGCGTCAGCTCACCACCTTTCAGAGCAGAATAGCTGGGAGAGAAAATATTCCACTGAAAATAATAGGATGTACTGAGTGAGGCACCATTTTGTCTTTTTCCTTAAATTATGAAGCCTATTCTTAAATGAATAACCCTTATATGGTAAATGTGTGCCCTGTTCTTCTGGCCCTGGGGTGTTCAAAAGTATCATTTTTAGGCATGTTTGGTATTAATGGAAGATTAGATTATTTTGTCTTTAATCTGTAATTAATGACAAGTCTGAACATAGTGCATATTTACTTCCTGCTCATTCCTGAAAGTGGAATGGAAAAAGGGATTAACCAGACAGCTAGCCATTCTAGTTGTCTATAATACTTCCTTTCCTTATACAGTGGCTCAGTACCTGATGGAAAATTCCTATTGCATGCAATCAGAAAGAGACTTTCAGTTGTTTCATATACCTGTTCCACCAAATTCAATACCCAGTTACAGTCCTCTAAGTAGGTAGTGGTCTTTGACAAAACCCATCTACTAAATTCTATGAACTTGAAATTTGTGGGAAGTATCTAGAATTTGACTTGGTTCTGGTCCATAATATGAGGCAGTATTCAAGAGGTATTAGTCTGAGGAGATTCCCATCCCACAAAGAGGAATTAATTAAACATGGATGAGAGGCAGGAGGGCATGATTTCTGACCAGGACATTAAGAATTTCATGGAGAGGTGGGGTCTTCTCCTGCTCACTGTGATACTGTGTTCTTGATGGGCCTGCTCTTAGAATCATTCTTGCAGTGAAAACAGACTTGTTAAACTGTGTGTAAAGAGTTGCAAGAGTTGTATGTAAGACTCTAGCACTGACTGGGTTCTTCTGGAAAGAGAATTCGTTCTGATCCAAGAGATATACAAACTGGCTACTGGGAACAGGAAGCAGAAATAGCACTTCTTGACCAGTGGAAATCTCTCAAGGGAATAGCTTCAGAGAATGCTCAGTTGTGTGTGAAGCTGGAAGTCTGATTTCTTCCAGAACTGTGCAGGTGTCTTGCATGCCCTGTGGGCATGGATCAACAGAGAACATGTATTAAAGATGTGCCTTGATGCTGCAAATGAGCACCAGAGTGACTCAGGGGGGTGTCAGCCTCCTGTCATTAGTTCTTTCTGAGGGTAAAGCTGTATGAAAAGCTGCATGTTAGGACTTCTCTAAATGAAAACAACAAGTGGTACAAATTCATCACATAAATTTATTCTGATGAAAGTATATGTAATATAAGGTGCTGCACATGAGTTTTCTTCAGTCACTATGCTATTTGTTGTCTGTTTAGACATGTCATTTCTTTTAAGTCTGCAAACTTTCCTAGTTGGGGATGCCTAGATAACTTCAATAATGTCAAAAGTTAAGTTACAAGGCAGGCACACTCTGATTAGGCTTCTTGAGGAAAGACTTTTATTCTGTGTCAAAATTTTACAATTTCATATCCCCTACCTCAAATACTCCAGGGCTTTTTGTGCAGAAACAGGAACCCAGTCTAGACCTGAAGGAGTGGCTTATCTTTGCAGAATTGCAGAAAGAGTAGAATTGGAAGGGCCGCAGTGGGTCATCTAGTCCAACCTCTGCTCAGGCGGGGTCATTCCAGAGCACTTGGCACAGGATTTCCTCCAGGTGGTTCTTGAATATCTCCAGTGAGTGAGACTCCACACCCTCTCTGGACAATATGTTCCAGCGCTTGGTTACCACAGTGAAGAAATTCTTCCTCATGTTCAGGTTGAACTTCAGTTTCAGTGTATCAGTTTCCATTACCTCTTGTCCTTGCTTGCCTGGCTCTGTTTTCTTGACACTGTCCCTTCAATACTTGTAGACATTTATAAGGTCATCTTGCAGCTGTCTAGAGGCTGATGAGACCTGGCTTGCCCAGCCTTTCCTCGTAAGAAAGATGTTCCAGTCCCTTAATCATCTTTGTGGCCCTCCAATGGACCTGCTCCAGTGCATCCTTGTCTGTCTTGAGCTAGGGAGCTCAACACAGGACACAGAACTCCAAATGAAGCCTGGCCAAGGCTAGGATCACCACCCTTGACCTGCTGGTGATGCTCTTCCCAATTCATCCCAGGATCCCACTGGCCCTCTACAAGTTCATGAACAGCTTGTTGTTCACCAGGACCCCCAAGTCCTTCTACACAGAGCTGCTTTCCAGAACACTACCCCAGCCTGTGCTGGTGCCTGGGGCTGTTCCTCCCCAGATGTCCCTCCTGTATGTGCCTTTGCTGAATTTCAGACAGCTTTTCTCTCCCTGGCTCTCCAGTCTGTTGAGAGGCTTCTGAAGGGCTGCAGAGCCCTCTGAGCTTTCAGCCACTCCTCCCAGCTTTGGGTCATCAGTGAACTTGCTGAGAAGGCATCTGACCTCCACTCAAGTCATTGATGGACAGGGCAAACAACCCTGGACCCAGTATGAAACCTTGGGGGACAATATGAGCGACAGACCTCCAACTTGACCCTGTGTCACTAATTGTGACTCTCATGCAGCCAGTTCTCATTGTCCACTCATCCAGTCCACACCTCCTGAGTTTGCCTATGAGGATGCTGTGAGAGACAGTGTCAAAAACCTTCCTGAAGTCATGGTAGACAATATCCACTTCTCCCCACTCATCCATCCAGGTACTTGTCTCATTGCAGAAGGCAATCGGATTGGTAAAGCATGATTTACCTTTATTGAATCCATGCTGGTTACTTATGATCATCTTCTTGTCATCCATGTGGATAGAGATGACCTATAGAATGGAGTGCCAGCTCCCTAGGACTTGAGGTGCATTCCATTAGGGCCCACAGACTTGTGGATGTCAAGTTTGCCTACATGTTCTCTTACCCAGTCCTCCTTGACCAAGGGAAATCTTCCTTTCAACATTCCTTTACCCTGGTCTCCTGGGTCAGAGATTCCTGATGCCTGGTCATAGTGAAGACCAACGTAGAGGTGCTCAGTAACTCTGCCTTCTCTGCATCCTCTGTTACCAAGGCCCTTCTTCCATACAGTAACAAGCCCACATTATCCCTAGTTTTTCTTTTGTAATTGATGTATTTGAAGAAGTCCTTCTTGCTCTCTTTGACATCCTCAGCCAGATATAAAGACTTGGCCTTCCTCTTATTTCTGCTTACTCTGACAACCTCTCTGTTCCTTCCAAGGGGCCTGACCCTGCTTCTATCACCTGTGTATTTCCTGTTTACACCTGAGGAATGACAAGAGTTCTTTATTCATGGTGGCTTCTTGCCTCTTTCGTCTGATCCTTGCTCATTGGGATGCACTGTTTTTGTCCCTTCCCTGAAGGAAGAGGTGGTATATCATTTTCAGCAGACACGCTCTGTGACCTTGCTTTCTCCAGTTGCCTGAAAACTCCCAATCTACTGTTAACTAGGTAACAAGTATTGAAAGGGTTTAAAAGTGGAAGGTGGGACCAGAAGACAAAGATTTTCAAGTTGTCATTGTTTCACTCCAGCCAGCAACCAAGCACCAGACACAGCCACTTGCTACCTGCCCTACCAGCATGATCAGGAAGATAGCTGTAAAGATAAAAGCTGGAAAACTCACAGATTGAGATCAATTCGGTTCTATAGGGAAGGAATGCAAAAGCTGCACACACAAACAAAGAAAAACAAATAAGTCACTCCCTGCTTTCCATGGGCAGGCAGGTGTTCTGCATCTCCAGGACAGCAAGGCCCTCTTGTGCCTCACAGTGACTTGGGAGGACAAATGCCATCACTCCAAACATCCCCTCCTTCCTCCTTCTTGCATGCAGCTTTAAATATGGAGCAGGATGTCACATGGTCTGGAATATTCCTTTGGCCAGTTTGGGTCCACCTGTCCTGGCTGTGTCTCCTCCCAGCTTCCCATGCACCCCCAACTTCCTCACCAGCTTGGCAGTTCAAAAAGCAGAAAAGGCTTTGGCTCTGTGTAAGCCCTCCTCAGTAATAACAAAAACAACTCTATATTATCGACCCTGTTTTAACCCAGATACAAAACACAGGCCCGTACTTGACGCTGTGAAGAAAGTTAACTCTACCCAGCAAAAAGCAACACACAAGTGCATTTACCATTACTTCTATTAGAACAAGTAAAAAGTACAGCTATATACATATTCTACCCAATGTTTTGTTGACCTTAAATGAATCCATAATTCATTTGAAGTATAATTAAAAGAATTTTATGTGTTATCTCTGACTGTCCAATTACAAATCCTATACCTATCAATGATCTCTAGTGGTTTTAATAGTTGGGCCCCATCTCCCAGGATGTTATCAGACATATGTTTAGAAACTTGCTTAAAAGTGGAAGTCAGCAACTGGCCACAGAAAAAGATGACAAATTGTATGTCTATGGAAGTGAAGTAATTGCAGATATATATATATATATAGGTAGAAATTTGAAAGTAAACCTATCTCCAAGCAAAAATGTGAGGCAGCATGAATGTTACCTTGGTCTGCAAGCTCTTGGCACACTTCGGTCTGATTCACACCCTTCAGCCTCTGTAGTTAATCACAGTCTTAACATTTTAAGTAGCATACAAACTGCAGAACTAGTTGGAGATTGTTTCATCTTTGAATGACAAAATTTTTATCATACAGTGAAACAGACTTGTGATAAAATCTGTTCTACTTAGCCTTGTGTGGTAGGACAGGGACAGGCGTTCGGAAGATATCGGTTGTAACGGAAAGGCCACAGAACACTCCAACCCCCCGAGATAAGCTATCACTCCAAGAATGTAAACCCCCCTCTAACAACGTGCCAGTACTTTTCCATTCTCCCTACTAACTCAGGAAGTGTGGCAAGACCCTTCTGACGTAGTGAAGAACCCAAGAGTATATAACCTGCATGTTTGAAATAATAAATGCTTTTTAACCGTCCACCACACTGGTGTAAGCGTGTTACTGAGCCCGAGCGCCACACAAGCATGTGGCCGCCGTGCTGTCCATCCTAAACCAGGCCATCGCAGTTGCAGTTGCAAAAGCAGCAACAGCCTTGGGACCAGAGCAATGTTCTGGTCATTAATACAAGGTCTAAAAATACTATTATAGTGAGCACACCATAGACTGTTTTGGGTCATTCACTGCTGGCAAAATTGGCACATTTTTAGTATCAATGCTGCCACTACCCCTCTTCAGCACTGCCCTGCCTGCACACACCATTAATTACTTTCCTAGGGTTATTTTCCATTTTATTCACAGTGATCAATGACAGCACAAAATGATCTGAAATGGAGAAGTCTATGTGGGCAACTTGTTCAGATATACTTTATGGAAAGCAGACCACTTGAACAGGCTGCATTGACCTTAACAGATGCCTTGTGTACACTGTCACAGTCTCATACTATGTTCCCTCAGAGAGGCAAAGTTTATTTGAAGGAGGAAGAAAATTCTTACATATCTTTTTCTAAATTTTTATAATGCAAAAAGAAAGCTGAAGTAAATGTTAACTGATTCTAGCTTGCTGAATTATTCTTAAATTTATGTTGATGGATTTAATGATTCAGTAAAATCAGAAAAAAATATATACCTGTATGTATGTATTTCTTCACACATACATACAGTCTGGAGGGTAACTGCTCAGAAAGTGGTAAAGAAAAAGATGCTTTGTTCTTCCAACCTCATAAAATTTAAAAAGAGAAGAATATCAGGAAAGTGATTTGTCTCTAAATCACACATTTAGGCTCAGAAATTTATTTACAACATATGTAATGGGATTACAAGTTTGTATATTTCAAAAATGAAAAAAAAAAAGAGATGAATAGGAGATGACATGTTGCAGCATGTCTTATTTTCATTTTTTACAAGTCTTGTAGTTGCTCCAAATTTATTCAGGCATCACATGTTCTTGGGTATATCTCATAACCTAATGAGAAATTTCAGTCTCTCACTCACACATGGACTGCACACCTCCTTTCAGAATTTCCTGAAATAGTTCTGGACATGTTCTACCAGAAACAGTGTTGGGGAACCTGCCTGCTTGTGTCTTAACCAGGCAGACGGCTGCCTCACTGTCTGCAGTAAAGCTGTAAGACAGACTAATTTGTACAACACTAGAACAATCTATTTTAAGATATAAAGACTTGAAGTCTAAATTTATTTAAGAAAAATAGCTTATAGGTACTAGAATTCAACAGACATAGGCCTATTTTCCACATAATTTTGATACAGACTACAAAACCCCCTTTTTTACCTATTATTGATTTTCAGAACACATCCAACATCTGCCTACTGATATTATTTTATTCCAGCCAGGTCTGTAAAGGGATCTTGAGTGAGGTGTTTGGAATATGCACCAAGTTGGTATGCAGTTTGAAGGGTGGTCACACCTATTTTCCACACTGATAAGAGAAAAGCTGTAATCCTATAATCCGAGCAAATGTCATTGGCTGATTCTTTTTGGAGGCAGAGGGTTATGGTTGTGTTTTGTTGAAGTAGCAAAGATGAACTTGTCCTCATGTAGGTCATGGTGGCTATTAACACAAAATTCTCAAGGGTGTCACCAGTGTTTTGGAGGAGAGAAAGGCTTTAGAACAGAAGTTGATTCAGCAGTGTCTGAAAGCAGATTTTAAATGGGAAAAAACTTGACATGAAGCAGCTGATTTCAGGGAGCAGTGATCTACAGCTAAAGAAGGGCAGTGCCTGAAGGCTGTAGTTAAGCTTTTAAAGTTAACCAGCTTAGAGTTGTTTTGATTCATGACTTATGAACAGCTGAGGTTAGTATATGAGTGTGACACCTGGTTACAGGGTGGGAGGAAGACAATAGCTTAGTAAATGATTTTTAATAGACAAACAAAAAGTTGGCCATTAGGCCAGAAACCAGAGACCAGCCTGGCTGATCAAATGAGACTCCTGGTATAAACACATAGCATCTACCCAGCCTACAGACACTGGCAATTTACTGTCATGAGCAGTCTGGTAGATTATTGTATTAAATGTCTGTATGTATTTAATTATTTGCTGTACTGTAATGTATGCAATAGCAGAGAATATATCACCAATGTCAGGAAGAACAGCACAGCTCAGCTGTTCAAAGCCACTTCCTCATCTACTTGCAGCAAAGAAATGTCTGTCCCACAGCCTCCCTTGATCATAGCCACAGGATCTGTGGGTGTCTCATGTAAGGCTGGAAGCAGGAAGGGCCAAGGCTGTGGCTCTCCTGAAGCCTTCCAGGACAGAACTATGTCCATATGTTACTTCGCTGCGTGAGGTTGTTTTCCTTCCTAATGAATGCAGAGGTTCTGAGACTCACTGTGTCCAATGATTATCTTCTCCAAAGCTGAGCTATTTGACAGCTGACTAAACAAAGAGGAGTAGCGGTCTAGCTCTTACCAGCATGAGAGCTGCTTAACCTTAACACCTGAAGCTGGCTGCAGTTGGTAAGAGCATGGGGTAGTAATGAGCAGCTGGGGACTGCACTTTTTCGTCAGTTACACATTCTCCCTAATCTCAGACAGGAGATTACCATGTATTTGTTGGTAATGAAGTCTGAATTTCCCTTGCTGGTCCTCTGAAGATGGGTGGGTGCACTTCTGCTGTCTAAAATACCTTGTGGTTTAACACTCAATAGCAAAGTCAAGGTGCTTGACAGAGATACTGCCATTTAAGTGGTTAAGGTTTTTCACTGACCTTCTCCAGGTATCAGATGGAATAAAAGATTAAACCAGGTTTTCTTTGTGGGGATGGATAGAAGAACAAACCTTTCCCACAGTAAAGGAGGAACTGCAGAAATTCATTATGATGCTAAAGATTAGGGAAAACAACAAAAGGGGGTGGAAACTGAACTAGATGTGGCCAGAATGGGTGTATATGTGGACATGAGGAGGGAGGGCACTGGTACTCTGACTGCTAGACAGTATCCTAATGACGTATGAGAGAGAAGACAATGCTTCTCTGCATGCTCCATGTTGACAACTCAGTGACTGTTGCATAGGCAAAAGCTTGTTTGTCTTCTTTTAAACTGTGTCCTGCAATGTGATAACTACCTTCAGAAAAACAGCATGTACTGGACATAAATGTATTAGAGTTATTCTCATAAAACCTGATACTCTAGTTAAAACGTCCCTTATGTATGGAAGCAGAATAGGAAAACCTGAGTATCAGAAGTTTTCCATAGCCAAGCCTGGTATGAAATTCTCGAGTAGGTGACATCTTTTTTAAGCATTCAGATTAATATATAATAACATTATCATCCCATACCCCAAGAAAACTGTGAGGTGGCTCAGAATAGAGGATTAGAATCTCATGAAAATCTGAGCACTGTTGCAAAGCTTTGAGAGAACTTTATCTAGATGAATTAACCATTCCTGCAGTACACTTTACATACTTAAGTTTAAATAAGTTTCTTCTCTTTTATTTCCTGAATGCAATATTATAAAGGTTGCAGAGTCACCAGTTAAAGTTTCAAAAGAATAAATAATTTTTTCTCACCACAGCAATAACTCCAAGTCTAGAACAAAAGTGTTCAAGTAGCATCGACATTCTTAATGCAGTGTCATGGCAGCACTGGTGTGTGTATCCCACTGCTTTAGAATCTAATAAAGATTTAAGTTTTCTGTAGGACTGACATCCCAAAAGGAAGAATTTAGCATGAAATAACACATATATCTTTCTCTTTGTAATACAGTATTTAGCAGCTTTGTTTTGAAGGATTTCAGCTCATCTCTTCCTTCTTTCTATACTCTCTCTATTCTTTTCTCTCTATTTTGGTTCATAAAAATCTCTTCTGGTTTAAGACCAACTTAGAAAATTTGAAACAAAATTTTGTTTTCATCCTATTTTAAGATGTAACCCACAATTTTTTGTATGCCTCCTTTAAAAATCATTAATATCTCAGGTCTTCTGAATTCTTACACATTCTTGCCAAAGTCCATTATTAAAACCCCATAAAAGTTTCATTGCACTTTGTTAGCACAGAGGACATGATAGAGTTAAATAATTCCACATTAAGTGCAGCATGTATAAAAATGAGTTAGGCAGTAATTCTTTACCATTTTACTCAGAGCCTGAATTTCCTCTTCATATCTAAACTTACTGTTTAGCAAATGATCTATTATGGACCCCAATACTTACTGTTTTGGAAATTACTTTACAGACTAAACTTGGCTCACAGGAAGCAAAATATTTTTAAGGTTAATTCTTGTAAAACTGAACCAGGAGATGGGTGAGTCAAGACAGATTCTTTCATCAATAGGCAGAAACATGTTCAACTCCAAGATTGCAGCTATGAATCAAGCTGTCTAAAAGTTTGTTTTACAAAAGTGTGCACCTCTGAACACAGTAAACAGATGAGTAAATTAAATTTGTGTCCTGAAAATTTAGGAAATTTCTCCTATGGTGCCATTCTATCCCACTCTTATTCAAGGGAGCTTACCATTGATTTCAAGAGTGACATAGTGAAGGTGGCTGTTAAACACCCACCCTTTTTCTGCAGAACTGTATTTTGTGTGCTCTCACATGAGATAGAGATAGCTGTATGTACCTGTTTGATCTGTGGGATGCCTGAGTGAAAAAAAAATGGTGCTGTAGAGATTATAGAATAACTTGTTTTGGTCCACAGAGATGACCCAAGTCCTACCACAAGATTTATACTTTTGTGTACTGGGCAATAATTCAGATTTAATCTTGATGATTTAAATGACTTTCAGATAGGACAATAAAACTGTTTGATAAAGGCCAGGCAGAGAGGTTGGGCAGAGTGAGTCAATAGTTCATGAGTGTTTGGATATTGACTCAGCACTGAGTTTACCAGTGATTTGTCTCTGATCTGTGAGAAAATGATTATATTCAGATAGATTTATGTACAGGAAGGTGTTTCAAAACACAAATTAAGTCTTGCTTTGTCATAGATATTCAGTTTTTATGTTCATTTTGAAGTTAGCCTCCTTCCTGGAGTGTATCCCCTCTGCCTTGTACAGGGAAAGATCATCTAAAGCAGTGTTTCAGGAATTACAACTATACGATTCAGTTATGCACTTTGCTTCAGATAGTCTTGTAAGCTTCAGCAGTTCTTATTTCTACATCTAAGAAATGTGAGATCAGGGTGGAGGTTGTATTATATCCTTGTTTTGATGGCTAGTCTAAAGATAAACCAGATGACATTGGTCTTCTGTGAGAGAAGAGAAATGTACCCATATCTCAATAGAACTCAGCTGCATCTTACAGCAGCTAGTTTTATGACCAAAAATTGTCCTCTTTTCTAAATAAAAGCTGTATTATCTTTTTTTTTTTTTTACACTGGTCCATTGAAATTATTCCCCTCTAATTTAAATTTACTGGCAGTACTTGATAAATTGGGTTAACCTTGTAAGCCAGTGGCAATGTTTATTTATTAGTCTTCCACATTTAGAATTTAGGATACATTTTAGAGAAGTTTAATGAGATCCATTGGCTGCCTGATTGACAAACAATGGCTTTATAAGCACTCTTTTCATACTTTAAAATTGCCAAATAAAACACTGTGATAAGAAGGGGAAAAAAATTCAGGAATCTAAGAAACATTTGTAATAAGAAAAATCCTTTTTTCTGTTTTGTTTGCCTGGGATAAGCAGGACATCAATCCTCTCCGTAGCACATCATAAGCTAAAAATAAAACAAAGCATTTAAAAGCTCATCTTGATAACATCATAGAAAGCAGAAAACCACATGAATTTTTAGTGTTTAACTTGAGATGGCCTTGAGCTGATTTAGAGGACAGACAATTAGTTAGGTGTGACTCATATGCCTTTTTATTGATCTGTTGTACTTTGCGTGTAGGCATGCATGCTTGCAGGACTCATTTTGCTCCCAGCATAAGTATTGGAAAACAATATGTGCCAATACAATAATACACTGCTAGTCTTTCAAACTTCAGGGTTCTAAAATAGAAGACATCCCAACAGAAAAGGGTCATATCCCATTATGCAATTATAATTTCTAGGCTAAGTAAGATGCTTTCTTACAGACTAATTAAAAAAAAAAAAGATTATTCAAGCCAAGCTCATAATTTCTTTCACAGGTGTGGTGATTCATTTTTCTTAAATGATTGTTCTGTTCATCCCCAAAATGTACAAGTTGTAACTCCTCCCTAAGTTGTATGTGTTCTCCTCCCCTATCAGTACCCCATTGGTCCAAGCCTTGGATCTGCCCCCTGGTGGGAACTCTGTCTTAGGGTGGTACACCAGGTTTGCTCTCTCTCTCAGTCTCTCTCTGCTTCTGCCCCTGGCTGGGGCCTTGCTCTGAGCCTGGGCCTGAGCCTAGGGCTGGGCCTAGGCCTGGCTCTGGCCTTGGCCTTCTTGCTTCTTGCCTCTCCTTTGGGAGCCATGCTCCACCCCCGCGGTGTGGGACTCTGAATAAACCTCATCTGATCAGCATCCTCTGAAGCCGTGTCATGTCTTGCCTGCCTGCACGCTGCCATTAGCTAGCACAACCAAGAGACGGCTCCCAAGAAGCTCCGGTAAGGCTTTTGTACCTGCTCCACCTTCCGGGACCCAGAGATATGTTGCCCCCAGCCCTCCTGCATGCTGCTAGCCGAGCCCAAAAAGAGCAGGGGGGGAGAAGAACGCAACACACAAGAATTTGCTAGATGAAGAGATAAATCAAATAGTGGATACACAGATCACATTACTACCAACATATTGACTTCAATAGGCCTTACATTAATTAAATTCCTGCAAATCTCAAGTTTGAGCAATCCCCAAAAGAAAAAAAAGGTCTCACTTATACATGGGTGCTCAACACTGCTCAGTAATTAAGCTCCCATTAGAGGAGCTTGTTAATCAGTTGCTTGGCCGAACAGTAATAATTTCAGAATGAATCATCCATCCTAGGTTTTTCTCCCCCAGGAGGATTAGCCACAGCTCAGTTCCTTGAAAGGTGATAGAAAAAATCCTCCTGGAAGCCACTTCCAGCCATGGAAAGGATGAGAAGGTGCTTGGGAATAGCCCAGTCAGACAGATGGACCAGGGACAAATGATGCTCAACCAACTTGATTGCTTTCTACTATGATGTAAGGGAGAAGGAAGTTCTACATTTAAGCAAGGCCTTTGGCATGGTCTTCCTTAGACCCACTGTAGTCAAACCACTGAGATACAGGGTATGTACACGACAAAATGGTGGTGTACACACTGGTTGGACTGCCAGGTTCAAAAGGTGGTGATGGCAGCATGAGGCCCAGTTAGAAGTAGTATTTTTCACAGATTAGCACTGGGACCAGTTAAGTTTATTGCCTTCATTAATGACCTGGATGATGGGTTGGACTGCAGCACTCTTGGTGTATTTGCAGATGAAATCAAATGTGGGGTTGTGCCAAAATGTACTGAAAGGTAGGCTGCTGTTCAAACAGGACTGTTTCTTTGAACAAACACCAGTATAAATGTTGTCCTTTGGAAAGGACAAAGCCCTGCACAAGGACAGGCTGATGCCATCCAGCTGGCAACAGCTCTGCAGAAAATTCCCAGGGATCCTAGTGGGATGCAATTTGGCCAGGAGACATGATCATTCATTTAGCAAAACATTGCACCATCAAGGGGAAGGGATCCTTCACAGGTTTTCAGCAGTGGTGAGACCACTCCTGGTGTGCTATCCTGGGCTCACAGAAGAGAACAAATGCTGACATACAGGAAGGACTCCAGTGGAAGGAGTCCCTTGTGATGGCTGGAAGGCAGGGCATATGTAGGATCTGGAATTCAATGAGCTCATTCAGCCTTGTGGAGAAGAGGGAAAGGGGAGACTAGGCTGTGGTTATTGGCTGGTGGGAAGGTACACATTCTGCTCAGGGATGCACAGCAACAGGTTAAGGAGGTAATAGGCATGTGCTGGAATAGAGGAAACCCCATTAGGTATGAGGAAAATAATGTGATGATGTTAACAACTTTGGAACAAAGTTCAGGGTAGTCCTTGGAGATACTCAAACATTAAATGAACAAAGTCCTAGCACAACCTGATCTAACTGGATTGGTTTCAAAGCAGGAGCTGGAGCAGACTGTCTATAAAGTCTTCCAATCTAAATTATCCTGTGATTACTTTTTAATGGTGAATTGTTTCAGCTAAAACAACTCAACTTCTTTGGAAAACAAATCTAGAGGAAAATTAAATCTTTTGTGCAAGTTCTAACTGATAAGAATACATTTGTTGATAAGAATACAAATGTTTTGGCAGAACTGTTTTAAATATATCAAACCAAGTGAATTTGATTAAATTTACAGGTACAGAAATTAGCTTTGCTGTTGTAATAATGCCTTTTGCTAGAAGGGTGGTTTTCTCTTCAGCTAACAGCAGTCCTAGGATCTGTGCCTCACAGACACTCAGAGAATCAAAGTTTGATTTGAGAATGCAGCCAGGTAGACAGATGAAGGCACACATTTTATCTGCTTATAATGATACTGGACTTTTGTTTTTAAGATAAATTGTACCTGCTAAGAAAACCAGATTCACCTACCCAGGCAAATGGAAAATGCCAAACAGATTTCATAAGAAGAAAACAATAACTTGTGCTGAGTTCCATCAACATTTCTCCGATAGATGTTTCCAACCACACACTGACTATACTCCAGCTACAGAAGAAGGAACAATTAATAACCTCCTTGTCAATGTTTAGAGACTGTCTGAAACTCATCTTCATAAGAAGATTGTACCACTCCCTTTTAGACATCTAAGGCAAGGTCCCTGTGGTAGCAAAGTAATATAACTGAGGCTCATGAAGTTTCATGAAACTTCATTCTGCTTTGCTTAGGCTCAAGGGCAGCAGACAGGATTGGATAAGAGAATAGGCTTTGGGAAAATACCCACAGCTAAGAAGGACTGTCATTCCCCCTGCTTTCCTTGCAAGGGGAAAGAAAAAATTTTAAGTGGTTATGGTGCTAAGAGCAGCACGAAGGAGAAGTAAGTCAAAAGTTGTCATTGCAACAGTCCACAGAGAGGGGACCTCTTCTGTGGCTCTGTCAACCCAGGTATCACTGGCAATGAAGCAGGGATCAGCTGTGGTTTATCCCTTCTCAAGGCAAAAGGAAAGGATTTTTAACTGCCTCCTGAAGATAAACCTGAAGTTACATCTGCATATGTGATGTCAGTGACCATTGGTGTATATTAAAAGTTACACTAGTTTATCATGCCATCCTTGGTTTTGAGTCACAATGGCTGCAGGCCATATTTTCTGCTATGAATATGTGTGATACAGCAAAAGACTTGAGACTTTCAGGGTGCTTATATCAAAGGGACTGGGACATTTTGATATGGTCACTGAGATGCTCAGCAGTGGCTCAGCAGCACTGCTGTGCAAAGAACCAGAACCTGAGATGTAAGAAATGTATTGTCTAAGAAACATGCAAGTCTAAGTCTGTCTGGCAGAAAAGCCTTTAGATGTGGATCAGGGCATATGCTTTTTCTCATTTCCTTTACATGAGATTTCTCCATTATTCTTGTCTTTAAAAGTCATTTATTGGCATAATGCTGCCTATTACTGCATAGTCTGAAAGTCACATCATTCTCAATATTATTTCAGTAAAAATACACTTCTGCAGCAAATACTCTTGTTTGAAGAGAATGTCATTGAGTCAGACAAGGCATTGGGAAGACCAGTAGAGGTTTACTTTCATATCTTAGCATCCCATCTTCTTTATTACAATTCAAAAGAAATGTTTCATCTGCTAGGTTCACAAGCATACTGAATATGAATATTTGACTTTTCATCCCAGTGCATGTTCTTACTATGATTTTATATAGCAGTTTCAGAGTGTAGGTCTATGGCCTCTGCTGGACTCTCCAGACTGATTTTACTATGATACATCTCCCTGTCCTATTAAATTCTTTTCTTGCCACAGAAAGCTAACCCAGTGTGAAACAACTGGAAAAAACCCTCCAACCCTATGCTGAAGGAAACTTCTAACCCTATAAGAAATACCTCCTTTTAAGACCATGCTGACAGGGCATTGTTGCCAGAGATGGATAAGGTCCCGTTTCTGCTAAGGAATGCACTGCATCTTGCACATTTGAGATTTTGGATCTTAAATGAGAGTTGTGGTGCTGTTGACTCACTGCCAGCTCCCTCTGGTGGAGTCTCTCACCCTCACCTGACAACCTGCCAGGTTTTCCCATCCCAACCATGCTTGGCAGATGCTGGAAGAGGTGAGGGTTCTCCGTGCCTCTGCAGGGTTTTATCTGGCCCTAGATGCTGCAGGCCTGACAAGACAAACAAGTAACCTCCATCCCTGTGGCCCAACTGCACCCTTTAAAAGAAATTTGCTCCTATACTGCAGCATGTTGTACAACCACTGGCACTGACTGTTGAATCACAGCGACCTATGCAAAACAAAGGGTGCCAATCTCAGCGAAAGTCTCATGTCTTTCAGCTCCTAAGGGACTTTGTGCACTTGAAAACATGCACAGTTTCCTGCAGCTTTCCTCCCCCAGGTCCCTTTTCCTCAGCGTACTTGGGCAGAGGGGGATCAGAAGTTATGGCATGCTGAGGCATGGCAGCACCTACAAGTGGGTTTAAAGAAGAGCTAGATAAAACTTGTGTGACGAGGTGTGATGACTCTTT
Source organism: Acrocephalus scirpaceus scirpaceus (assembly GCA_910950805.1). NCBI lineage: Eukaryota > Metazoa > Chordata > Aves > Passeriformes > Sylviidae > Acrocephalus > Acrocephalus scirpaceus. The sequence goes on from OU383776.1 coordinate 43,911,289, forward strand.
TATACATTTGCACCCTGATGTGCACTGTGCAAACCCAGAGGGGTCAAGTGGAGGATAGATGTGTGTGCAGCCTAACAGGTCTGACAGCAACAGAAAGCAGACCAGATCACGCTGTGCTTTGGAGGAGTGGTGGACATACCAGCAGTGCCCTGAAGCTCCAACAGCACTCTGACGCAAAACTGCTGGCAGGAGCGAGTCCATCTCAAGCTGCCATTAATACTGTCTTTCCTGTATTTCCTGTGTGGAGGATCACACATTGGTCTATTCCTCCTCCTGCTGGCCATCAGTTAAATTACTGCTAACATTGGGAGATCACAGCACAGGATTAAAATAAATTGAAAGGAATAGAGATCTGGCTGTTTGAAGTACAACTGAGAAATACTGAAAAATACCTACAAAAACTTATCTGCACAGAGTATTAAGGTAGAGAGAAAATTACCTAGAACTATAATTTTCCATTTCTGAGCACTTTCTGAACATCTTTATTAAAAGGACAGAATAGTGATGATGATGACAGCAATAATTAATTTAAGTTTCTGCATGTGAAATGCTCTTGTGCTATCAGAGAAATGAAAGACATTTTTCAGAGTAGCCTTTGTTGTTGCAGAAAAGAAAGGGGTTGCTGGTCACAGTAGTCAGGAGACCCATGTTTTTATTTCCAGCTGGGCTGCACGTTTCCTGTGTGACTTTGCAACTCCCCCTACCTCTGTTTCCCATTTCTATGTTGCATAATAAATATCTTGGTGAAGCAGAAATATATAAATATCTCTACTCACAGAAACTATTTGCATCTCTTTATTCACATGGTGCCAGAAAAGTCTAAAGTCTCCTTTAATGGCTTAATCAGGAATAATGGCAGGAGGATCCTTGCCTGTGCTGCAGAAGGAGTTTTTCACTCTCTTCTTCAGTGACACTTGGGAGGCTGCTTTTGGAGAAGTGTGGTCTTCATGGCTCTTTGGGGTGCTACAGAAACCCAGAGTCGGGAGGAGGTATCAAAACAGCCTTGCAGGAGTGGGAGGTGAATGAAAGAAGTAGTCCCCAAGCCACTGAAACTGAAAATTACTGAATCCTTCACAATCCAGGTTTCTTTTTTAGGCTCTAGCTACTACACCCTTCTACCTTTTTCTGGAGACAGATGAACATATGACCTTTGTGCCTTGTTTAGTTTCATCCCTCTGAAGTGCATTTTAAGGGATGATGTCTTGCTGTCCATGCGCAATTGTGAAAACTAATGGGAAATTCTGCTACATCAGCTCAAAATTCTACCGTATCACAAAGTCTTCATTTTGCTCAGGTGAAAACATTTCACTTCCAGGTGAAGAAAATGAAAAGGCATCCATCTCAACAGATGCTCCTACAGCTTCTAACCAAACACTGCACGTGGCTATACTTATGCAATACAGAAGACCTAGTGGGATTCCAGGGATTTCTCAGAAAATTTTTTCCCAGCATGAGCCCAGACAGAATCTCCTGAAGCAAGTCTGGCAATCTGTAGTATATGTGCCAAAGACAATACAAAGGCAAATTTCAAATGGCACTCAAAATAGGAAACCCACAGCCAGCACACAGTTGGAGGCATTTGAACATGGGAAAGTCATTGTCTCTCATAGCCTCTGGGATTTCCTTCTAGAGACCAGCAGGGTGTGTGGGGGCTGGTGAATACATTCTGTACCCCACTGGTATGTGGCTGGGATACTCCACCTGCTCAGCAGCATGGAGGTCCCTGTGGAGATCCAAGGCTGAGGGATGAGCACAGCTGCTATTTGATTTAGGAAATGTCAGGCTCTTTCAGCACTTTGGAAGATAAGGGTCGTTCACAGAATCCATGCCATCCCAGAAAAACAGAAGGTCATGATATTATAAATAAAACCTAAGCCATCATTCAAGTCCATCAACCCTCTATTACAGTCACAGTTTATGTTCATGACTTTTTAGGAAGATCAGGCTCAAAAACTGGATGAAGATGTCCAGTTCATTTCACAGTGACTTTTAGCTGGTTTAAACAACCTGGCAAGAGAAGGATTTTTTGCATTAATTTATAAGTACAGGAAGCCGTTTAAGGAAGATGCAACCTATAAGTTCCTGTGTTTCTTCTGCTTAAGTAAGGATCATGCTTAAAAACAATGAGACTGAAGTTCTGATTCACCCTTTTAAAACTGTGGTCTTGCCAAAGGGTACAGATCACTTCTGTGCTGGAGAATTTATCCATGAAACCTGACATTCTCTCTCTTTTACATTAACCCCAGTGTTTCACCGTGTGTGCTCTCTGCCACTTACATACTGGTATTTGTGAAGCCTTCATCTTTCTGATGAAACGTGTATTAAAGATGAAAGCTGGATTTTGTGGTGAGACCTCTGCTGCTCAGGAGCCACAACCTCCGAAGTGCACACACCGCCTTTGGGGTATATTGAGGGTCAAATTGCTCAGGAGGAGTGCCTGGTGTTTTTAGAAAAGTGCTGGTGGCAAGGACACTTTCCTTGGTCTGACACACCCAGCCTGTCACAAAGTGCTAGTTAGGACCACCCTGTAAGTTAAGTGCTATTAAATGGTAGCTATGGTATTAATACATATCACTGTCCATCACCTATGTGAATGTTTAAAAGTCAGATGATGATTTTACAGGTAGGCAGCCCTGAACAACACTTGAGTGTTCTTGAAAATTTTGTGCCACTAGCAATACACAGGATTGAACAAGAAAATGCCTGCTTTGGGGTCCTGTCTCCCTGGTGTGAGAAATTTGTGAGCCAGGAGAGGTAAAGAGTTGGACTGCTGGTGAGCCTAGGCCAGATTATTCAGTAGATGCATTTTGGTCAGTCCTGGGAGTTAAGTAGGAGCCCTCAGCAGATGGTCTGCAGAGCACAGCTGTAGAACAGCCTGTGCAGGAGCACAACAGCAATACTGTTTCCCATAGACTAAAATAATGAATCATGGCTTCCTCTTGCTACTGTTGTTCATGTAATCTTTACAATAATTTATAATTAGATTAGCTGCCCTTTGAATAGGTGCAGTCTATTTTAAAGAGTTGCTAAGGTAAGTGATGATTTCCTTATTTCATCCTGTGTAGGGGAAATTTCCTGTAGGGGAAATTTTACTTCCAGGTGAGCCTGAACTTGCAACTCATTGAAAACAGATACTTGTTTATCAGGAGTTCTACAGTTATCAAGTAGAGGATTCTCAGTGTGTATTATGGAGTGTTGATTGTACTGCTTCATTTTAATGGTAAAAGAAGAGCTACTGTAATTTACATTAATTGTTTAATCTCAAAATAAGGGAGTGGAATTTTTGGGATTTGAATCTTTAAAATTTTTTGACGCTTTCTTACAAACTTTTACTCAGCCTGATTTTTTGCTCTTTCTTCTGGTTGTAAGCACAGTTACTGCTGTGCATGCAAAATAAACAAACTAAACCCCAAACTACCAAAAGAAGTCTGAAAGGGAAGAATGATTCCTAGATTTCCTCTCTTCTTTCCTACTTGAATACAGAAGCCCAAGATCTAAGGGGCCACAGAAGCTAAGCTGCATGTCTCTCAACAGTGGGAAATCTAATACACACCTTCAAAATAAACAACAAAGTTCCCCAGTGTCCTTGCCCTCTACCACTTTGTAGCACATGAAAAAGTAGAGAAGTTCTCTGGCTTCTGTAAAAAACCCTAACATGTTATCATCCTATATTAGGCAGCCAGCTGACTCCATAAATCCTCTGAGCCCCCGTGAGCTGTGTAGCAGCAGCTGTCTGCACCCTGCCTGTGCACACTGTGAGCAGCTTGTTCCCAGCAGCCTGCTTGTGGTGTGAGCAAACAGCCCACAGAGCAGCAGTGGCCTGGGACAGGCTAACAAAGCTCAGTGCCAGATAACTTGACACTGGGAATTTCCCTTCTCTCACTGAAACTCCCTTGTGTGCCCTGCTCCAGCAGATTTATTCCCAAATGCTCTGGTTTGTGCTCAGCAGCAGGGATGAGAAGGTCAGCCCGAGACAGCTGCCCACTACCACACTACCCAGAGTGTGCATTCATGAGAGGCACCAGTGCTGCTGGAAGGACAGCACTGAGGTGCAATACCCAGTGCTCGGCAGCTGTGCTGGTGCACAGAGGTAAAAGAAGCTTCTCCAGGAGACATTGGTTGTAGGTTTAAAAGTAGTCTCTGCTTTGATGAGTTAAAGGACAAAGGTGAGTACCTTTTATTATTTAATCTGTCATAAAGTTCAGTGCAATTCAAGGTTACCGTAAAAAATAGAAATATTCACCTAATCTTTCTCCATCTGATTCACTGTGAATTGTGTGATATGTCCTCAGTGACAGAGGAATACAAGCAAGAAACAAGCGTATAAGAGTTTTAAAGAGTGTTGCGGTGTGTTTTGTATTTTTATGTTTTGTTTATATCTATTTTTTATTATGTAAGTTCTGTAATGGTTTTTCCCAAGTTCCCCCTGTACTTCTCCCCATCTGGTACAATCTCCTGCCTGGGAAATTCCCTTTGTTCCCCTCTGTCACAACCTGTTGTCAATCATTTGCTGCTCTCCTCCCAGTGTCTGCCCTCCTCCGGGAGGCCCTTCCCCTCTTTCCAGAGATATAGGGGAGACTCAGTCCCTGATTAGAGCAAGCTGGAGAATTCCCCACCCCTCATCTTCCAGTGGTTGTCTGTGTGTCATCCCCATTCCCCTGATTGGCTTTTTTCCTCTTGTGTCCACCCCTCTTTCCACTCCCTTATAATCACTGACCCTGCCCCCAGCTCGCTCTCTGCCTCTCAGCCTCTGCCTCGGGCTGGGGCCTTGCTCAAGGCCCAGGCCTGGGCCTAGGCCTGGCTCTGGCCTTGGCCCTCTTAGCTCTCTATCGCTCTCTTCGTCTCCTCTCTCACCCCCTCCTTCTCTCTCTCTCCTGGGACGCGTGACTGCCTGCACCATGGGGTGCATGTGACAATAAACTTTATCTTGCCACGAGGCCTCCTTCTTCTTACCTTCGTCAAGCCTCACCAACAGCTCTCGTGTAGCTCCTGGACTACCAAGGAGGTAGTGGCTGGTCCGCTAGCCACTGCCCAACCGGACTTGAAACCATTCCCAGCCAGGGCAGCCGGGATTAGCTGGAAAACTATCTCCAGCGGGCACAGGGAATTATTTCAAAAGAGTATATCCCTGGTTTTATATAAAACAACACTAAAGACAGACAGGTCCTGGAATACAGGTCTATATATATATTCCACTGACAGTGTGCTGCTCAGATGTGTTTTCCCACAACAAAACCCCACAGAAATTCTTCAAACTTTCATCCCATGAACTTCCAGAACTAGCATTTCTCTCTCTCTCTCTCCCTCTCTCTCTCACTCTCCTCACCTCTCCCTCATTAAGTACTCCTTAAATACATTTTAGTACTCATTAAGTACATTATAGTACTCTCGAGTAAGTGACACCAATATTGAGAACAAAATGGTTGATACGGTTCTCCCTATCTGACCACAGCAAAGGATGTTATTCTGAGTCACTATAAAGAAAAAGTCCCAGTTCCTCATTAAAAGTAAAGATTTGTGTCAGAAGGTGTCTCAAACTACTTACGAAGTGTGAAAGTCTACACTGTTCCTTTTCTCAAGTCTCATTTTATTGGTAAATTGATCCAGTTGATATTTTTGAGGAGAATAGTCCTTTGTAAAAAGCTATATTCTAATAAAAGCTTTCCATATGAAAAAATCACTTATATGAAAATTTTTCCTGCCAATACTATTTTATTTTCTTTTTAGTTGACAATTTAAAAAAAAATCTAACTTTTCTTTCTGAAAGTATTTTAATTCAAAGGTCATTTAGGATTAACTCTATGGTCAATCATTTAGATATTGATTATTATTAGACTAAGTTTATGATCAAAATTAACCCAAAACTCGTGACATTTGGATTTTCAAAACTTCTTGCTTTTAAATGTTTTTATTACTTTTAGGACCTTCTTGTCCCAACTAGATTTGGGACTTTGTATTTCATGTTGAAAACATGATTCCCCTTGATTTGGAGGCAGGAACTATTTTTCTCTTGAGATCTCCAGTTTAAAAAGGTGCTATTTACTTGGTAAGTGCACAAGAAGACACAAACCCAGAGCAGGACTAAGCAACTGGAAAAGGGACTCAAAACATCTTGCAGATCCTGAGTTTCTTCCAAGACTTCAGTCCTTTTCTTCTGGATATTTGCCCTGTTTTACATAAGCTAAAAGCTGGTCAGGAGAACCAAGACAATTCATTCTTGGAAAGGCCAACCCTTTCCAAATGACCAGGGAATTTTAAGCCACTTATGACTGTCCATGGAAGCAAGGTGTACCTTTGGTGTCATTATGGTTTCTCCAAGAGCAGTGGCAGCACTCTCTAACTGGGAGAAATCCCAGCTGTCACCTCTTGAAGCACAATGGGGCTGTGGAATGCAGTGGCCTCTCCAGAGCTAAGACTTTTGCTGCACAAGGGTAGGACTTGGATTGTGTGCAGAGTGTGTGGGAAAGGGAGGCTGCTCCTGGAGGAGGTGTGGTATTCCCGGCTCAGGTTGATAATTTGGTCTGTAGAAAGGCATGTTGGAGCATGTTTGTAGTAATTGTTTCCAAACCAGAGTGGGATGAGTTACAGGATGAGTAACTGTGGCTAAACCCCTGTCTGCCAGTAAGGAAGCAGAAGATAACACATTGCAAACTGAGCACCCCATCTTTTATAGATGCATCTTTTAACCTGGGGTGGGGGGGATAATCACAAAGCCCTTTTAGAAGTAAGAGTTCCTTTTCAGAAAGCTGGAGTTCATCTGGAGTACTTGGAGGAATTAATTGTTCAAGTCATTTGAAATTATCAAGAAGCTAAGATGCAATACGTGCGAATAACCTGGAATTTCATGTTCTTTGACTAGAAACAGATTATTGGATTTCAGAGTGCCAAAGTCAAAAATAGTTTTTAAAGGTGTGAGGAGCAAATTAGAAAGGTTCAAAACTAAAGTAGTACTCGTTCTTGTCTAACAGGACACCCTGTCTTAAGTTTTTAAATTATGTTGAGCCTTCACCATCTCAGGTGTTTCAGGTCTGAGAAATGGTATAAAACTGATGACCTGTAAGCATCGATGTTCTGTGGACCTGTACAATCACAGTCTTAAGGGTGGCTATTCCCTTTCTTTGTATAAAATCAAAGTAAAATAGCAGAAGTTAAGGACACAGCCATTCACAAAGAATTCTCCTGGCATATCAACACTGAGGAAGGAGATGAAGAAGTAGGATACTTCACAAAACATAGCAAAACATGGCATTAACTTTGCCACATGGCATGTGGAAAAGAATTTATAAATAGAATTATATGCATCTATTTAACTTCAGTTGTCTTCTCTGATTTCAGCACTAGTACACTACATAGCATGTAATAAAATATACAAAACATGTTTCAAATTAAGACTTTATTAATTATTTACATGCAAAGAATAATTAACATTACAATTACATGATTTACAATACTTTGAAATGTCCTAGGCATCTACAGACATTCTGCTGCAATAGATTATACATAAAATGTAGATGCAAGCCATCTAAAGATGAATTCATAATTCATCCACAGACCTTTATTTTGGCTTTGGTACTCTCACACAGTAAAAGGAAATTCCTCCTCTGAGTGTTTCAAATAGAAACTTACTGATGCTAGGAATGGCACACACATGAAACTATGCAGTTTATTTGAATAAACACTTCTTGTGCTCACTTTGGTTTTTGCAAGTGTTTGATCAGCTCCTTCTCATCCAGTAAGACTATATGAACAGTACTATCACCTCCTTTTATAGTATCCAGACAATATGTAGTAACACCCAAAGCAATGGTAAGTTAATGCCAACCATGACTGCTACATGGTTTTGTAACACAAACATGATCACTCTTCAGTCAGGGGTTATGCCTCAACCATGCACAGCTTTAATTCCTGCCAGCTCTGTTTCATCTGTACCTTTGTAAACAAGTGCCTGTTCAAATACTCTCCTATTTGCATTCATGACTTCCCATGAACCACACATAAGTTGTTCCTCAGCTTTCTCAACATTGAGAACACTATCCTCACTCCAGCAAAGTCCGTTTTTCTAGAAAAGACAGTCTCTTGAGGTGCTGCAGAGATACCTACTTGCTGCTGCTTCTGCAGAGACATCAACCCCTCACCCACAGCCCCGACCCTTCCCTCCACCAGCTAGGTATCATACTGCCTTTTGGGTAGGAGGGCAGTGATTTTCCACATATACCTTAGCACACATTTCATCCTCTAGATTTGCAATGCTTGTGGTGTGATCACAGTGATTCCTGGCAAGGAATAGGGGAATTCCAAAATAGCTGTCTTTGTACATCTTCTGAATCACAAAAGGTATGAACGTCTCACAAAGCACCCAGTTTGTCCTGCAGGACATTTGTATCTTTCTTCTGCTGTGTTTCACTTGGCAGAGGCTCAAGGGGCTGAAGCAGAGCCTGTTTGTTCAAAAGGAGGATCCATGATGTGGTCTGGGAAACCTTGCATCCTTAAGTATTTGAGGTGAACATTGTACAGTAAGAAACTTCCTGACTCAATATTCTTGTTTTGTCTACATGCAGAAGGCTTTCTGCTTTAATCTCTGCAATTGAGACTTCTCTTCTGCAGAGATTTGGGAATTTCCAAGAGAAACCTTTGGAAGGGAGAACCTGCACTCTGCTGTTGTGGTGGACCAAGACTAAGTCAAGCTTATGTTGAGGTGAAGAGTGACTAGTGGCTCAGTGAGGCAGAAAACTGTACTTGGCACTCTTACCTCTGCTTTTTGAAGTCTTGTCCCAGTGTCAACAGCAGCACTTATGCAGTGCACGGGTATCACATCATCATGTGCTACCACAGCCTGCGCATACTCAGCCTTGATCAAAGACTATTGGGTTTGGGAAGACACTCACTGTGCATTTTTCCCAGCCACCTCTAGCTCTTTATAGTCTTCAATTAATGAAGTAAGTACAAAATTAATCAGCATGTAATTAATGATCATAATTCATTTATCAAGCTTTATGGATGTATTAGTTTCAAGTGAATAGGCCTCTCTTTCAAAGGCACTAAAAACTTAGCTTGCTGCTCCCATGTGTGTTGGTGTGATAGAGTGCATTTTTAATCATTAATTGCTTGGGTTTTCATTCACTAGATTAACTAATGAAATCTTCCACTGGCAGGTGATGCAGCATATACAAACTTCTGAGCAATGTGAAGCTGAGATACATAAGGCTAAACAAAATAAGCATTTGCTTTCAGAAAATTTGTAGGCAAAAGTTTTTTTCCTTCTGTTAGCTATCAACATTGCAATTTCTTTTTTTAGGACCAACTGCAGTTTTTCTCCTGCTTGCATGTTTATAATTCTCCTTAGCTGATATTAGCACTGCCCCTCTAATCAGGAATTGCAGTCAACTAGAAAATGGGATTGGAAGGGGTCATAACACATAGGCATTTATGAAAGGCAAGAAGGACTCTGAAGGACTGACTGCAAGGCTGTGGGTGGCTACATCCGTTTGTATCATTATTGAGAAACAAGTATCCAGAGGTTTCAGTAGAAAAAAAAGAGCCAGGAAGAAAGAGGAAGTTCAATCTATTCAAAAGATCTGCTAAGCCCTCAAGAACTGTAAAGGAGTGATCTTACAAGCAGGCAATAAAAAAGGAAATGAGAATAGTTTGGGGATTTTTAGTGGTATCCTGTGATTTTGCTAATAAAACATTTATTTTTAGACAATTTGACTACACATTTTTCTTTATGATATACAAAGAGTTTTTGTCTATGTCTGACTTCAGAAAGCTTTTTATTGCCAGATCAGGATTTTCTTGATTCTTTCTCTGGGTGCATGATCTTTTAGGAAGGACTGAAGATTCTGTTCTGACATCATACTTTTCACTGGGGTCCTGTTGTCTGAAATCTCAAGAAAGCCCCTCTTCCATATGTTGAACTTAGAGTTCTGTGAATGGGCTCAAAAAGACAAATAATTTGTGCTCTTCAGTTAAAATGTTTTCCCTTTCCTAATAATTAAACAGTGTTTTCCTGTTGGTCATTGAACATAGGCAGAAGAAGAATCCATGGATCGTGATCCCCAATCTTACTTCTCTTTTAACTCATGAGAATGAAAAAGATTGTACAAATCTAGAAATCTAAATATTTAATGACTCAATAAATAAGTAAAAATTTTTTACTGCTGAGGTCATCTACAAGTTTTATCACATGAGCCTTTTGTGAAATTAATAGGGTGTAATGACACCTAAGAAAAATGCATGCAGGCTTGAGTTCAAGAGTTAAGTAATCTGGGCTATTTGTATTTAGTCTTTATTAACAGTACTCAAACTAAGACTTCAGGCCCCAAAAACTGAGAGGGAGTAGAGGTCAATGGACTAAATGAAAAGAGAAAAAAGGAAGCAATTGCTTATATATTCAGAGCGGAATAAACCAGAGCTATAAAAAGGAGTAATGATACTAACAACAGTTGAGAAGTATGTCAGACATTTCAGAAGATGAAAAAGGAAACAAAATTTCTGTCTGAAACAGAGACTAAGTCAGAGGTCAGAGAGGCTTAGGGGTAGAATCTACAGGCTGACAGAACTGACTTTATGGGCCAAGGAGAAGGCATTTGCACAGGGAAAATAATACAAAACAAGCTATAAAGACCAAGTGCCAAATGTTTTGGTGTGAAAGTTTAACCAATCATGCAAGTTAGGAAGAAGCAGCAAGATGTCTGAAAGGAAAGGACTGGAGTCATGAAACAAAAAAACCAAAAGAACTAATGATTGATAATGAAAAGAAAAAATCATATGGAAAGTTTTCCACTCAGAAGTACATAAACACTATTTAATTATAGTGAGTAACAGGAAGAAAAGTCCCAAGACCCTCTTTAAATTCAAAATAGATTGTAAATCCAAAACATAGGAAGAACAAGAAAGCCTGAATATTGTTTCCTAAAGCAATAAAAACTACACCCATGAGATACACTGAGTGCAACAATGCATTTGTCTGAATGAGTTAAATTTAAATAGGGCATAATATACTTTCAATTCAGTGTGAGAGCTAGCTAGCGCTTTCTTGACTTTACTCCCTGCTGTGCTTGCTGTCTGTTTACACAAGTGTCCCAGTCACAGAAACTCTGTATATTGCTGTCATGTCTTGACTTGTTCTTGAATGTCTTTGTGTCTGTCCAGGTCTATTTAACTCTGAGATTCACCCAAGAAAAGCCACTTTGCAGCAGAGAGCTGAACTTAGCCTTTTTTTTTGCACAAACACAGATGTCTGAGATGACACACCCTTTGTGTAGTAGTACCGATGAACAACCCTTCTGAGAATCCACTGTGGTGGGAAGAACACTGCATATAATTCAGCAGCTAGAAACAGGCAAGTGTTTCATAAATATGCTTTTCTGTGGATGGTTAGTCAGGGAAGTGGTTATAGTGGTTGCTAATTATAATGACTGTCATTTACATCAGGCTCTTAGAAGACTGATTTCTGGGAGTTGATTTCAGGCAGGAATTCAACAAGGCTCAATTTAAAAAATCTTGGGTACAATTTGAAGTGGATGCTAAGGGGAAGGGAGTGTCTGTAACTCTTGGCCACAAGGCAGCACACCCATCACTGTACCAGCAACAGGCACAGATATTGGAAACTATACCTGGATGAACAGCTCCCACCACATCTCCATCTCTGCCCCTCTCCATGCTAGGATGGGACACTATAGTTTCAAAGCAGTGATGGAGATTGATGAGGGACTTGATTCGAAGAAGATGAGGCAGCTTTCAATACAGAGTGCAAATACTGAGGGAGAAATAAAGTCTAATCAGAAGGCATGGGGATGTGGAAAGCCTGGTGCAGAGTACAATGAGCCAATTACCAGACTCTGGGATTCTTTATGTTTGTTTTTTACAAAAATGAAGTCCTTTCTTGGTGAGTCCATTCATCCTCAACTACTAGTAAATACTGATTTTGTAAGGAAAAGGCACAGCTTGAGTCAGAGGCTGCCATGCTGCATCCTGACATGGTCAAGTTTAAAAATATTACTTGAAGATACTCACCTTGTCTGATCACAAGAGCAAGTGAGCATAAAATTCTGTCCAGAATTTAATCTGATTCAGATTAGCAGAGATCCTGATGCTGTTGTACTGGTTTTGTGCCAACCTTAGCACCTATTAATCCCCAAGAGTTTCTTATGCCTGGATTTTCTAGAGGGCACACAGTGGTTATAAACAGTTAACAATTGAATAGACTTATATAATGAGAATAAGTCTCAGCACAAATTGCCAAGAAAGACAGATGTTTGTTTTCACCTGCGATCTCAGCGATAATGCTTTTTAATAAATTTTGCTAACTTTTGCTTTTGTTTTGCTATCCAGACATCCAACACATTTCTATGTAATATTGCTCTGAGGCATATTTGCAAAATCAAAAAAAGCCCACAAGAAGCTAGACCCATCTCTAAGTATAAACTATGTGATTTAACAGGATGATTTTGTCATTGTCCTTGGTTTCCCTTGTGCCTGGATTATTAAGGTCATTCTCTAAGTCCTACAGTGAGAGACAAGGAGTAGACCTCAAATTAATCTATATTGCTTCTGCAGCTACCTGTGTTCTGAAATGCATGGGCTATTTCCTTGGAGGAGATCACTTAATATTGCCCACGGACCCATCTCTTCATGGAAAAGGAAGCTAGCTGTATGACAACACTTATTTTGAGAACACTTATAACTAATTAGGAAGCTCTTCAAACATATGGATACGGTCAGATGATCGGCCAAACTTAAAGTGATGGAAACACATTTGCTTAATTTTATTTCAATACCTTTTATTGCATTATTTTCTTGTTCAACCAGAAGATTCGGAAAAGTCAGTTGTGCAAGTGTTGTCTGAGTCTTGAGCTAATCTATTGTTCCGTAATTCATCTGAATCAGTAATTTTGTCTTCCTTAAAAAAAATCCTTAACATTTGGGGAAGTTTCACTCATTGACAACATCCAAATATTTGGATTAATGTAAAGAATTTACAGGGAAAAAAAAAGAAGACAAAGTCTCTGAAGATGCTGGTAAGATAATTACATGAAAGACAGTTCTTTTGTGACTTAGGAAATATTGTTAATTTTTAGTAATTATTTGCATGTGTAGAGATGTGTATGCTCTGACAGTAAGCTTTATTTATTTACTTCAAGATTACTTTTTCCTTTGAGCTGAAAAAGCATGCATCAGAAGACAAACAGTTTGCAGTGACAGACAGGGGAGAGTCTTAAAAGTGAGTCTCAAGGCCTGTTGTTTGTATCTAGTGTAATAGTTCATGGAGCTGCCAGTTGGGCAATTTTCTGAAATCACTTCCAGCAGGTGACAATACTAATGTGACACATTCTCACAGATTTCTGTGGACACAGGAATACTGAAAGAAGGAGAAGGAAGCACAGTCTGAAGACACTGGAAAACACAAGAAATCATATTGCCACCCACAACAACAACAAGAGAAAAATACAAACAAACAAACAAACAAGCAGATTTTGTTACCTAGGTATGTTGTGGACTTAAAACTTTCAGATAAAGCATTTGGCATCTGATGAGAAAAACTTTCAAGGAGAAGTGCCGGCACTGAGCAGTATTGCACCAAGTAGGTCTTCTCTGGTAAATATGAAATCTATGGGGCAGTTACATCTCATGAGGCTGGTGGGATTGGTCAGCTGTGAAAAGAGGAACTTTGGTATCCCTCAACACCCACACACTTCCTCATCAGCACTGAACTTGATAACGTGGTCTATAAAAGACCACTGTTTTCCCTGCCCCTTGCTGATAACAGCATGTACTCCACACCAGGCATTGAGATGTGCAAACCCTATGAAAATGTCCTCTGCTCCAGGAATTGTCTTACCAACCCCACCCCCTGCCTCACTGCTCCTTGGCAATGATTGTCTTTGCTGTGGAGTCCTGATATCTGTCCTAAAAAACTCAAGGAGGAACACTAAGGAGCCCAGATCTCCTGTTTTGCTGAAAGGTAGACTATGTGGTAAGACTTAGAGATGATTGTGGTGTCTTTATGGGGTGGAAAAGGGAGCTTTAAATAAGAAAGGTGAAAATTTTTAAAAAGCCCCTTCAGTTATTCTGGAAATAGCAGAAAGTACACATAATGATGGGAGCAGTTTGGATTTTCCCATCTAGACCATGCCCCTTGGCTTTCTCGTTCACCCATGCAAAATGCTGGCTGCAGATGTGAAAGGGAAAGGTTGATAGTCCTGGAAAAAAAATCTGTCAAGTTTACTTTGGTTGATGTGAGCTAGTTAGGGGCTATACAGGCAGCCTTTGGGCAAGAGAGAGGAGAAGGATCCGGTGGGGTCTTGTTGGGAGAGCAGAACTGGTCTGTGGGGTGGTGTCTCTGCAAGGTGCCAGAAAGGCTCCCAAAGGAGGCAGGTTGGGAGTGGAGGTGCAGGTTTCAGGGTTAAAAGCACTGCACATTCATTGGAGCTTTTTTCTCTGAGAGTTACTTGCAATTCCTGCTATCAGGTGTGTCCTGTTTGCAACTGGAAATGCTCAGCTGGCTGAGCTCCTCTGCTCTGGTGAGACGGTGTTGTTCTGCAAGCAGGCACGATGAGGCGTGTGAATCACACTATCCCAAATGCTTGGCATCCGCATGAGTCATTGTTTTGCTGCCATGTTTTACAATTCCTTCCTGTTTTGCAGTATCTGGGAGTTTGTTGTCCTTGTGATCTGTCCACAGCACTTTGAAAACTGCCTGAGGTTCAAATGTAAGAGCTGGCTTACAGTATTTTTTGTGTCCAAGGAAATCTGACAACCACAGAACGTTTCAAAGAAGAATGAAATTTAAAAAAACCCTTTTAAATACCCCACAGGAGTAAATATTTTGAAAGCTCCTTTGGTTGATTGGCTTTTTAATAAATCTTGAGGCCATTTTGATAGTAAAATATTTTTCTTCTGCTTTAAGTTGCTCTAAGTCTTCTAAACTATGCCTAAATAAACACTGAAAATTGCTTGAATTGAAAAATCAATTTCCTTTATTAAAATGTCACTAGCAAGTTTTGACACTACCAAAAAACAACACTTACAAAATCCTACCAATATGGGCTCTGTTTTGAAGTGTGATTTTGACCAAAAAAACACCCCCCCAAACCCCTTATTATTTCTGTCAAAAGGATCAATCAAAATATTTTTGGGCTATCTCTTTGTATATAGCTGCATACATGCAGGGATTGGCAAACACAAAAACTTGCCAGAAACAAAAGATGAAAATTCAGAAACATAAACATGCAAGTTGAAAGTTATCATAGTTTTAAACATTTTAAAACAAGTACTGAAATGCTTTTCCCATTTCCATTCCATTAAGCTTAAATATAATACACTTGACACTTTGCCAGTTACTTAAGAAAAAAAAAAATGAAATGGCTAGAATCTAAATCTTCATATGACAAATACTGGCAGTTGCAAGAGATTGCATTCTGGATTTTGCAATCAGATCTACATATTTAGGTAAGTGCAATAGCATATGTTGGCTCAAGGTGAGAAAGTAGGCACAAGGGACTAGATAGGAAACAGTGACAAGATATTTGTGGGTGGCACGTAAGCAAGTTCCCCCTGTCACGCCAGTACTAAAATAGCCTAAGAAATGTATTGGGAAGTATTAAGTTGAAATGAAGCTTTTTTCTCCCCCTTATTTAATATATGCCACCAATGCAACTATTTCTGCAGTGTTATTAAAGATGTAAAGTAAAAGTATAAAAGATGTAAAGTACAAAGGGTTCATGGCAGAGCCACATGGATGAGTAATGACTTCAAAAACATGTCCCACACTAGGAAACTCAAAATAGTTGGCTTACCAAAGAGGAAGTTAGGAGATGAGCTGGTCCCAGATGGTCAGCACTCATAGAGTGAGCAAGCCTTTGACTTTTTCCCTTAAGCCTGGCAGATGAAAATATCACAGGAACCAGAGAAGACAAAATCTTCAACAACAATATTTTCAGCAGCAAGTTTAACTAATCATTTAAACAATGCTTAAAAAAATGGGAGAGGTTTCTCAGCTGAAAGTTTTCATTTGGAATTTAGGTATTTTAAGAGAATGAAAACCACTTCTGTCAGATAAAAAATATTTCAGAGAAATTTGGTGATATATGTTATTTAGGAAGCTATCCTAAATATGTCGGGAGTGATCCCTTACACTCTAGAAATTCTTGGTTCTTGTTTACCATCATCTTAGTTTGGCATTCTTTCCATCAAGAAGGTGTGATGGATGGTGTTTGTGTGGCTTGGATGCTTCCAGTGATGTATTGTGTTCTATTAAAAAATGAAGAGGTTGGTTTCAACCCTCTAGGAAGAAAAGGAGTTTAGGCTGCTCTTGCTTAGGAGAGAGATCAGACATCCAAGCACCAGAGGATTGGAGAAGAAGGGCAAATTTTCTAGAGACTACTGGGAAAAATCTACTGCTGCTCAGAAAGTCAACAAGTTGGCCACAACCAACCATGAACATGAGGATCTGCCTGAGGAGACACAGTGGGCTGGGGAAGGAATTCCTATCAACCTTTCTATTTCCAGACTGTCTAAATTAGCTGCTGGGAGTTTTCCCAATTAATAATGTGAACTGTTCTAATTTTATTTCCATTAAAACTAAGCTCTTCTCACTAAAATTGATTTTTGGTGTTTTTTAAGGCCCTAATTTTGGATGAGGGTCTAGACACAGCCTTCAAGATTGACTAAATTAAGATACCCTTGCACTTTTTCTTTATTTATTCAATCCCCTCAATCTTTCCAGAAGTATTAAAAACTTTGATACTGGTTCTCTACTGTGTGGTGCCCATGTGACATTTTGGAAGGTCGGGAAGGTCTAGAAGGTTTAGACTCAAATCGTGGTCATCTTCTTCCCTGTGACAGTTACTAGTGAGGATTATTTGTTGGCCATGTTTACAAGAATATTTTGGTAGAGAGACTTTTCAGACTCTCTGGGTGACCTGAGACATCCAGACCTTCTGATAATCATGTCCCTTAATGCAGGTTCCCTAAACTTGTCACTCCCACTGTTTTCCTAACCTACCCTTCATCCTCTCTCAAGCAGATGACTTTGTATGTCTCAGTTTTTCTTTTTTTATTTGGTTTTATTTTGTAGCCTTCTAAGCATCCTCATTCTCTTTCTTCTGTTATAGATCTCCAGTTGTAATGTATGTAACAGTAAGTATATTTCCCCCTTCTTAACACAGGATGCCTAAAATTGAGCACAAAAATTATTTGAAAATATATGAGCAGAGCACAAGCAATTTCTCCCTGGGTCTCAAATTAGCCACCTGATCCTTTGTCCCAGCAGGACCTCTTTGGTTTCAAAACCACCTCCCTCCAGATGCCCTTCTGTAGAGCTACAATTGCCTATAATTTCCTACCCTGCATTTACATTATTTGATTGCCATTTTTTGTCTAGAATTTTGCATTTTTCACACTGAAAACTGAACCCAGTGTTTCTAGACCTTTTCTTTGATGTTCAAAAACTACTCTAATCTTGCTTTCTAGCACATCTAACCTTGCAGCTTATACAACACTGAGGGTGCAATAAACACATTCACTCTTGCATCATCCAGGTGGCTAGCAAGAACATTGAATACCTGCCTGGGGTAAACCCAAGAAAAACTAAATTGATACTACATCCCGTTTGACACTATTTTTGTCACCATTGTTTGAAGTGTGATTTCCAAAAATGCTTAGCAACCATCCTGGAACAGTATAATCCAAACCATATTAACTTTAAAAAATGCCATATAAGACTGTTCTTCAAAATCCTTATTTAAATCCACTTAAAAATTGAAATGCTTACCAGTGTACACCTAGCATGTTTTTTCTTTATTTCCAGCACCTAACGTCCTCATTTCATGCAAACATCCACTTTTGCTTTGATATTAAGTTTATGTTACCTTCAAACACCTAGAATGATTCAGATTTTTAACTACCAAATGGGATATAGAAAAAAGTAACAGTGGTCTCTGCAACCATTGCTTTTCATTAACTACATGAAAACCAGGTTATGATTTTGGTTTCTTAGAAAAACTTTCATAAAGGGAATAGCTTGGATGGGAGCTTAACACAAACAGGATAAAAAAACGCCCAGTATTCTAGTAATAATACCGTGCATTTATAAAATTATTTACTTCAAGACCCTCTATAGATCTTCTATAGTAATTTTACCTAAATATGTCTAAATGGATAAAGGAGAAAGAGTGATCCGTCATAACTTTGAATGGGGTGGAAAGATGCAAAGGCAAGACTTGCAATAGGAAAACTCCTTTAAATCTTTCATAAATGGTATTCCATATGTACTGAATTGTACATTGATATCTTGGGACACTAATAATAACAATAAACTGTATCAGTTGCAAAGTCACTGGCTGCAAATGCAATTGATAGAAGGAGGAGAATAAGCACAGTAGTCCCCTGTGGGAGCGGCAAAAGCATAAACTGTGAGTGCACTCACCGCCCTAGGAAAACTGTTGTTATCTGCTTTCCACACATCAAGAATAATGGGGCTGTGAACTGGGTAGATAAAGATGCTTATAATCCTCTTAAAGTGTAAGACCTCCTGCTTCTTGTCCTCATTGTACCCTTGCAATGCTTGTATTCTATTCCCACAGTTTTCCTGTCAGTCACATGGAGGTTCCCAACAAATACATATCATCCTACTGCACAGCTCACCAATCCCCCTTGCTTGGGATCCCAAATGCTCTACTGTTATGAGGGGTGCAGTCTGATTGCTCTAACATTTACCTCTATCCTCAGTAATGGAGCTGCAGTCAGTAAGGAGCTGGTACCTGGGATCTGGGGACTAGAGCATACATAAATTAACTTCAAATTACTGAAAGCTCTGCACTTTCAACTACAGAGGATGAAATTCAGGTAACAAAACTTGAGGTGCTCTATAAGACCATTTGTCTTGCTTTGCACTTCTGAGATCAGCTCAGTATCTCAAAGTTTTGCATGGCTCAGTCACACTGTTCTTTCAAGTCAGGCAATCACTCTCATCAACTAGTTTATGAATTTGAGAATGCAGGTCTTTCACTGGACCCTGGTGTTTGTCAAAACCTGAAATTTATTGCTTTTTAAACCATTTACACTGACCTGCTCTATTTTCTTTTCCATCAAAGTCCAAGCCATAGTCTGAGAAACTACCTAGGTTCAGCTGAACAGGGTATTTAGAGGTATTTAGCCTTTACTTTGAGAAACATGTGGCTGAACAGGCTTCAGTATTCCCCTGCAGTGTTAGCTAGGTGTTAAACAGCAGGTGAATGCCTTGGCATGTCTCCAGAGAAGCTCTGTGGAAAGGCCAAATAGCTTTACTGACAGCAGCAGCAGCAGACTGCACTTTCAACCTGTGTATATTTGGTCCCCCCTTTCAGATCCCTTTCCTTTGAAGTTGTCCCATAAGGACTCCTATATTCTATGGTGGATTGAGCTCAATATTTCTCCTTTGGAGAATATTTGGGAATCCTCAGCTGAAGGATTTATCTTTACAGTTCCAAGAGAGAATGTCACTTTAATTTTCAGTATACTGTCGATGTTAGATCAAGAGCTTCATCAATAAGAAGCTTATTGAGATAAAAGTAAAATAAAGATACATTATTTACATTACAGGTTCTGTGCAAAGAATTCTCAAGATTTCAGCCCAATCACCTTTTCTGTTGACCATCAATGATGAAAGGTATTATATCCTTGCATGAAAAAGTCAGTTTTGCACCTTTCTGTGCAAACAACAGTTTCACAAGTTTTTACTTTAGCTGTGATTGTCAAAAAGGAAGTGTCAAACAGGATGCAATCAGATAGTTGTTGCCGTTTTCTTTTCTGCAATGGCGGTGGCCTGGTCTAGGACTGACAGCACGGCGGCCACATGCTTGTGTGCCGCTCGGGCTTAATAACACACGCTTACACCAGTGTGGTGGACGGTTAAAAAGTATTTATTATTTCAAACATGCAGGTTATATACTCTGGGGTTCCTCACTACGTCAGAGGGGTCTTGCTACACTTCCTGAGTTAGTAGGGAGAATGGAAAAGTACTAGCACGTTGTTAGGAGGGTTACATTCTGGGGGTGATAGCTTATCTTGGGGGGTTGGAGTGTTCTCTGCTCTGTCCGTTACAACCGATATCTTCCGAGCGCCTGTCCCTATCCAACCACATCTCCCCCCCGCTCTTTCACAAAAGAACGAGGTAGTCATATATATATATATAGGCACTAAATGAGGTAGAAGGTTAGGATTTAACAAGGGAAAAAGGAGTTTGGAAACCTGAGTAAGTTTTTTGCCAGGCAAGTTTGGAAAAGCTTGTGACTGGCAATGTTCCCTGATTAATTCACAGCATTTCATGTTGGCCTATGAACAGAATGTTAGTCTGTTCTAGGCGAGCTTTAACAAATGAGACTATCTTGTTCAGCAGGCATGGTCCGAAGGTAGCAGCTAAAAGTAGCATTGCCAATGGGCCTACCAAAGTGGAAATTAAAGTGGTTAACCATGGGGATTGGTTAAACCAGGATTCGAACCAGCCTTGCTGGGCTTCTCTATCTTTTTGTCTCTCAGCCAGTCTGTTTCGAAGTTCTGCCATGGAGTCTCTGACGACTCCGGTGTGGTCCGCGTAGAAGCAGCATTCCTCTTTCAGGGCTGCACACAGGCCTCCTTGCTGCATGAACAGGAGGTCCAATCCTCGCCTCTTCTGCAGGACCACTTCTGAGAGCGAGGAGACTGACTTCTCTAGGTAGGAAATAGATTTCTCAATCCTCTGCAAGTCCTCATCTATGGTCATTTGTAGCTGAGACAGACCTTGATGTTGTGTTGCTAGGGCTGAAACACCTGTTGCCGTTCCGGCTGCTCCTAGGCCGAGCAGCATTGCGATAGTTATACTTGTCATTATCTCTCTTTTGTGGAGCCTGCTGGGTTCTTCGAAAAGGTTGTACACCTCTTCATCTAAGTGGTACAGGACCCTAGGAACAATCAGAACTTGGACACAGAAGTCGTTAGAATCATTGAACTTAGGAAGAAATACACAAGGACTTACTCCAGATCTCTGACAAACCCACATTGCTGACGTAGATGGAACTACCCACTTATTGTTCTTTCTGCTGGGCTTTACAACTCTGGCGCAGACATTCCCTTTTCGCTTAGCTAGGGCTGCATTACCAAAACATCTGCCTCGACCTGTGACTTGACTCAGGGTAATACCTCTGCGGGGTGTGTCCCATCTGCACTGATGAGGTGCATCAGCTGTGGAGTAACTGAATGGGGTGTTTAAAGCAACTCCTTCATAGAAAGGGGGTTGGACATCATAACAAAGCCAACAGGAATTGGTTAGGTTAGGGTTAGATTCGTTCAGGGACAGAAAGGTAGCGTTTAACATACGAAGGATTGGGTCCGAGTTCGACCCGGCTGAATGGCCTATCTGGAGGGCTTTTGCATCGCTAGTTGGGACTTCGGTGACGCTTGTGGGTAAGGCTTTGGGGTAGGTCATGTTTCTCTCTGTCTGTGTGCTTTTAATCACCTTGTTGGGTCCAACCGCTCGGGATGCTGATGGTTGGAGCCTGGTAATTCGCACATTCACCCACTCTTTTGACCCTTGAAGGACCACTGTCCATGCTTTACCCACTGTCCAACTAGGATGATTGGGCTGCAGGACTGTCATGTTATAGTATATGCATTTTCGAAATCTAGGGATTTTATAGCTGTTTCGATAGGAGTTTCCATGTACAAAGAGAGGTGTTTTGCAACCTGCGGGTGCCCAGGTGAACTGTAGGAACTTGTCGGGCTCTTGTGGGTCCCACCCAGGCCCTGACGGCCTGGCATCTGTAACTATGGTTTCGCAGCCCCAGTACCCACAGTATCCCCACCCGGGGTAATTACAATCCCCTTTTCCTGAACTGCCTTCACCACTGCTTGTACCTCTTCCGTGCTCAGCGGGGTGTAGGTTCACCTTAAATTCTGCCGCGTACCTGTAACTCGTACAGGAAATGCATGTATTGTAGCAGCTGGTTTCCACTCAGCGCATGCTATCTTTATCTTGCCCCAATCAGTGAGTTTGTACTGTGTTTGTTCCCCTACATTGTTAAAAGCTTTGCTCGGTTTCGCTGGAAACCTCATAAATTCTGTTATCTCCGTTTCTGAGTCCGTATCAGACTCGCAGCTCTCTGTGGGGCTAGCTGCGGAGCTATTGCTCCACTCAGTATCGGAAGCAGACTGCTGGTACACTTCCGGTTTGCTATGCCTTTTTGTTGGGCTCCGCCCCCATTCCGCCTTTCGGGGGTGGGTTCGGTCTTCCCCTCGGGTTCGGCCCCGTTCCGCCTCCCGCGTCCGGCCCCTCCCCTCCTCCCGGGGGTGGCGCCAGCACGCCTCTTGGGGGCGATCCCATTCCCACCCCCTGGGCTGGCCCTGCCCCCCCTAAGGAGGGGTTTCTCCCTTGTATGGTGACATTGGGAGAGGTTTCCGATCGCGTATTCGCCCCCCCTCACTCTCCCGCGCGTGCGCTGTAAAGACCGGCAGGTCCGGACTTCTACTAGTCTCTCGCGCGCGCACGCCTGCGGGGGTTCGCACTTCCGGGTTTTTCGTGCCACGCAGCCGGCCGCCCCGCCCCCTCTCTGGACTGTTGCCGCCATCTTCGGCATATGGCGGCGGCGGCGGGGCTGTCGCCTGCGCTCCGGCGCTGGCTTCCCTCTCGGCGCCTCTTGCCTCCCGTGCGAGCTGTCCCCAGAAAAACCGCGCACGTTCCTCCGCCCGCCACACCGGTTCGGCGGTTGGAGAAGTCGCGATCTTTTCTACGGGCTCTGGGGGGGGCTGTTGCCCAGTGCGCTCCGCGGAAGCGCTGCTGAACCCGGCGAGGTGCCGCTGCCAGGCGCACCCGGGTCCCAGAGACAAGAGCGGTGGGGAGGTACGGGCGGGGAAACCGCGATTTTTTCGGGGGGTTCCACGGGGGTTTTTGGGTCCTGGGGGTCCCGCGAGAAGGTCTGAGGGTCCCCTATGGGCTCCGGGGGGTTCGGGCATGGGCTCAGAGAAGGGTGTAACGCGCCCACTCCCCGCATGTTCCCGCCGTTAATCTGACTATCCCCGGGGGGTCCCGTGGTGCCGTAGCTCCCCCCCCTCGGCTGCGTAACGGCAAATAAACATGTTTTCACAGCATTCCAAGTTTCTTGCTCTTCCATTGCTCCCCGCAATGCTTTCTCAACTTTTCCCCATGCTTTTAAAATTTTTCCACTGCCGGTGGCTTTGGTATCTTCAGCCAGAGCAGCAGTATATCTCTCCCACCCCTCTGATTTTAATATATCAACTGGGCGCTGTATCACGCCCAAATCCAAAAGCCTTGCAATAGCAAGATATAAATTCCTTTGGTCGCACCGTATTCCCCAGTGTTCCCTCAATACACTTACAACCTTTGCTAAGGCTTCCATGCCGTTCGCGGGTTCTTGGGGCGTCCCCCTGTTCCTCCGCAGTAGATCGGACCGGCCGCTACTGCCGCTGTCTCCTTCCAGGCGAAAATCCCGTCAGCCGAGGTTCTTTCCCGGGTTTCGGCACCACTTGTTGCCGTTTTCTTTTCTGCAACGGCGGTGGCCTGGTCTAGGACTGACAGCACGGCGGCCACATGCTTGTGTGCCGCTCGGGCTTAATAACACATGCTTACACCAGTGTGGTGGACGGTTAAAAAGTATTTATTATCTCAAACATGCAGGTTATATACTCTGGGGTTCTTCACTACGTCAGAGGGTCTTGCTACACTTCCTGAGTTAGTAGGGAGAATGGAAAAGTACTAGCACGTTGTTAGGAGGGTTACATTCTGGGGGTGATAGCTTATCTTGGGGGGTTGGAGTGTTCTCTGCTCTGTCCGTTACAACCGATATCTTCCGAGCGCCTGTCCCTATCCAACCACAGATAGTTCATAAAATGGGCAAGATTGTCTCACCGGAACAGTTACAGTGAGGTGAATTTACCATGGTTGCTAAAACTTAGTCCAAATATAATCATGTATGCTTAGTCTGGGGCTTTGGCAGGAAGTTTTAATGCAGAAACAGTGTGCCCTTCCATCCTCTGTGTGTTTGAAAGCTTTTTCAGTGTGAGTCATTGGAATCCTGTGGTTTGTGTATCCTGAGAGGAGAAGAGTCCTCTGTGATTATCAGACACTATGAAAAAGCAGCAGTTTGGAAATAAAACTGTAAGTTCATTATTTCATAGAAAATGTCTACTAATGACTTTTCTTCCCTATTTTCTCCTCTTGGCTTACTGTCATGTGTGGAGGTCTTGTGAGTGTACACAGTCCTCTCTAGTTTGGCTTCAGAGATGTGTCACTTTCCAGAAGTGCTACTGATTGATAGAAGGGGGCTCTGCTTGTGAGCTGAAGAAAGATTAAGATTTAGAAAATTACACTCCTTGAAACAAGGGAATCATACTGAATGGTGGTCTAATTCTTGAACTGATGTGGAGATGTGTGCCACTTTGTGATACTCTTCAGTAGCTGTCAAGGTGCATCTTATCTTACAATATCTGATGGGAAAAGTGTCCATTGTTATGATCTCTGTTAGTGCCCTGGTGACACATAACAGACTAAACCAAATATGTTTCCCCAAAGTGATGTGGATTTCTTGTTATGATTTCTCAAGATGGTTCTCAGCAATTTTGTTTGTCTTTATATCCTGCTAAAATCAGGGCCTTGTCATTGTGTTGTATTGCTGTGACAGAAAATATTAACAAAATGTTCAAATGGAATGAAGAATTAAAAACTTAGATCTTTCTCAATCTCCCATTATGCACAGAGTGAAATTCTCACTATGTGGGATCTCCAACATTTTACAAAACTATTTCACAAAGGAGCAGTAAGAGAATGCTCTCATTGACATGTTTGTGATGTATTTGCCTGAGGGGCTCATTGAAGCAACAGGAGTACCCTTGAGAAAATTCTTCTCTTCCTCGAAGAGGTTAAAAAGAGACTTAAAAATAACCCCATGGAACTATTGAAAAAGAGGCATAAAATCACACCATGAAACATGGAATCATTTCTAACTAGGCCAGCAAGTTTGTGAAGCTGAACAACATGTAGGAGAACTGTGGGATGTGAGTTTACTTAGAAAAATAAAGGTCTCATAACCTTTCATAAGATCTTTAATCCCACAGGAGGCCTTCTAATAACAATAAAGAGAAAATCCAAATTCTAGGAGTGTCTGGGACACATGGAAGACATGTATAATATTTGAAGAATGATTTACAGAGTCTGTAGGCTGAACTTGTGACTGACGTCCTTAGCATTCTTTTTCTGTATTTTAAAGGATCATTTATGAATAGCAATCAAGTTGCTGTTTCACTGTAGAATGTGTGCATGCCACCTCTTATCCCCTACCCCAGCACATAGGCTCACTAGCATCAACAATAACTCTGTGAAGGACCAGATGGCCACAGCAGTGTTGCAGTGGTATGGACTGCAGATATACAGGTACTTAGACAAAAGCAACCAAGCCCACAGCATTTAAATGGCCACTAAGCCATATTGTTTAAGTAGGAGCCTCTTACTGTGTGAATAAGTTCAATAGTCTTCCCAGTGTAGTAAAGTGTGTTGTAGTTTGAAGTAGTAACTGCTTTTCTTTGTGCTCTGTGCCTTAGAAGAAGCTTATTCTCCACACAACCTTTATCTTGACGGCCACTTTATCTATAGCAATAAGAATGCACATCACTTCTAGAAAATATGATTAGAGATTCGGGATTATAAAGGACTGCCAAGTCTTTTTATGGCTACAGGACATCAACGAAGTCAGTCTCAAGTAAAGTAAAATATAATTTATGTGAACATCTGGGTGATATCCAAAGTCTTTGGTTAAATAGAATTACACAAAGAGAGTTGCAGCCAGTAAAACACTGGTAATAACAAAGTAAGGTACAGTTGACAAAATTCTTCTCAGATGAGGTAAAAACTATAGACTACCCTTTAATTTTTCTTTGGGCAGTATTTAATTCCAGACCCAGCAATTTAGGGAAGCAAAACTTAAAAGATGGGGGATCTGGAAAAAGGCAAAACTTTATATGAAGCATTACCCAGGAGAATGCAAATGAACTCTGTTTAACCCAGGATCTTGTGTAACTGGGATTCCATTACAGAGGACACAACAGTTATTTACAGGATATTGATTCATTCTTAAATTTGATAAGGACTCTCCATAAAACTCCTAAGACATACACAGAAAATCAGCCACTTGCTCTGTTAGTCTTCTTCAGTAACATTAGCGAATGTAACTCAACACCTGATTTCCCACACAGAGACTGATGTACTCAAAACGTGCATCGACATTTGCAGTGGCTTTGTTGTTCGCTGTTCTTCTAAACATATAAGACTCACTTTTGCAACCTTATAGATTATTTGGGAATCTTGTGCCAATATTAATCACCTGCATCACATACACTGGGGAGGAATTTGGTATGAAGTGGTTTGCAAGCTATTGTAGATTTTAGAGTAATTTGAAATTATAAGCTAAATGGCAGTTCTAGAAAATTAAGGCCTTGGATATCTGTATAAACAACAGTATCTGATCTTGTCATATTTTATTGCTATGCAATTAATTCTAAATCACAAATAACAGAGATCCTTCCTATTTGGCATAAAGTATTTTCCTATATTCTCTTTCCAGTACTGAGTGATGTCAGGAGAGAAGCTGTCATCACTAGATGGAATTTGTTTCATTATAGGAAATGAAATTGCTGCCGTCCACCCCTGAAGCCAGGAGTCTGGCGCAAGTCTTCCGGGTGCCACAATCTTCCCTTGACAAGCTGTCCTTAAAAGGACAGCTCTGGCATCGAGGGGGCACAGGCACTCCCTGTGATTTAGCTTTGTGATGTTGCCATAGCAACTGATCCCAGGGGGTCAGCAGTGAACAGCTCTGGGCTGCTGCAGGCGATGCAGAGAAAAGAGCAGGAGCCAGGGATGATCCTCAGATCTCCTTTATTCTTCCGAACCCTGAACCCGAAAACTCTAAGGACCATGAGGGGCCAGGAATGGCAGCTTTTATAGAGGTCTTTAGGGGCCTGGTCAAAGGAACAGACCAATGGGGGAGCGGCTTGAGAAAGGAATCAATTGGGGAAGGGATCCAAAAGTAACCAATGAGGGAGCGGGAAAACCAGGAAGTGTAGCAACTGACCAATAAGGAACAAGTCATTAAAATAAGGGGTGAAGTAATACTTTTTCTAGAAACTTCCCCAGGCTGAGGAACTGGTTGAAGACTCTCTCCTACAGGGAGGTCTTGGGAGGGTGCTGTATTACCTAAAGGGTGCTTTCCCTCCATGGCAGCGTCCCCTGCTCAGCCTGGGCCTCAATATCCTCTTCAACATGAAATAATGCTTCAGAAGAATTAGAAAACCTATTAATGTGCAGATAAACCTATTGGTGTGCAGATACATTTGATTCAGGATCAATAAATATTGCAGTAAGTCATGGAGTTTTATCAAAACTGGCCTTGGTGTTAACAGTCTCAAAGATTAACAAGAAGTACTCAACCTCTGGACTGCCCCAAACAGTTGACATATGTTGGTGGGGTCCTTTTTTCCACACTTCTACCAGACTGACCTTTTTACAACTCCTTATTCCACTTAGAAATAATATTCATGGAGGATATACTTCCATTCTGTAGGTTTTCTTGAAGTGGAAAACTTTAGAACACAAGTTACAGACATCAAGTGTATTGCTGAAATAAGGCAAATGATTCCAAGCTCTGTCCTTCCTTACAAGCAAGATAACAAACAAAAAAGGTGTTTGTAGTGAATGGCATTATTACGTGGCCGTTCTGTTGTTATTAAAGTCGTGCAACCCACCATTTAGGGTTTTTATTGGTAGCACTTGAAAGCCTGTACAAATTTCCAGCTGATGCAGAACTCCTGGAGATACCTTGTGTTTAGAAGGAGTTTAGAAGGACAATACACTATGCTTTATGGTAGCTATAATATACTCACTTTTATGTACAACATACTAAGTCCCATTTCTTTTGGAAGATTGCCTTTTTAGTGAGACTCCTCCTACAAATAAAGTTGCTCTTCTCAACATGCCTTGCAGATGGTAAGTTTTGCTGAAATCAAAATTTCTTATGTTTTTAAAAATTAACTGTAGGTAGGAACATGAAAATCCTACTAATTTTGAAAGAAGACCAACCAGGGTGGTTTCCCTACAGGGCATATGTATTTACATATGTGGTTGCCTGCTACAAGTGGAGCGTCTGATGCTCCTGTCAATAACCAAAGCAAAGCTTCAATGAAAAGATTTTTCAGCCTTTGCTGAAATCTTTCTTACAGCCATTCAGCTTCATTCATAGAGTGATCTTTATCTTTGGTCATGGTCCTATAAGATTCTCTCTCAAGGTCCCCCTACCCCAGGGTCCTTGCATTTCTGTTAAATAGAGAAAGTCTTTCTACTTCCAGGGCCATGAATAGCTCTGACTTGAATTTGAATCACCTGTCCTCCTCACAACCTTCAAATCTTCTTTCTTTTCACTAGATATACTAATTCAAGAGTCCATTAAATCCTTTTCCTGCTTTTTCCCACATTTCTTCCTAGATGTCTGACCAGTTTCCACAGCAGAAAATATCCCTCCTTTCCTCCAAATGTACTGTTTCTCCAGGCTCTATATCAGCTTTCCCAAAGCACCAGTCCTCCTCTGTAAAAGGTCATTTGTGCATTGGACAGATCAAGGGCAGAGCTTGCAGTTAAGAACAGCATGGGACATGCAATGTCCAGAAAAATGAGCAGAGACAGCACCATGTGCACCCTGTAAAAGTGGAGAAAGGAAGCAAGGATGTTCGGCAAAGTGCAATCGAAGTGTGAGGAGCAAAACCAAGCCAACAAAAGTTATGAGAAAGAAAGTAAAGAGTTACGTTTCCAATCTTGTCCTGGGTGTCTGAGTGGAAATCAGTTTGCTTTATGATTCAGAATGTTTCTTTCAGGTGTCTGTGAGAGGAATGTGAAATTCAGCAATAGAAAGATGAATCAGAGTCTGTTTCGGTTAGTTTGTAAATTCCCAGTGTATAGTGTAAGATAACACTGAGCCCTGAATTCCTCCACACTGAGGAAGCCCAATAATAGCACCAAGGCAAGCTTATTTCTGCACATATGGATGCCTTGAAATCATGGAGCAAATTCCCTGTAAAGCAGGATCTGAAAGGCTGTGTGAGAGATCAAATGGGTCACAGAGAAATTATTATACAGTCCAGTAACTATGGAAGTGCCTTATTGTGGGTTGCTTGGTAAATGACAGTGGATTTTTGTGAAAGACAGTTCTTGTGAATAACAAGCATGAAAGGTATCCACAAGAAGGAAGTGTATAAAAATGATTCTGGTGAGATCAGTCACTCAGTTCAAAAATATTTGCCATATGTCTCCATAATGTATGTGTGAAATTCTAAGACTCACAGTAACACAGTATTTCTGTTAAGGCTGTGTTACTTCGTGTGACAGATGACAAAGTACATTTTAGTAGGTTTAAAATTTTGTCACTAATTTAGGTGTTAGTGACCACAATACCTAGAGACTTGTAAAATACAGATGATTTCCCTCAAGATAACCTGGGACACACAGACTCTCAAGGGAAAATAACATAAAAGAAATAGTGCATTGAAGACATTTTAGGAGGGTAGCACAGCAAATGACATTATGAAATATGGGAAAGCTACCTGCAGTATGTTAGATTAATAACCACTGACTGTTTTCTCTTGTGTTAATCTAAAAACTGTAGAACTTTATCCTTTCTGTTGTGCCCTGAAGAAATTTTTGCAGTGTTAACAAGAAAGCCTGACTTAAAAGTTCAGTAAACATTAAACCTTCTACATATTTGAATCTCTTTGGCCTCAAATTTTGCTATTGATTCTGCCTTACAGTCTCCTTATTTTCAGTGACCAGCTCCCCCAGGCAAAGAAGGAAGACTTTGCAGTTGGAAGTTGGTGATAGGTTGAGAAGAATTCTTTTGGTAGCTAAAGTGGGAACTAGAGGTCACTTACATATTATGTCCTGCCTCTAGAACCCAGACTGCAAGTTTCTTGTACATTTTAACCTGAAAGCTATTAGCAAACAGAGTTTGCAGGTCTAAGCTGCCTAAGACCAACCTTGAATGAGAAGTGGACTCTTTTCCATGCATTTCACACCCCGCCTAAGTCCATAAATGGGGCCTATCTACTTTACTGGGGGATCCTCATTCAGAAGCTGCACTCAAACAACACTGGAACATGTGCTATTGCACATGTGCATGTTGTTATGGGCTAGTCAGGTACTCTTTATTTTCCACTAGAACTGTTCTGAGGCAGCATTTTCATTTAGTGGTGGAGCCACTAGGAAAACAAAGTATTGTAATATTCTTCTCTTCACGACTGAAATGTTTGTCCTCTGCCTTTGATCTCTGTTAGTGTTGTTGAAGCTGGGTAGAACACAATGAACTCCTTTTCACCATTGCACTGGTTTTGCTGTTGGCAGTATTTACTTGCACAAATCCTCAAACAGCCATATAACAAACAGTCTTTTGTTTGATACCACACTCTACTTTTTCATCTGTTCTTTCTATATATAACTTTTTACTGATCTAACAAGATACTGTCTGCCTGGCAGCAACATGAGGCAACAAAATTCCCTCCCCTTATGCAGCAACATTTAACCTGCTCAGCAAGGGAAAAGGCAATGTTTGTTTGAAATGCAGATGCACACGTCTGTGGTGGAGGCTGTGTGACAATTCAGTGGAAACCTGAAGTACATTCAGAAGTTGTGGCACACTCATGGCACTTGAAGTCAGGGACACACAGCAAAATCTGTCATCACCTCTTCAGGACATGGATCCCTGCATTTGGGTGTGACAAAAAAAATTTCAATCATAATCAGAAAAGTTATTCCAGGCTAGGGCTAGATGATTAATTCTCTTTTGTCATGCTGACTGAATGTGAAGAACTGCTGACTGAATAAGGAATAGAAATTAAATAAAGTCTGACTGAAATAGAACTATTTTCTGCAAAGCAAGCAAACAACTAACTCTGATTTATTTGGGTTCTTTCTAAAACCATGTATTTTGCGTATTTCTACTAACACAAATTCCTTATTTCTAGATTTCTTAATCTGGTTCTTTTTTTCCCCCTTCTTAAATGAAGTCCCATTTTCAAATTACAAAAAAAAAAAACCCAAAAAAAACCAACAAAAAAACCACCCCAAAAATATTTTCAAGACTAAAAGTGTTCTGTTTTGAAAAGAGGTGATAAATGCAGACCATTTCTAAATGGAATGCATGCCGAAAAGCAAACTGTTGTGAAGTTTTAAAAATCTTCCTGTGCTCTTTTCTTTAATAAGTTTTGATGAATTAGTGCTTGATTTGTGAATTGCTTTTCTCCCTGTGCTGCTTCTTTTTCCATTGAAGTAATAATTTATTTAACTGTTTAGTCCAGCTCTGTTTCAGCCACTTGCTTGTCACACGCAAAACCGAAAGACACTTCAGTACTATCTGTGCTGCTTTGTTCCTTGGATATGGTGCAAAGCCAGAAAAGAGGAACCATCTTACTTAAAGAGCTATGTGTTAGTTACTATTAATTTCCTGTAAAAGTGTAGTTTAAGCATATCCCCCAAACCACTCTTACTTGTACTACTCCCAGCTCAGTTATTAGTATTGCTGCTGCACAGTACTTCAGAAGATGCTCAGGCAGTCTGTTGATCTTCAGGGAAACCCCTAGATTTCCTTCCTTATTATTCATGGGGATTTCCCCATCTGTTGCAGAAAAACAAGGATCAAAGTGTTTTACGTGCTGTCTCATGTCTCCAGATTCTTCATCACACTTAAATGCCTAAGGAAGTGAGTGGCCATAAATAGAATTCTTAAAGCACTAGAAGTGGGCACAACATAAGCATATTTTACAAACTGTTTTATTAAAAAAACATTAAAAATACCTTAAAGTTTTGGGGGTCTTTTTCATACTACAGGGAATACTGGGGAGCAAAATGAAGTAAATCCGTAGTTTTATAATTGTACTTTTTTTTAATTAGCAAAGTAAGTATGAGAGAGACAACAAAACTAGGAGGATGTCTTAAAGCAAAATTAATTAGAGACAGGCCTGTGTGCAGTCTTTGAGAGCTGTGTGATCAGCCTGTTTAATGACAAAGTGTTCCACAATATAGATTGTTCAAAAAACAGGGCATTGGGCTATAGTTTGGATTTCTGCCTGTGTTGCTTGTTAAATCCAGCAGAAGAACAGCAGCCCATGTTTGCTGTGGATTCTAGGAGCCACAGGTCTCCCACCTGAGGCATGTTCCCTGTCCCACTGGGGAACGGCTTCCCAGCTGACCCGGCAGTCCTGGCAGGGAACCGTCCCAGCCTCAGTTAGGAAGCCACAGGCAGGCCGGCAGCTTCCCCCCGGTGGGTAAGGCCGTATGGCGATGGAGCGCTGGAAGCGAGGCGAAGGCGAGGAATAGAGAAGGAGGCTCGGTGGGAGTGCAGCAAGGTGGCTTTATTGTCACCCTGCTGCTGCTCCAAACGAAGCAGGCAACAAGGGCTGTGCAGTAGGTTAAAAGGGGCACACAGTAGAAGTCGTCACAAGGTGGGTAACAAATCACAGAAGAGGGGTGGAACAGACAACAACAAATCAAAATTGAGGAGTAGGGGATTTCCCAGGCCTGCCCCAATCAGGCACCGAGTCTCTTCGAGCTTTCTAGAAGGAGCGGAGAGGCCTCCCTGAGACTGGCAGGCTCTGGGAGGGGAGCAACAAGTGACTGACATAAAACAGTTGCTGGGCAAACAAGGTAGGGGATTTCCAGGGAAGGCGGGAACCATACCATTAGGGGAGAAGGGAGAGGGGGAACTTGGAATGAACCATTAGAACTTGTACAAAACCAGCATACATTAACACATACATTAACAACAAAATATGAAGAACATAAAACGCGCTGCAACACCCACCTACGCATCCAGTGTGGCAGCCCTGCCTCATACAGTTCACCAGGCTGGTTAAATAAGAGTAATGTTTAATGCAACATACGGTTCCCATAAATGTAGAAGACAAGAATGTGGTACTCAGAGAAGGCATCTTCACAGGCAGCGGTTGATTGATACCTTGTTTTCCAACAGTGACTATGTTGAAATGTTGAAAATGCTGACCTTCAATCACTTCCCAGAGACATTATATGTGCTAGGTAAAAAAAGAGAGAGACAGAAGCTTTGCCAGAACATACCCTGCATACCATTAATCAGTCCTTGACAGCTCTGAATTTCCATTTACCTGTTGAACCTTGTATTTGAGACAGGTATTAGTTATAGAGAGGGTAAACAAATATTTAAATATTTAACTTAATACATGTAATGGTGCTGTTACAGTCCACTGGAGATAGGAACTCCTTTTAGGTGTAAAACTTATTTGCTTATGTGTTTAGAACAAATGTGAAATCATGATGAAAGAAGGTAATTTCCCACCAAAGTCTGATGTGAGCAGGACTGCCCACATCTCTGTCTAGCAATATAGCATTTTTACTCCCTGCTAATTTCAAACTTGCCATTTTTTTTCGAGGAATCTCATCAAATTTTGGTATCAAGATAAAAGACAAGAAACATGTGTGCATACACTACTGATCATAGTCATTATTCTTCAGCTTTTCAGCAATATAGGGATGGTTGCTGTCCATCTGAATATGTGCAAAACCTCCCTTGTTTGTCCTTAACTAGCACATACGTGCCTGTAATCACACCCAGTTTTTTAAAGCATGAGGAATTTGAAAATGAAAGAAAGGTAACAACGTTTACTCTAGATGAAAATCTGTCATCATAAGGGCTGAAATTCACTGCAATCAGCTTGAAATATGTGAATGAAATTTCAGAAAAGCAATGCTCATATTTAGGAATAAAAATAGCAAATAGTAAATAACTATGTTTCTGTATATTTTGAAAATAATGGGCCAAGTAAACCTTAGTAAGTGAGATTTTAATGGAGTTAATCATAGGCTTGATGACCCTTTTCCTCTTATGTTTGATTCTGCTGAGTTCCACATGAAAAAACCAAAAGATTACAGTTCCATGCTAAAGAATTAGTGGAATTGCACAGGAGCTAATTGTATGTATGTGGGGAATCAGAGGGCTTGGACCGCTTGGGACAGAAATGCCTAAGAAATCTAACTGCACAGCATGTTCCCAGGCTATGGAGAGATGATGGAATAAGCTGCCTCCACTCAGAAGTGCCACAGGAGCAGGAAGCTCTCTGCTTTGTCTCACTTCTCTTCCTAACAGTATCACTCAGACTCTCAGTCTGCTCTCTACTAATTTGTACCTAGTTTCTTGGAAAGATAGGCTCTGATATGCTTCATTTGTTGTCATCCAGCTTGTTTGCTTTACACTTTATCCTGATGAAGGACATAGCTACAATTTCGGCAACTTTTCCAGCCACCTTTTGTCCTGTCCTACCGTGGTGGGGTAAAAGTTTAAGGGGCTGAGACACAATGTGCTTTTTCCAAATGACAACGCGAGATGGTGTACCTACACTTCCCAAAAAACGCACACGGCCTAGCCTTGGCTTGGAAATCTCAGAAACACTGAAAACAATGGAGTGATATGGTGTGATATGATGTGATATGTATTATGTGTGCATGTGTCTCTGGGTTTTAATCTTTACACACTGTTTATGTCGTTATTTAATGACATGGAAAGCTATTTTCTCTGTTAGTCTCTGGTAATAACTAGTTTAAGCACATGCATGCATTTCCTTTCCCATTTTCCCCAAACACACACACGGAACCAGAAGACAGTTAATTTGAGGAGGTTAATGATAATTCCAGAAGACAGGAAAGATGTTAGTGGTTCTGGTCCTGATCAAGTGAATGCTCTCTGTGTAAGGGGCAGCTCTCCTAATCCAAGTTACCTTGAATTCCAGTGCAGTGTTTGTGTGCACATACCTCTGGCAGACTGAGACCTGTACATCTGCAAATGTCTCTCTAACAAAATGTTTTCTACCACTGTGCTGAATCTAAAGCACTAAAGACTTGACTCCTCAGAGAACCATACAGAACTTCATTTGCGAGAGAAAAATCCAATCTGAAAAGTTAGCTATGAAGGGCTTTTCACCTTTGTTTTTTAAATGCTTTGGGTGTTTCGAGGGTATTTTTGAATTTCAACAAAGACCGTGGAAATTGCAGGAAGACATGTAGATTGCAGTGTGGTTAAATTAGGAATAGTGACTGCCTCCTGCAGCACCCTGCAAGCTCTTGTCCCAAGGCTGGATCAGCTCAGCTAAGCTGGATCTTGCAGCTAGTCTGGCGTATTCATCTGTGAACTCTCTGCTGCTTGCACATCCCTGAAGGAACTGAGAAGTGAGTGACAGAGACTAAAGCACAGACAGGTCCTGAACAGTGTCCTGCCATGAGCAACACAGAGCAGACAACACATCCTCTCAGGCTTCTCTGTAGTTGTGCTGTAAATTGCAGAGTGTCCTCCCATGATGGTGCAGTGGTGGGGCTGGGTGACAGCCTTGGAGGCAAAGCCAGAATTGTGCTTCCAGTGCCCAGGAAAAACAGCAGCCAGTGGTTGGGTTGGGTGTGTTTCAGTTCAGTTTCTGCCCCTATGAGCGGCTGGCACTGCCAGGCATGCTGAGGCCTCCCTCCCTACTTCCCACACACCTGGGCCATACAGGCCCTTTGCATACCTGTGCCAGGAGCTTCAGAGAGTGGTTAATTCCCCTTCTGCTTGTGCTCAAATAGTAAGCCCTGTTGAGGCCAGGGTGCCATCTGATTTCAACACTCCTGATGTTCATACAGCCTTGCTGGTGCTCATACCTTACTTGGTGCTCTAGGGCTAACTTCATTCATGAGGGTTACTTGAATGAGATGATTGTTCTGGACCTTAAAGGGAGGTAAAGTAACTGCTGCAAGGAGAGGATGCTAACAAGCTGTGCAGCTGCTTCCCCTGGCAGCATTCAGTGCTGATATAAGCAAATACCACCAGTTTGTATGTCTTTGGTTTAGGACACAGTGAGTTTTAGGGTTAGGCTTTTGGAAAGATAGAATTTATGAATCTGGGTGATTTATTTTAGTTTTAGAAGGTGAAATCAGATTAGGGTTGCGAAAGCAATGTGATTTGTTCACAGTATACTTGGGAATAGAAGATGCTGATGTCTTTTAGGGAGCTGACTATGCTGGTCACCAATACATTGGTAAAGACTGGCAGCTGCCTTGGGGAAGGAGAAGGCATGAATGAAGAGCAGGCTTCATTTTTATCCAACTATCTCTTTCCTTATTGCCCTTTTTTTCCAATTGAATAGTAAACTCTAAGGCTGGGACTATAGCCTGGATTACTAAAGTACTCTGAAAAGTAGAAGTAGCCCTAATTCAGGAATATTTTTAGTTAAGAACACTCATCAGTGTCAGACCTGGGCTAAAATAGCTCACAATGAGCTAATTCTTTCTTCTTTGAAAGGGAATACCACTGGGAGATGCACAAAAGGACTGGCATATCTGTGAAATTGATCTTCTCTATTGTGCTGAAAAATTCCCTATATACACCTGTAACAATCTTCAAAAAGGCAATTCCAAGCCTTGGTAGTAGCCTCTAACCTAACTTCCTGTCTTTCGAGCTCTTGGCCTGTTCTTGGTGCTTCTGTGCAAAGACGCACTTGTGAGCCAAGGACAAATCAAAATGAGTGAAATGTTCCCAGTTGTACATTTCTGCAGAAAGTAAGAGATGATCTTATTTTGTTGAGTGAAGCATGTGTAAGTAGGATTCACAGGAATTATCTCTCTCTTAAGTCCTCACTGTCACAGATTTGTCTTATCCATATGTGTTTTAACAACAGAAGACAGATATATATTCTGAAAATTCACCAAAGACCTATCATGAGACGTGTCTGTGTGTCTGTGTGTCTGTGCGTGTGTCTAAGTACAACCATGCAAAGAGCAGTGATTGTTTAAAGGCCTGAAAGGCCCTGCCATCTGGATTTCCAAAAGCTGGATGAACAAGGAAAGGAATAAAATAGAAGTGTCAAGCACTCTGCAATTGTTATATTGAATGCTCAAATGGAAAAAAAGACAGCTGGGACAAGGCAATGTTTCATAGAAAAGAAGTGCCATAACTTACCTTTTGCTGCCCTGTGTGAATTTATGAGACTAAATAAATAAATAAATATTTTATTTTCAATAAAATATTTACAGGTATAGCTGGTTAGGTATGTAGATAAAGAGCCAGACACTGCCCATCAGTGCCCAGTGAAAAGACAAGAGACAACACACACAAATAAAATAAAGGAAATTCTACTTAAACAAAATTACTCTTTTTTCGCACTGTAAAGGTAATTCAGCACAAGAGTCTTCATTCTAGGAAATATTAAAAAAAAAAGAGTGGAAATAGGTTTAGACAACCTGGTTGACCTTATTTTGAGCAGAGAACTGAACTAGGTAATTTGCAGAGGTGCTTCCAACCACAGCCATTCTGTCATTCTGGGAAATAATTTTTCATATAGAATAACATTTACAATTTCAGATTAATCACAGCAATAAAAAAGAGGAATGTTCAACACACTAACAGTAAGCTGCCAAGGTAATTGAGAACATCAGAAATTTAAAAATCTGTGATTGAGATTTCAGGACCATATATGTCAGAAGTCTGTCTTGAGACCTCACCACATGACCTATCTGGGTCTATACTAATTTGCAAATCCAGTTTTTTGGTCCTTGATCACTTGGCTTATTTTGAAAAACATAATTCAAAACTCCTGTTTTTCTGGAGTTGCATGGAGATTGAGCCCTATGATGAAGCTCCACTCTGAACGATTGAGCATTTTTTGCAGGCATGCTTTAATGGTTTGGTGTGGTACCAACATGCATAAACTGCTACCTGATTCAACATTAATTCTGACAGAAACCATTTCTTTTCACAGTACTTTACCACCTGGTGTAGTGATGCTTAAAATGATTAGCTTATTGTTTTAGGCTTTGTGATTTTTTTCAGAAGAGCATTTAGAGCCAGTCAAACTTAGTCAAAAAGCTCAGACTTATTGTATTTCAATGTTTTCTTATAGAATTGCTTTCTTAGAAGGGTAACAAACTGACTCTTTAATTTAATTTTCCATTAAAACATCAGTCATGTCCATTCAGCATATTAATAATTCTTGTAATTATAGTATTACAGAACGCAAGGGTACTTTCCCATATAGAGTTATGTCATTGTGAGATTAAGCAAAGGCTCTACGCAATGATGAGCTCTGAGGGGCTTTTTGGTTTGTTTTTGGTTTGTGTTTTTAGGTGGTTTTTCTTGGGGGGGAGGAGGTGTTTTTTGGTTTTGTTTGTTTCTTTTTGTCACTAGAAGTATTACATTTGAAAAAGACCCCTGCTTCACTGCTATGGGATATATACTCAGCCGTGTCAGTATGAGTAACATAATATGTTGAAGAAAAAATTTATTGCGTTGCTTAATTCATGTTCCCAGCAGAGGGAGGTCTGGACACTGTGGGCAATCATGTCCTCAGTGAGTGCCTTTGCCAAACACTGCAGGTTAGCTCCTGGCCCACACCCTTGGCGAGACATGGGCCAGCAGTGCCTGCACCACAGGAGCAGGAAACACTGGAGCTGTTGCCTCCTCTTTCCTCACAAATCTCCCACACTCACAACCAACTTGAGTTTCTTCTGTGAGGTGGACCTTGCCTAGTAGATACGTTAAAACCACCAATGTACAAGCCAATGAGACTAGTATGTACCATTGGTTTCCTAGTTTCTGAGCTCATAATACATGGCATATCACAGATTTCTGTCCATTGTCCAGAACACGATTAACTATTTCTGAAATACACTAGCAAGCAAAAGTGGGCTAGCAATTACAAATCAATGTCAACAAAATCAAAATGCCTTGTTTTAACAGAGTGCCACTTGTTTCACTGAGTGGTTAGCCTTCACACTGTGGCAAATCTGTATGCCACCTTTTAGTGACTAGGCAGTAGGATCACGATGGAATTCAGGAAACGTGAGAAGTTGCTGGGTATTGTAATTCGATGAGAACTGTGCCTTCACGCTTATGTGAGAGATTTTATTGGATGATAATAGTGTATGCTTTCAAGGTAGAACAT
The DNA here is from genome assembly GCA_910950805.1 of Acrocephalus scirpaceus scirpaceus. Classification (NCBI taxonomy): domain Eukaryota; kingdom Metazoa; phylum Chordata; class Aves; order Passeriformes; family Sylviidae; genus Acrocephalus; species Acrocephalus scirpaceus. The sequence goes on from OU383776.1 coordinate 43,950,280, forward strand.
CACAGAGCTGGTCATTGCTGAGGGATTTTGGGATTGCTTCTCTACTTGCTACTTGATTACAGGTCAGGGATACATCCACTGAAGTCAGTGATGTTGCATTAGTGGAAACATAGCCTGAAAGGATAAACAGGGGTTAAAGGACTTGTGATACCCATATGAGTCATCCTGTGCTTAGGCCACTGGCTAAGGATTTAAAAGATTTAGGAGGAGAGGCTGAGGTCACTTGGTTTGTTCACCTCGGAGAGGAGAAGGCTGAGGGGTGACACCATCACAGTCCACACCTTCCTCAAGGGGACAGCATAGGGGGAAGTGTTGATCTCTCTCTGGTGTTGAGCAATAGGACCTAAGGAAAGAGAATGAAGCTGCATCAGGGGTGTTCAAATTGGGATATTTTTCTGGAACCTTTGGTGTTTGAGTAAACATCTAGTATTCATGCCCAGTTTAAGCATTTGCATTCATTCATTGACCCAAAGATGAAGGCAAAGGAGGGTCAATCAGACACAGTTATGTTGATACACACAGACAAACTTCCTTACATGAACAGTCTTAGAGTATGAGTGTTGCTCTGCTTGAGAAGGGTGGTAGAGCTCCCACTGACTTCCACAGCTGCAGCTTTTATCCCTGAATCCAACTGGATTATCATGTGAACAACAGTTTGGTGCAAAACAAAGCCATGCTGTACATGATTCCAGTGGCTGTGGCACTGCAGTGCACCTGAAGTCTGTGTTCATCAGCTGAGCACCTGCTCTACCCGTGGTGTGGAGAAACCAAGTATTTGCATGGGTGCAGGTGGGCTTCAGTATCATGGAAACACTTGATGTGCAAGAAACTTAGCCTCAAGGCACCTATGTCATCAGCAAGACCATGCCAAAGGGACACCAGACTGAGAGGTAAAAATATGACACCCTATGTATCAGGATTTACTTAACAAATTGAGCACCCATCAAGACACAGGGTTCAGGCCGTTCCTCTTCACATCTGTCTGTCAGCCTGCACTGTAAGAGGAGATATATGACTTTCTTAATGGGTTCATGTCCTTAGACTGAAAATGTTTCACAGTTTTTACTGTGAAATTCAAATTCTTATTAAAAAAGACAATTTCATAACATGGGAATGTTCATGTGGTGGTTCATGTTAATGTGCACTTCATAGGTGGAACCTGACAGAAGTGGTATTTATTTTTCTTCAGCAGACCTCCTCAAAGACACTTACTGGGATGTACGTCCCACTGTGTGCATAAACATGATTTTGAGAAATTACTGAATGGAGCATTCTCTACCTGCAGTCTACAACAGACAATGAGGCTAGCAACAAATCCCACCCAATGTGTCCTATGAGGTTTGTTTCATTGCTCCTTTGCACATCAGACATTACACACTCTTTTTTACATTTTTGCTAAGGCCACAGCTAAGCTCCATGGCTGATAATTATTACTATTTCCTATTAATTATCTCATATGAAAGGGAGTCCTTCTGGCTAGTCAAACCTGTAAAGACTCCAATGCACATTAATCAGTGGAACATAATTCCTTTTTGCTGCCTATAGGACATGAGCGTGCTGAATACTATGGGGAATGCACAAGATCATTTCAGATATCTACTTGCCAGTATGAGCCTTCTAACAAAAAATTAGACATTAAAATAATTGAGATAATGAAGATTTGAGCATGTTTGGCTGCTGTCAGTCATAAATGCCTCATCACTCTATTGCACTAGTTTGCAGGATTTAAAAAATTTCCCTGGGCAAACAGCTCCTGCAATATTTTGGAGAAGAGGACCGTGCAGTACCAAATGCCTGCTGAAAACCAAGACTGGAATAGCATACATGTTGGTTGACAAAGAAACTTTACAAGTCTCGTAAAAAATAAATTTAGCTCCTATATGGGCAAGGTTTATCAGTAAGCAGGACTGAACAGCCCTGCTGGCAGCACTCACCAGTCTGCTTCATAAGACATGAAATACTAACAACCAATGTCAGCCCCCTCTGCTCTTTCCTGTTTCTCTGTATGTTCAGCTCTTGAGTTCAGGTGCAGTTTCTGTCTCGCTGTATCAGGACCTAAAATTCTTGAGACAAAATACACTAGAATAAAAACTGATGTTCATTTCACAAGAGAAGGCTGAAAGCATTACAGGAGATTCAAGCATACTTCACATGTAATAGTATCTTGAAGTTTTGAAGAAGACAGTATCTTGAAGATTTTCCTTAAGCCAAAGATAAGAGTGTCACAAGGATAATTTCTCTGTAACAAAGCTACTTATGCACTGTGCTGAGTTCCTGACACAGAACAGGCAAAGGTAATTCAAATATTTTTTTCTTATATTTCTTGTATTTTGCTTTGCAAAGAGTAAAAGTAAACTCACATAATTTTAGTGTCTTCTAAGATCTCTGCAGGGGGTCTTCCCCATGCCTTCATGAATGGGATATAAAAGTCTTCAGAAAAGAGAAAGAACATTTTAAGGTGGAGAAAATAATTTTAAACTGAAATCGTGTTTTTTCCCAAGAAAAATAGAATGTCATGCAAAACATCACTTTGAAAAGACACTTGCTGCTCTTACAGGTTAACCCAAGGGAAGGTTCCATGGGATCAGATGGAGGAGTCACCAAGGAATGAGAACAGCAGTGTTTGTTCAAAAGGTGTTTCAGATCTTCGGTTTAGAGCCAGAGACCTGTGAGGATTTGGCACGAGAGGCAGTAGATACTGCAGTGAAGCAATCAGCGCAGCACTTTAACTTCTTTTGAGGCCTACCAATGCATTCTGCAGTAATAAAGGATTAGGAATTGCAGCCCTCCTTGTCTGCTGTTTTCTATCAAAAACTTTAGGCATTTCTCCTGCCACAACAGAATCTACCATCTGGTCTCACCTGACACTAATTACAATTTAATAATTGAATTTTTTTTCTAATTTTTTATTCTCTGCATGGTGGATTATTATTGAGGAACTTACAGAAATGGGCAGTTTTAAAGGTCAGTTAGATGCCTTCTGTAGAAATAAAACTACACTCAGCTGCCATTCCCTTGACTTCTAGTTAAGTGCGATTCAAGGCTTGATCAACAGAGGGAGATACAGCATAACTTATCAACACATTTCTCAGGCCAGTATACAGTCAGTTCAAGTCTTCCACACAAAACTCAAGGGATTTAGCAAATCTAATTAATTTTGTATTGATGTTGAAAGTTACTGTGTCTTAACTGCTCACTGTACACATAATATTACACTCTCAGGACATCAAAGAGCTACTTTGGATCTCAATACCAAAGCAACTCTTGCTCTTGTGTATTTTACTTTATGCAGTATTAGGCACAGAAAGCTGAAGCAGGAGTCTGTGTACGTTGCAATCAAGGACATTGTGAGGAATGGAGGATCGCTGGGAAGTGAGTAGGATGCACACAAAGAGCTATCCTGGGAAATGGGCACTACGGTTGCCCCAGGGACCTTACCTGTTGCCAGATCCCCTTGCCCTCAGCAACGCCACTCCTGCAATTGGAAGCAATTCGGTCCTTAAACAGAGGCATCAATCCACACGCAGCTTTCTTGTATAATAATGGAAAGAAGGTCTCTGAAATGCCTGGTTTTTAAAATTGGGATATATTAATATCCTCCTGACATACAGAATGAAAATGCAATTGCCCATGGAAGTCCTGCTGCTCCTTGCCTACTCTGTTGCACCAAACTACATGTAGCTTGAGCTCATGCTGGTTAGCATCAGGTTTACACAACAAACCACACCAAAGGTTTTTGCAAAGCTCCCTAACGGCCTTTACAGCCTTTTGAGAAAAACAGTACTTTCTTTATTTACTGTGAAACCACAGAATCACAGAACAAGTTAGATTGGAAAGCACCTTTGAGATGATTGAGTCCAACCTCTGACCACCTTGTCAACCACATCATGGCACTAAGTACCACACCCAGTCCTTTCTGAAACACCTTCAGATGTGGGTCACCAGGGATGGTGATTCCACCACTTCCCTGGGTAGCCTATTCCAATGTCCAATCACTCTTCCAATAGACAGAAGACTTAAGAGAAAGGAAAGGAAGGATACTAAATACTTAAGAGTAAAAGTGTACTAGAAAAGAGTAGAAAAAGAAACATCAATGCTTAGCTTAATGCCCCTCCTTCTGCCCCTGCTACCCCCTGTCTGTCCAGTACAAGCTCATGACTCAGCTGTCTTGTGTTGGCAGGCTTTAGAAGGCAGGAATCTTGTGTTGGGCCAGTACCTGTCAGCCGTTTGTTTGAGTATGGCACATCCACTCAGCGCGTCGTGAGAGAGAGGTTTGTGTGTGGAGTCCTCATGTTTAGCAGCACTTCCGACTGCGGCTGCTTTCTGCCCTGCAACAGGACTGCCCCTTGGGTAAGCATTCTCCTTCGACGTTCACCTGCCTGATCCATTTTCTAAAGGCTTTTTGAAGTGGTTCTATCTTTAAAAAACAAACAAAAGCCAAAAAAACCCACAAAAAACCCTAACCAGGATACAGCCCATAAGGGCTCGTTCAGGTTTTTCTGGGGACAAGGGGGAAGAGAAGGTTGGCCGATGCGTTTACTCATTTCTTCGCTGTGCTTTTTTCTCACTCTGGCAGCCGCAAAAACGGACTGGTTACAGCCTTTCCAACAGTATGCATACGCGTGTGACGAGCAGGGGTGGGGGCGGCAGTCCCCTTTTTCTTTTGCTAAGGACAGATGCAGCGGAAAGTAGCGTTCCCGTTCTAGCTTCCATTCTTCCGCCGGACTGAAGTTTCTTTTTCCCGTCGCTCCCTGCTTGGGGGCGGCTCCCACTCTCTCCCTACCAGCTCTCCCCTATCGCGTCTGCGGCGGGCTCCGCGCACGCAGCCGGGAGCGGGGTACCGGAACCGGGATCAGGACCGCCGGCGGTGGTGCGCAGCCGGCCTCGCCATGATGGCGGAGGAAAAGCGGAACCTGCGGTGCTACAGTCGAGAGGAGCCTGAACCCCGTGTACATCCTCAACAACATGACGGACTGGCTGTCTGATGGTGAGAGCCGGCAGCAGCGCTGCCCCCGCGCCCGCCGCCCCCGCCCACTTCCCGGTCCCCTCACTGCCTGTGCTGGCTTCTTGCTAGAGGTGAAGGAGCGAGTCCGAAAGGAGGAGGAGAAGGGGGTGACGGCGGCCGCCGCGCTGTTCCTGGATGCCGTGCTACTGCTAGAGGCGAAGGGCTGGCTGCGGGGCTTCCTGGATGCCCTGTTTGCTGCAGGTGGGTGCCATTCCCGGGCGGGATTTTGTGCTACCACTGCCGCCCGCGTTCAGCGGGAGCTGGGCAGAGCCGCCCGGCGCTCCCGGGACCCGCAAGGGCACTCTGTCGGCCGTAGGTTCAGCTGCTGGTCCTGTCACAGCAGGTCAGATGCCGTAGGAAAAGGCAAGCTGACATAGTCTGGGAGTAAGCCTGTTGGGAGGTGAAGCAACTGGAATAATTCTAAAGATGGAGAAAGCCTCATTGACAGGAGACTTGTCTGTCTCAGAGCCTTGAGAGAAGAAACAAGACAGCCAATAAAATGAAAGGAGGCTAAATCCTCTGAAACAGAAAGCTAAATAGGTTTCAGGAGGTGCGTGGGAATTAGCTGGTAGCATGGGATAACCTCACTCAACGACAGAGTCTTAACTGAATTTTTAAAAAAATTTAAATATTACTCAGAGGCATTGAAAGTCTTCTGTTTCAAGAAGTAACCACTTGTAGTATATAAGGGTGATTGTTCCACAGTAGTTATAACTACTTGATGTGTAAGTTCCTAATCCAATTTCCTTTATTAAATGGAACAGAAGAGATTGTGAAGGTATAAAATTAGCAGCATCTACCAGCTTTCTTCTATACATGTATATTGTATTATAGATTCTTGTTGGCAATTTATTAGATATGTTGAACCCCACAATCTCATGCCATAAGCTACTTTTGTTTTCATTTCCTCACCATTAATTATGAATAATTATCTCAGTGAACAAATATTACAAAGTTTATCACTTGGATGTCGCCCATTCATCCCTTTAAGCAAGTACTAGGTCCAGAGCAACCTTTTAATTCTGATTTCTGAATTTCAGAACTATCTACTTTGAACTTCCTTGCAGTGTTCAGTTTGGTGAATCTTCAGCAAAAATTTGAGACAGGTAGCCTGCTAATTCAAAGTGCTATCCCAAGAACTTGCTAATTGGGCCAGAGACTAGATTTAAGATTACTCTTCTTTTTATCAGATGCAGGGATAAGTAATACTTAAACTAAAGATGTTACGGTGGTAAGTATCCAGACGACTCTCCTGCTCTTCTAAGGAAATAACAAGTTAGGCAAATTCCTTCTGTTTGCCCACAAGTTCCTCTGGGACTCTGATCTGCTTTTTTCCACTTCAGAAACCTACACAGCAAATCACACAAGTCCTTAAAATATGCTTCCCTGTCACTGTCTGTTCCAGGACAGTATTTTCAGCTATTTAAAGACTGTCTAGGTTGCAGGTGTCTGTACTGCTTTGTGTCAGGGACTGGCTTGAATCCAGTAGGGATTTTTGAAGGAGGGTGGAGCCAAGGACAAGAGTAAGAGATAAAATGCTGGTAAATAAACGAAAAGGCCACCAAAGCATCTTGTGATTCTGAGTAGTGTCCTTTGCTCTGGGAATCCTGTGGAAGAGAATCATGGAATGCAAGAATTCCAAGGATTGTATGATTGAAAGACAGGAGTGGATATAGTTGCTTGGGTGATGTGACCTGTGACATAGTGTAGCTCTTTTTTGTTTTTGCAGGTGCTATTGCTCTTTTAGCATAGGGTTTTTCATATTAGACATATAAGTGCTATAAAGGAAAATAGTCACTTATTAGATAGAAATTATATGTTGCTCACCTAGATTTTTATCGTTTACAGGACAAAATAATTTTAATTGCTCCAGCGTGGCTGAAAAATTTTTTTTTCAACTTGTTCCTACCTGTTCTAGCTAGAGATTGAGTTCACAGTAATGATTTGTCTCTTTTTCTGAAAGGTTACACTGGACTGGCAGAAGGAATTGAAAACTGGGACTTTAGCAAACTGGAAAAACTGGAGTTGCACAGGCAGCTGTTGAAGCAGATAGAAGCAGCAATGCTAGAAATTAATCCTGTAGCAATCATGCCACACATAAACACATGCCTGATAGAGAGGGAGTGTGATGAGATCCTGCAGGTATGGTAAAATTCTGGTGTTTGCCTAGTTTTGCTTCAGAGAAGTGCAGGCTGCCTCCCTTGTGGGATGAATCAGTGCATGTGTGACAGGTGGCTGGGTGAGGAGGATGGCTGGCCACAGGACCGCTATAATTTTTTGTAATTTTTTCTTTTCCTGTTCTGAAATTGAAGACCTCAGAGGTTTATGGCAGATAGAGTTTATTACAAAGACTTTGTCAGACAGAAATTGACAGAATAGCTCTGTGAAACAGATGTTTCACACCATTTACAAAGATTCAAACAGCCTGCCTGTTGTTATAGTCTGGGAAAGTTTTAGTGTGTAACTACAGTGGCAGAATTGAAGCTGTAGTGGGTAAATGGCTGGATCTTATTGTAAAGCTTTTATTCATTGAGAAGGAAATGCTTTTATTCATTGAGAAGGAAATGCAGTTTCCAACTGAACATCAAATGTAATAAATTCTCCTACTAAGCAAAGAGTGGGTTGATTGCTCAGAACCTGCAGCAGTTTCTGTTTGTGGTGTGTGCAGATCAGTGAATATAGAAGCAAAGCAGCCAGGATAACTAAACTCATTGAATGCCTCTGTCGCTCAGATAAGGAAAATTGGCCCAAAAGTCTTCAGCTGGCATTGGACAGTGCAGGATATTACAATGCAAGTGAACTGTGGAATATAAGAGAAGGTAAAATGTGAATTGTTTTCATTATACCCTTTTCCCATTCTTGTACCAGACAGTAATTCTTTTTCAGAAGAATCAAACTAATTTAGAAGGATAGCGTCAGACTACTTTGTGGTCTAAAAAGAAAAACCTTTTAAAAATGTACTTTAAGTGTCTTTTATATATAATTAAATACAAGTACTTCAAACAGTCAGAAATTAGTTTTTGACAATTTTTTTTTGGTTAGGCATGGTACCTTTTTTTGGTGAGGAGAATCAGGCAGCACAGGCTCTGAAGGCATAAAAATAGCCAAATAGTTATCTTCTTCCTTCCCTTTTTAATTCAACTTTTGCCATCTTTTTGGTTGCTTGAGTTGTGATAGATGCAATATTTTCTGATAAAATATGATTAATAATGTGATAGTCTAGAGAGTGATGCACTTCTATGATCCCCAGAGCAGATAATATACTTTTTTCTATGAGAAATCAATAAGCAGCCCTTACCAAGTTATTTTGTTCATATTTTGTAAAAGTGCAGAATTGTCTCTCGTAAGATTTTGCTTTTGTCATTGAATTTCCCTTTCCCTCCTTGAAAAATACTTGTATAAGTAACCTGCAGCATAGGAGAATTTATAGAAGAATACATTATTTAACTACTAAAAAGTTATTTTAGATAAACTGGACTGTATATCTTCATATCTACATTTGCTGTCTCCCTAGGTGCTTGTTTGAATTGTCTTTTTTTAAATTAGCAGCAGGGATAAGCTATATTTAAGTGGCTTCCTAAACTATATTTCTTACTTTGATTTTTTTTTTTATTACTGCAGTTAAAGGGTGTAATTTCTTATCTGGAGAATTAGTTATTATATATGCATAAAGTTGTATACATAATTAATAAATTTGTTAAAATATAGGTAAAGTAATACATAAGAGTAATACCTATATGTATGCAGATATTATTTTATGTAGCTGGTGGTTTTACATATTAGTGGTTGACAGTTACATTTTTTAAGCTAAAGTTATCACTGTCTTTTGAGGCAGCTTCCTCTAACATCTAACTCAGCAAAGCCAAAATCAGCCTACTGAAGAAACATTGTCTATATTGGAAACATTTTACTGCTGGCACTTAAGAATAGTTGGTACCAGAAATTAATTGCAGATATTGTGTGCTTTCTGGAGCTAGATTGATGTGCAGATGTGCTCTTTCTTCCACTCCAAAAGTAATGCTTTATGATCTTATGTTCTGTTTGCAAAGAGACTCTTCATGCAGGGCCCAGGGACAGTTCTTGGAGAAAGTGTTAATTATAACACCAAAGAAAATTTCTCTTTTGATCATTGTGTAATATAAAGAACAGAGATATTCTTACAATTTCTAGGTGCTTTCAGATGATGGGGAGAAATTGAGAGCAGAATCTCAAATTTACAAAGCTTCTTTGAATTCCTAAGAATTTTTCATGCTTGTGGTTACTGTCCGTGTTACACAATGACTTCTTTTAGCTAAACACAGAGGATAAACATTCCTCCCCGTCTATTGTCTCGTTTGTTCTTTGGAAGTTGTTACACATGCACTGTGTTCTTCTAAAACCAAGAATCTCACTGCTATCCATCTTCCTTGAAAAGGAGCCTGTGTGCAGCATCATTTTATGAAATCTTTTTCTTCCAGCAACCAACTCCTTCACCTTGTTGTCACAGCAAATATGTTTTAAAATCATGAGGATCAATAATATGCCTTTTTTTCCATTTATACAGATAATGGCAAAGATGTTGATGGTGAAATGACAGATGCCTCTGAGAATCACTTTGAAACCATGATGACATTTTCTGAAGAAGCAGAATGTGATAATCTCAGCAAAAATCTCTCTTCAGTTTCAGGTAAGTCCTAAGAAATTTAAAGTTTGTGGTTGGTATTTTCCATTTCCTTAGATTCCTGAAGGACACAGATGTAGTGTGCCGCAATGAATGGTACTGAGGAATTAGTACAAATCTCTGACTTGATTTAGCTGTCTTCTGTTCTAATGTTTAAAGGATCTCATGATGGGCATTGCAAATGTTAGCGGTTGCACCTCATTTATCACATTTCTAGTGAATAGTTTTTCTGTCAGCACATTATCAAAAAAAGTCCCCAAACATCAGCCTGTGTTTATGCACTCTTCTCTAACATAATTAACATGACCTGATATTAACCAGTTTAGAGAACTGGATGTGACGGCAAAGGATCTGTGAAGTGATTGTCATGGCAAATTTTGCTCCACCAGTAGTTTCTAGTTCCTGTTCCATAAGTCCAAGCACTCTGACAAGACCACACAGTTTAAGAGAGTAATAACTTCAAAAGTCTGTAGACTGTGAAGGCTAAAATAAATCCTGTGCATGTATTTGGGGAAAAATAATCCCTTGTGTTTTCATTCTGAGTTGAAAAAAGACCAGTTGAAGTGGGCGTTGTCAGCCAAGACCTTGAAATGAGTTAATTTTATGAATCACAGTTGAGGGATAACAAAAGTGTGCCATCAGACTCACAAAAAATTCTTGTTCAGTGCATCTGTCCTGTTAAAAGGTTTGTCTGTCAGAGAATGTTCTGTGTAGACTACAAGGACTCTTCTACCTTTATTGTTTTATTAGCAACTATATGGGGCACAGCATATTTTCTACATTTGCAACACTCTTCACAAAAACATTGTCTTAGTTTAGAAAGCGTCTATTGAGTCTTCAACTGTTTATGAACCAAAGAAGGCTCAGAGCTACCAAACTGAGTTTGCACAGCCTGCTATTGATGGGAAAACCACATTGATTTGTGTCCCTACAGGTAAGGAGACAGACATTTCTTACACAACAGCACAGAGGCAACACAGAGGCTGGCAAGACAGATGTGTCTGTTGGCACGTCAGTGCTTGTATTCAGCACATTCAGCATTCATTTCCATGTCCTGACTTCTGCTTTCTCACTCCTCAGTGTGGATTTTTCAGTTAAAGCCAGTCACTGATCTTTGTAGATATTTAAGAAATTTGTCTTGCAAGTTGCAGAAAAAATAGAGTGAGTTAGCCTGAGGCTCCCCTCTCTTCTCTGCTGCAATGCCTACAGCGTCCAGACAGCCTAATTTTCCCTTGAGCCCTGGAGAGGCAAGTGGGATAAGGGAGGCAGAGGCAGAGAACAGCTCTGGGGAGCTTGCACAGTGAGCTTGAGGGCCAAAGGAAAACAAGTGGGAGAGGAGCAAGGTTGTATGGGGAAGGATAGAAGCTGAAAGGGCCTGGTGTCTGTACATAGTCTGATATGATGTGAGAGCACATGCTAAGAGTGAAAAACAGACTCAGTGATTTGAAAGAATTCAAATACAACTGCAAATGGATTTTAATCCCTGGTGATTGCTTAATGGCCTTTTCAGACTGAGACTGCGAGAGAGAAAGGGATGATTCCCCATCTGCATGTAAGCAACATGCTTGTGTTCAAATCTGTTCCAGATATGTTCAAGTCTGGAAGAGTAACAGCCCCATTGCCAGCTCCCCTTTGTTACAAGGCATTCAGACAAGACAAGCTACTGCTTACAGATGCACTTTTTCATACTAGTCCTTTACCTTTCATGCTTTTTGTTTGAAGGATCTGGAAAAACTTTTATCCTACACAATATCCTTTTTCATACCGTTTTTTGCATCTTCTTTCCAGATACTCTGTTCAAGGAATTTGTGGTGAAACAGTTGCAAAATTTTTAGTTCTGATTTGTGAACATCATTTGCAAAATGTTCCCTCAGGACGAAAGGCAAAAGTTGTCTTCCTTGCAACCAAAGTGCCAGTGTATGAGCAACAGAAAAATGCATTCAGGCAGCACTTTGAAAGAAGTGGGTAAGTGTAAATCTACGTGGTGGCTTCCTCCACAGAAAATAAACTGCCCTATAAGTCAGCTGTGGCTAGGGCAAGATGCAGTGGGTTTACTGGTGAATAGGAGTGTTTGACAGTAACATCAGGATGATGTGTAGCTGCGAGAATGGCATTGCTATGGCAGACTTTGTTTGTAGAATATGAAGTCTGGTTTTGGAGAGTTTAAGCACTCATTGTTGCACAACTATGAAAATAATGAAAGTGTTTCTGTACTTAAAAGGTGAGGTGTGTTCTCTCTTGAGACTCCTTTCACACCTACTTCCAAAGCTGCGACAGTTCCTGGCAGTAGCAGTGGGATTCCTCTTGCTATTCTCAGAATCTCCCTTTTCTAAATGGAAGGAGCCAAACTTCTTTGTTTTTACAACCTCTAGTCAGAAAATGATAGTCCACCTCTCAGACAGGACTGCAAATTGTTTAGAGGGGCATTAACAACTTATATCTTCAGATTTTGAAGGAACTGGTTACTGAACATCCACATATGTATCCTTATAGCTATGGGAAAAGGAGGCTGCTGGGCAGAAACAGTCCCAGATGATGCCAGACATGTATGCAAAGGGGATGTTACATGGGAACTGACAAATAAAGCTTAAATGTACAAGTTAATCACTCCTCAAATATGATATATTTTTGTTAATGGTAGTTGAAAATCCAGTTATTTACCGTCAGCTTTTTTTTTTTTCCTCAGCTTTTGTGGTCAAACTACCAGCTTCAGCTCTTTGACATTTGAAACTTAGTAACTGACTTTCAAGCTCCCTGAAAAGCCTGTTTTTCTAGCTTTCCGTGTCCTACACGATATCCTTTTTCATACCGTTTTTTGCATCTTCTTTCCAGATACTCTGTTCAAGGAATTTGTGGTGAAACAGTTGCAAATATCTCTGTAGAAAATGTTATACAGGACAGTGACATCATTGTGCTAATGCCCCAGATTCTTGTGAATAGCATGGAGAAAGGGACCTTTAGCTCCCTCTCCATCCTCACTCTGATGATATTTGATGAGTGCCACAACACTACAGGCAACCACCCTTACAATATGTTGATGGCCAGATACCTGGATCAAAAATTTGACTCCTCTGCAAACCAGCTGCCTCAGGTAAGGCCCAGCCCATCAGTAGATACATTAGAAGAAAGTGTTTCGCAATTCAGTCAGCAAAGTCTTTCCTTTTGTGCTGATTCACAAAATTCCAATTCTGTTAAAAATGGTTGCAAATGGACCATTTTTTCATTCTTGGACAATTCCAGGCTTTTTTCCCATGTTACATCTTCCCTGCAGCTGCCAAGAAAGACTGATCAAGCATGACAAAGACTGGAGTACTTGAGAGCAAAAGGAAGAGCTGAACTGGGAAAAAAGCATGTAATTTAGTAATCTCCTTGTTACCTCTCTGTTGCTGTTTTCTGCCCAATAAAATGGGGCCATCTCTACTGCTGGCATGAGGTTTTCATCCAGCTGAGAAGGCATCTCTGAATGAATGCAAAGGATGGGTCTCGATGTGGGTTTGCTTTTCCTCTATATGATAAGCACTGACAAATACAGCTCGTTACAGATTTAAGTGGCTGGATAGTTTAAGTTTAAATACTCTTAAGTTTGAGTGCCTTGGAGAGGGCATGAGTACGTATAGGTTTTGGTTCTTAATATTTTGTGCCTGCTTCTAGTTTACTTCTGCTGCCTTTTTTGTTTCCATGTTTTGGAAGATGGTGGCAATTTGGTGACTGGTAACAATATCTCCTGGGTTTATTCCATTTATGACAAGGGAGCAATTGCTGCTATTCATGTGTGTGCTTAGATTGTAGGTTTAACTGCTTCTGTTGGAGTTGGTAGTGCCAAGAGCACAAATGAAACTGTAGAGCACATCTGTACCCTCTGCTTGTACCTTGACATACAGGCCATATCCACTGTCAGAGAGAACAAACAAGAACTGCAGAGGTTTGGAAAAAAGTCAGAATCACATAAGCCCACTTCCTTTTTATTTTCTTTTGCGTTGTGATGCACTGTGATTATGGCAGCTACCCAATTCCCCTTTTTTTAGGTTAAGATAAAAGCTTAAAACTAAGCTGGAGCTTTGCTGCCTGCTAGCTTGAAAGAAGTTTAGGCTTGCAATCTCCTGCAGTAAGGCAGTGCCAATTTGGGCATATTTTTTCTTTGCTGTTGATGCACCATCTCTAGTTTTTATTCAGTTCTGCCAGTGAGGATTGGGGGCAGCTTTTTCTGTGCACCTGCGGTCCTCATTAACAATAAACTTGATTGTGATTGCATGGAGCACCATGTGTAGCATTCTTCTGGACAAGAGTTTGTTCTGTGCTTCCGAAGGAAATGTTTTACTTACTCAGCACACTGTCTGATATTTCTCTTCTCTAGATATCAGATGGGTTAAAATGCAAGCTCAGAATCACTTTGCAGGCATTATCTCAGGTCTGATGTCTGAGACAGAGGTGTTGATGAGGAAGACTTAGTGGGTAAGATGCTGTAATAAGCCTACATTGCAGTCCAGTATTTGATTTAATCAGTGTGACTCCTTACACCTGCTAGAACAGACATTCTTTATTCATTTCCTTTCTCCTTCATTTTTAGTTGCATTTGACCAATATTTCCTAAATAAGAGATCACAGATAAGAGATTCAACTATTTTCCTGTAAACCTGATTAGTTTCACAATCATGAACATTTTTGCTTGAATTTTAGCCTGTTACATGCAACTAAAAACGATGTGCTTTTGATACTGTCAAATCCTTCTGAATTTAAAGAATCTGAAACAAAAGGGCTTGCATTCAAAGTGCAGTGGGCTGGATTTCATTGATGAGAGATACCTGTGTGTTTTTATTTAAACACTTCTCAAATCCTTCACACCCAATCTGTCTCTGCTAGGAAAATAAGAACATCACAGTGGTATTACTCTGAATTTTTTCCTTACAGCATAAGTTAATTTTCACACTTGCTGCTCTGACACTTCTTGTGTTTTCTCTGGTCTCTGAGCTGCACTTGGAGTTATTTCTAGGGTTGTCCTGGCCACCTTTTCTGGTCAGCATTCTGTCCTCTTTATGCTTCTGGGTACTCCCATTTCCACTTTTTATCAGGTCTCCGTTATTTTCCTTTGAAAAGCCTTTTAGGTAATGTTTCAGAGTAGGATCTGTGCAACATGAACATCACTGGAAGAGAGGATATGGCTGCCCAAGAAAGGAAACGACTGTCAGTAGGGTTCCAGTTTCAGGATCTACTCTGGTGAGACGGTTTGCAGAGAGGAGATGCATGATTGTGAAAAGAAAATGGGTCTCATGATCATGAGATTATTTTATAACCCTTCAGAAATCAATTGATCTTTTCTGCTTTTGCAGAGTTCCTAAGTGGTGTCCAGTTAGTGGCTTTTATGGAGAGCAGAAGGGACTACAAAGCAGAAATCCACGAATGGATACATTCAGGATTAGCCTTGGTCTCTCCAGTCTGGATTAAGGGATGTTGTCTGTGCTTAGACTGGTTTTTGCACACTGACTGCAGTGCCTTAAACCTGTTTACCTCAATTCTAGATTTCCCCCCTGCCCTCCACTTCCCAGATACTTGAGAGTGAACTATATTCAGGGGCAGGAAGGGAGAATGCATCCCCATGCAACCAAAAAAAAAATCCAACAAAACAACCCAAAACGCAAGAAGCCTGATCAAAGAACAAAGACATTTTCAAAATGCACATTACATTAAGCAAACACTTCTGAAGCTTATTTTGCATCACAGTTCTTCTTGCATGAATGGCGGTGGCTTCCCTTCTGTGGACCCTGTGGTTACTGACGCCCATGAAGCACTCAGGCAGAGGATGTATGTAGCAAACAGGTACTACCTAGTTCTGCCTCAAGACCAGCCCTTAGGACAATATGCTGCTGGATTATTTAATGAATGAATATAAACTATTGAGTAGCTGTAACTCAAGGAGCAATGTGCATGCAGTTTTTTGAATACTGTAGGCTTCTTAGAGGATAAGTGAGCTCTAATTTTCTTACTAAAGTCCCTGCAGATATGTGTATGTACACAGACCCTCAGTTGAATTGTACTGGGTTAATTTTAGGCTAACATCTGGGTATACATTTTAGGCCAACATCTGCATATACTCCCTGGGAAACACAGGGAGCGAAGAAGACAGAACTATGCACTTCACGGGTGATTCCCAGAGGCTGGACAAGAGGCAGTAGGCCTTCTGTAGGCCAACAGAAATATTTAAACAACAGGAAGAACTTTTTTCCTGTAAAGTGGTCAACCACTGGAACAGGTTGCCCAAAGAAGTTGTAGACTCTCTGTCCTTGGAAGTACTCAAAGCCCATTTGAACTGAGTGACCTCCTCTTAGGTGATCTGCTTTGAGCAGAGGGTTGAACTAAAGACCTCCACAGATGCCTTCCAGCCTCAGTGGTTCTGTGATTGTATCATAAAACTGTTCTTTTGCATAGGCTTTTAAGAGCCAATTTTAGTGGGAAATGTGTTATCCTCTAGGTAATGCTTTTTATTTGTTATTCGAGATTAACTTTTTTTTTTCTCTCCTTTAATAGATACCATCTCTCAAATCAACAAGAATTACTTTGGAACGCAGCGATATGAACACTGGATAGTTTCCACTCAGCGGAAATGCAGACTGTTGCAACTGGAAGATAAGGAGGAGAGCAATATTTGTAGAGACGTTTTCAATTGCACTGAACATTTGCGGGTAAGCGTATATCCTCTTTCCTTCCATGCAGAGGTAGAGTCATTCTGTTCCTTCTGATATAGGCATGTTCACCTAGAAGCAGATTTTGATCCAATTGCTCTATTTAGAATCGTAGAATATATGCAGAGTTGGAAGGGGCCCCCAAGGATCATTGAGTCCAGCTCCTGTCCCTGCAAAGAACATCCTCACCATAAGCCCAGGAGTGTTGTCCAAGCACTTGAGCTCTGTCAGGCTGGTGCTGTGGCCACTTCCCTGGAGAACCTGTTCCAGTGCCCAACCATGGGTGAAAAACCTTTTCCTGATATCCAGTCTAAACCTCCCTTGACTCAGCTTCAGGCTGTTTCCATGAGCCCTGTCACTGGTCATGACAGTGAAGAGATCTGTACTTGCCTCTCCATGAAGTGAGGATGTTGAAGACTGCAACAAGTTGGCACAGGCTAAAGCATAAGGCATGTAAGAGATAGCTCTATGATACTCACCAGGTACAGATCAGTGCAGAGGAGACTTTGCAGTGCTAGTGTTGTCATGGAAATGGAAGAACACCACAAGTTTGCAACACTTAATCTAGCTAAATATAATTTATGTTCATCCCATCCTGTAGAAAATGAGGCCTAAATGCATGTGTCTCTTTCCAAGCAGAAATTCAACGACGCTCGCATTATCAGTGAAGATGCCCGCATCGAAGATGCTTTAGCCCTCCTAAATTAATTTTTCACAAATGTGAAAAATGGACCATATACAGCGTTAGAGAAGCAACTGACGGAGAAACTTCAAGGTATTTCCCACAGTACCTGTGACAGTTGCAGGGGAGAAGAGAGCTTATGGTAGGATGGTCAAGGTCTTTTCTTCAGAGTAAGTGCAGTTGTTTTTCCTGCACTTTCCAGAAGATGTGGTGACTGCATGGGTGCAAGTGCAGTGTTAGGGCAGGTGGGGAGGACTAAATTTCTGGGACCGTATACTTCTAGTGCAGAAGCCGATTAAAAAGTAATAATTGTGTCTGGATGCTGTAGTAAGTTCTTACATGCCTGGCTTGGAGATAAGGCAACAGTGCCCTTATGGCTGTGCCCCACAAGTACAGGGATGGTCTACAGTCATGAATGCTGGTAGCGACGTAGACTGCTCAGTGCACTGCCTAGCCTCCTGGCCACTCCCAGTCTTCTGGGGAGAAGCAGGTGGCCCTTGTCTCCCTCTCATTAGAAGTTAGAGGTTGTCACGGCTCTCTGACTTCTGATTTCATTAGCAGTGGGCTATATCCAGAATGTAGTCTGGTGTGTTGCAGTGTTGACTGCAATTTTAAATCACTTGGCTGTCAGCCCTTGAATGTCAGTTATTTTCTAGGAAGATACAGCTCGAGAGCTGAAGTTTTTTGTTTCTGTCTTTTGATACACAGTATATCACATAAGTTCTCATGTCAGTTTGCTACCACATGTGAGATATTCATAATTTGGGGATTTTTTCTGGGGATTTTGTTGCATTTAACTCACAGATTTCCCTGCTTGCATCTGGAAGAATAGAATAGAAAATAAAAATGAAGCTAAAGAGAATGTGTGTGCTGTTTGAAAGTTGTGTGGGAATTCTGCTTTCTGCATCAAAAAAGGTAAGTTTTTCAAGAAACCTTTTTTTTTTTCCTTTCAGAGAAAGAACAAGAGCTAACTGCCCTTTCAAAAGATGAGTCAAATGAGAATCCAAAGTTGGAAGAGCTCACTTGCATTCTGGACGAAGCATACCACTATAACCCACAGACTCGCACTATTCTCTTTGTCAAGACAAGAGCCTTAGTAGCTGTATGACATTTGTTTTTAAAATTCCTAAAATGGGAAGTGGGAAAATTAAATGCCTTATCTATTACCCTTCCCATTTTCATCTGAAATAGAAAAGCGTGCATGTATTTGATCTTTCTAGTTTATTGTGCTGGCTACCTAGTGTTACGACCCGTTCAAAGTGAACTAAGTTCGTATTTAGTTTCTTAGAGTACAAAGGAGGCCAAAAATGCTGTTTAACCAAAATCAGTATACTTTATTCAATATCAATGTACCCACCAAAGCTGATATACTTTATTCAATGTACCCACCAAAAATGATATGCAATAACAAGAGAAAGAAATGGGAGAGAGAAAGCTATATAGATAAAAGCAAAAGAGAAAAGAGAAAAGAGAGATAGGACAGATAGGATATAATTACCACAGAGAGAGAGACGAAGTCCTCGCAGCAGTCCAATAGGTCCGCCTTGGCAAATCCTCGTAGCGTGCAGCTAATAGATTTGTCTTCGCAGAACCCTCGTGGAGCTGATAGATCTTCGTCTTCACAGAGAGAGACGAAGTCCTCGCAGCAATCCAATAGGTCCGCCTTGGCAAATCCTCGTAGCACACCGCTAATAGATTTGTCTTCGCAGAACCCTCGTGGAGCTGATAGATCTTCGCCTTCTGTGGGGAGGTCCTCAAAAGGGGTCTCTTCTGAGGCTGAATATATATAGCTCTCCAGAGTGGGGGAGAAATCTCGTGAGTCTAGGCCCAATGCACAAGGAGAGGGGGGAGAAGTCCCGTGATGGAGTCCAGGCCCATGCACAATGCGAGGGAGGGGGAGAACAGGGCAAGCTGTCCTGCTACACCTCAGGCACAGGTGGTCCAGAATCCAGGGGCAGTGTAGCGTGCTGCGACTACCATTGTTTCAGCAGGATGTATGTCCGGGAACTCTGTTCCCAAGCAAACACACCTGGGCAGAATGGCAATTCTCGTAGCAGTTACATCAGCTCTTGGTTTCCCTCTCGTCCCCCCCCAAAGTCTCCATGACGAAAAGCGTGAGACAAAATTGAGGGTCTTCGGGCCGACTCTCACACCTAGGCACTGATGCTCTGAGGCTGGATGAGTGAGGGTCTTTTCTCTTTTTCTGAAAACTACTGTACAGCTATGGTGTCCTTCATGAGATCTAACTACATGTTGTAGTTGATCATTAAGCCATCAGATTTTTTTATTTTAGGCCTAAAGTCAGTTACAACAAGGTGTGTTTTAAGGGTTTTGGCTTTAAGGTAGTAGTGTTATGAATCAGCAGCTCTACTTCATTACTGACTGCACATCAGGAGGTATTTATACATTTCTCAGAGGATTCCTATAGAAGGTCCTAGCACCTGTTGATCAAGAAAAAGGAAAAGCTTTGTGCAGCAGATGTTCTCTGGACTCTTCTTACCACTGGGCTATTTCACACTTGCTTATGACCAAAGATCTAGGCTGGATGATGCTTTTTTTTCCTTTAGAGTACCTTGCTTTCAGAAAAGGTTTGTGCTTGAAGTTAATGTGCTGCTAATCATTAGCATGAGTAGATTAAAACATTTACTGCAAATATCAGCTGTCTCTGTCTACCGTAAACAGATTTATCAGCTGAACGACCCAGCCTCCCTTTTTATCCTTTTCATCCAGACATGCTGGATGAATTGCAAACCAGAAAAAGTTAAACACAGGCTAAAGTCCAAACTAACAACACCAAGCATCTGCTGGCAGCTTTCCATTTTAGATTTAAAAGCCTATAGTAGCTTGGCTGAATTTTGTTTTTCTGTAAGAGCAGTTTGAATGTGCTACTGTCACTGTGTAGCAGAAGTCCAGTTTGTAAATAGCAACTACTTTCCTTTGATGCCAGAGATGTAGCATCCAGTGACCTGTTAGTTTATAAGAGAAAAATGCAAACTTTTTAGCAGTGAAAGGCTGCTTGCTCTCTAGCCAGCCTTTAAGTTGCAGGAGTAGCAAAAGGGGAAATCAGTCTGGCATGATTTAATCTGGCATCGTGGTGTGACCCTTGCTTTCTCACCTATTAAAAAATACTTCCTCCTGACACACAAGTTACACTTTGTTTTGTGCTTTTGGGTCTTCATTTGGAAGTATTAATTGACTAGGCAAGCATAGGAAAGATCTACCCATCTCAAACTAGCATTTCATCTGCACAGGGAATGTAACTCTCTCATTTGCTCTCCAGGCTTTGAAGAAGTGGGTAGAAGCAAACCCCGTACTTAGCCACATAAAGACAGATGTGTTGATGGTTAAAGGAAGAAAAGATCATAAAACAGGTATGCAGATTTGCACTGAGATGTGCTAACCAGTGGTGGCTATGCTGCTAAGACTGTTCTGCTTTTCCTGTGTTCATCTTCCGTGCCCTTAAACAGAGGGTGGTCATGCAGGTTTGCACTTGCATTCTTCCATGTTTGGAAGACCTTGAATGGATTCTAAGGAGATGCTTGCCTTTTCTGTCCAGAACCTTTGGTTAAAGCAGCTGTAACACTGTCAGTGATACTTCTCTGTAGGATTCTTCTGCTGGTTCAAAAGCAGTTAAAAAACTTCACTATCATAGCTTTTTGTGAATAATTCTCATATTATCTCTGTTACTTTAATAGATGCTTCTTATTTTGTGTTTGATGGCAGAAAGACGTTTTAAGATAGAATGGAAACTACAGCTGAAATGAATTACCTATGGCTTAAGTTAAGAGTTAGCTTGGGTTTTAACTAACTAAATTGCATAGGTGTCTCCAATAAAGATCACCTGGGTGTTGTGTCTAAAATGTTGTTTTGCAGGTTGATAATTCTGTGACACATCAACAGGAATCCGTGGTTAGTGAGTATAATATACACCCAGCTGCATATCAGACTTAAAGTAGTTTTCCAGATCAAACAGATGTACTAATTTCTAATCACTTAAGTAAAAGCAAATGTGGGTATCTTGCTCAAGGAGTTCTTCAGTGGTTTTTTTCCTGACGCAATTTCTCGGTACTGTAGGTATGACCCTGCCAATGCAGAAGGATGTACTGGATGCATTCAGAAATGACAAATACATCAGACTGCTAATTGCTACATCTGTTGCTGACGAAGGCATTGATATTACTGAGTGCAACCTTGTGGTGCTCTATGAATACTTTGGTAATGTTACCAAAATGATCCAAGTTGGAGGTATGGAATTTCAGAGCTATTACTATAGAAACCTGTTTTGACCTAGAAATGGACATGAAATGCTACTAAATGGCACATTGGACACACTGTAGTAATATGTGCCTGTCTTGCTGTTGTTCCTCTGTGCCTTAAAGTCAAGTAAATGATGGGATATGATAAATTTGTTCACAGCACCAAGTCCTGGATGTTGTCTGACTGCTCTTTTGCCAGGCAAATTAGCCATGCTGCACAAAGTTATTGAACTGTAGAGAACTGA
Organism: Acrocephalus scirpaceus scirpaceus; assembly: GCA_910950805.1. NCBI lineage: Eukaryota > Metazoa > Chordata > Aves > Passeriformes > Sylviidae > Acrocephalus > Acrocephalus scirpaceus. The sequence continues at coordinate 43,971,805 of OU383776.1, forward strand.
TAACTCAAGCAGACAATTATACATATAAGCAGAACTATGGCTAGAAGAACTGTTGTCAGAAATATTACAAATCATTCTGTGACAATTTACAAAGGACTGCTGCAATGGAATTTCTTGTATTGCCTTGGCTTCTGAAGGCCTTCCCTAGCCCAGTGGTTTATTACCAACCATGTTACTCCCAGGTACATGAGACCTTTGCCTATGCAGATCTCTAAATATTTAAGACGAAAAGAAAGACACCCTGTTTCTGTCTTCCCCGCTTGTCCAGAGAAGTCTGTCATGACTTTGGCCTTAAATTTCGTGATTTTACAGTATGGCCAGTAGAGGGGAATGAAAAGCCACACTAAATACTGATTTCTGCTTCACATTCCTAAACAGCGTAAAACCGCCTACTCTTTTAAGGGTGCATATGCAATATTTTATCGTATTTCCCAAGCAGTTAACATCATAATTTAATGTGAAGTGATTTCCATTGTACTCTACTTTCAGGGGTTTTGTGTTGTGACCTTCTTATCTGTGTTTTGTAATAAAATAATTGGCCCAGAATTGACTTTTACAGATGAAAAGATAGTGTTTATTATTAAAAAGCCATTAAAGGTGCAAAGAAAAGAGGTTATGTCAGCTTCAAACCATATACAGTCATAAATTTTTGTGGAGTAGAAGCTCAAAAGAAAATGTGAACACTTTTTATAACCAAAATACTGCTTAACTGGTATGAAATCCCTGTAGTTCTGGGTTTGCCTCGGTCACAATTTTAATAAACAGGCAGGCAGCAGGCATAGTCAGGTAGAAGAGAAGGCACTTGCTGTTGTTGTCTGTGTTCCTGTCAGCACTATATTTCCAGTTCCTTAGGTTTTTGTGATATATGGGGTTTGGGCGTTTTTTTAAGGCACCAGTTAGCAGGGGTGAAAACTAGTAAGAAAGACTGAAATGAACTTTTCTCCTTTATCTTTCTTTTTTTTTACATGACAAGACAGCAAACTGCTATACAAAAATTTTATTTCAAAGCATGCCTGAACTCAACACAGGGAGGCCACAGATGCAGGCAATACAGTACTGGCTAGGGTTCATCCATGAGGATATCTGGAAGGAGGCATCTTGTTCTGGTTTGTTGTTCAAGAATGCTCTTCAGAAGTAGCATTATCTGAATCTGAACATTGCAAACAAAAGCAGCCATACAGAAGGCCCTTAATAGTCTAATGGCAGATATGTCACTTTTGCACCTGTTGTTACGAGTAACTAAAGAGCATAAATATGTTACTATATAGGTTGTGGAAGGGCAAGAGACAGCAAGTGCATCCTTGTGACAAGCAGAACAGAAGTGGCTGAGAAAGAAAAACTGAAGTTACAAGGAAGAAATGATGCATGCAGCTATCGGAGAGCTACAGAACTGGGATGAAACAACATTTGCAAGAATGGTTTGTGATTTGTGCAGTTTTCATACTCAAATTTTAGAGGCATAATCTGTATCAGCCTTCACCTACTAAGGTTTTATGTAGGGCCAAGTGATAATCCAAGGGAAGTGTTCATTGTACTTTACTTCTGACAAACGCTAGGTCAGCAGAGAAAAGACAGTGTGTACTGCCAGTTTGTGAATGTCAACAGTAACTGCAAAAAACTTAAGAGTGTGAGGTAGAATTTATGACCTGTTGCTTATGAAACGAGAAGGACTCATGTTGTGAGAGTTGGAGGCTGTCTTGGGTACAGTGTACAAAGATATTGTGATATTTTACAGCTGAAAGTCAGGAGGGCCAAAGCCCAGCTGGATATTCATACAGACCACCACCAAGGGCTAAGGCGAAATCCCCATTCTTTGTTGGATACAGAGGGAAACAGTGACAAAGATGAAGAGAAGAGATTGAGGCGCTTGATGCCTTGTTTGCCTCTGTAAGACTGGTTGTTCCCAGAATATCCAGCCTCCTGAGCTGGAAGAGAGAGATAGGGAGAAGGACGAAGGCCCCATAATTCAAAAGGAACTAGTTGGTGACCTGCTACACCACTGTGACACACACAGGTTTATGGGGGCAGATGGAATCCACCCAAGGGTAGTGAGAGAGCTGGTGGAAGAGCTCATCAATCCACTTTCCAGCATTTCTCAGCAGTCCTGGATAATCAAGGAGATCCCAGGTGACCGGAGGTTGGTCAGTGTGACACCCATCTACAAGAAGGACCAGAAGGATCCAGGGAACTACAGCCCTGTCAGCCTGACCTCGGTGCCAGGGAACATTATGGAGCAAATCATCTTGAGTGCTATTACCCATCACACACAGGACAACCAGGGATCAGGCCCACTTGGGATGGGTTTATGAAAGGCAGGTCCTGCCTAAGCAGCTTGGTTTTCTTCTGTGACAGTGACCTGTGTAATGGATGTGGGGAAGGCTGTGGTTGGTGTCAGTCTGAACTTCAGTAAGGACCTTGACACCACTTCCCAGAGCACTCCTGCAGAAATTGGCTGTTCATGGCTTGGATGGGTGCACTCTTTGCTGGTAAAAAAATGGCTGGATGGCTGGGCCCAGAGAGTGGGAGTGACTGGAATTAAATACAGCTGGTGGCTGGTATCAGTGATGCTCCTCAGGGCTCAGGAAAGACTGAAATAAGCCAGTGGCAGGCACTACTAACGAAAAAGCTTTATACACAGTTCTCCCATACCCCCTTGGACTCACAGATCATCCTGTGTTTCCAAAGAAGCTTTGAGAGATTGAGCTGTGCAACAAAGGGTGCCCCCTGTCCTTTGTGACATTTCTTCTCCAAGGCTTGGTGTAGTTGCTTCTGCTTCTTCTCAGAGGATTCCATTTCTGCATTCGGTTCTCAGCTCCAGGCCGTGCCTTAACTGCTTCTTTCTCTGCCTGCAGTTTCTGTGGTCTCTGTAGGTTTCTTTCCAAACCGTGAGATTTACAGAGCAGCAGTGTTAATTGTGCTGTAGGGTCTCACATGACTAAAGTGTTCACACTGACATACCAGCCTTAAGACCAGAGGGGCTGTTGGGAGGTAGAGGGGAGGAAGGAATAAACAGCATAAATGCTGTCCATCATGGAGTCTCATTCTAGCCATGCATTCTAAACTGACAAATGTACCCTTTTCTTTCTTGGTATGAGTTGCCAGAACAAGGTGTGTTTTATTTTGTGTGCTTTAAGTAATAGGTTCCTAGACGTTACACGCCCAAAGTCATGTTTAGGCTGACATTGGGACTTCATTTCATAATTATTTTGATTTTTCTTTATTTATTAAAGATATGTCAGTTGCAAATGAAGGAAAAGATACTACGAGATTCCAGGAAGAACAAAACAAAACATGAAGTAGTGGAAGGGAAAAAAAATCTTTTGTGTGGAAAATGCAAAGCGTATGTCTGCAGTACAGATGACATCAGAATTATAAAGGTATGTTTCTGTACAGGAACCTACATCCATGACCACCAGGGAAGTCAGCATTATTGAACTAACTGCATTGTTTATCAGTGTGGAAGTGGGTTATTTTGTACAAATGGGAGGAGAAAAGAAATTCTGAGTAAATCAGTAAGCCACAGGAACAGTTGTGACTACTTCTGTAGTACGATATGACATGAGTTGACGTTGTCCAAGGTGGGATACAGTAGGAATCACTTCAGTTTTCCAGAAGCGTTTCCGATTAATTTTGTTGAAACCCCCCGATCTTCAACTACATAATCTTCTAGAGTTACTGCTGGATATTTACTTTCCTGATTATCATCAGATGGAAGTCTCTCTGCTGTTGAGCCATTTCTCCCATAATTTCTGTTGACTGAAAGCTATCTACAGAAAGCACTGGGATCAGCTTACAAACTCTGTGTCTTATGGGTCAGCTTGAGTTTTAAAAAGCAAGGTAAACCATAGTTTCACCAAAAGAGCCCTACAGTTCTTCAATATTATTCTGTTTTCCATTCCTTAGCTGTAGTTCCCATTGCTTCTATGTATATACTAGGGACATTTTTATTGTACTCTTTCTGAACATGAAAATTTACTCTGTAGATAAAAGCAGGCAATACTCTTTACACACGGAAGTGGTGATCATGGAAGAGAGGCTTTTCTGAGCACTTTGAGCCTTTATAGTTCTGCCTTTTGTTCTTTTGAAGCTGCTTCTATTTCTGCTGCTCTGAAAAGTGCAGTTGCACTGTGATAAGGGGCTTCAGGCCACAGCTGAGCATTACCGTGTCTGCCTTCAGGGCCTTGCCAAATTTTTGTTCGTTTTTAGCAGTACTGTTTTTGGAATGTAGATGGTGCTCACTACTCCTCTGCAAGGAGCTGGGAATAGCTCCACTTTGTGAAAACTTGGTTACATTTCTTTGACAAAAAACAAGGGCTATCTAAAGCACCTCTGACTTTTACTGTATTTTGTGCTCCTGACTTATCCTATACCTGTCCAAATAGATCCAAGAGTTCAGAAAACTCTTCAGTAGGTGGTTTTGCTTAGTACTCTGCAAATAACCCCTCAGTTTTAAAAATAATCCCTACAAAATGCATTTCAGGAGGATCTACCATTTTCAGACTCAAGCTCATATTGTAAATATGCTTTCAAATAAGGCTAATTTCTTTACTCTTGTATTATATATGTTATAAAGAACAACTGTAGCTCCTTCACTTTGTTAGGGTTATTTTTTCTACCACTCCAAAGTAATTGCATAACCCCTCATGTGCAACAGGAGTCTCTCAAACTTGTCCATTGTCTGAATTACTCTCTTTGTTTCATGGACATGGCTAAAATACTGCAAACACAGTTTTTAAAAAGCTTACTAAGTTCAAATATGTGTAAGCTGGTGACTGGGGATACACAGTACATTTTTTTGGTTTTGATAAGCCCAGGCCTGGTCCTTCTAGTACCAGGTATCCCATGAGTGGGGGGAAAAAAAAAGAGCAATGAGCCATAGAGGCTGGAAGGTGAGCTTCCTGGATGACAGCAAGTCCCTTAAAAGGGAGAACACATATTTCAGAAGGGAGGGGAAATGACAAGAAAAACAAGGAACGTTGTTTCTTATATTGTTTCTTGCGTGTGTTGTTTCAGGACTCTCATCACACTGTCCTAGGTGATGCGTTCAAGGAGCATTATATAACAAAGGCCCACAGGAAACTGGTTCAGTTCGACGGTTTTGAGAAAAAAAGCAAGATGCATTGCCGAAATACTGAGTGCCAGCATGATTGGGGGATCATAGTGAAGTACAAGACATTTGATAATCTACCAGTGATCAAAATCAGAAGCTTTGTACTAGAGAATGTTGAAACTGGGAGACAAATGGATTTTCAGAAATGGAGAAGTCTTAATTTGCCTTTGAAGAATTTTGATGAAGAAACATTCAGCTGAGTTTAACATTTTAATGGATATATTGTTCTGATGCACTATGCTGAAATAGCAGATGATCAATTTTCTTTAAAAACTTTCTTTCTTTATGCTAGGCCCTTCACCCACGTCTGGCTAGATTATAAAAGGCTGGTAAACCCACTAAAACCAATGTTTGCCTATGTAATGAAGTACTTCACCAGAAGGACAAATACGAGCCTAGGTGTCTAGATCCAAATCATTATGGCTATGAGTAACCTGGTCTGAATAAAAGTAATATCAACTTGAATGACTAACTAAACATCCAACTTTAGGTGACAGACTACACCTTCAACAACTGAGGTGCAAATCAGCATCTTCTTTGGTACTACTAACATGTTGTTTGATTGCACATTCTTGCAAACATGACTTACTAGCACTTAAGGCACTAATCTAGCTACTTTTGAAACTTTAAAAAAAGTTACTTTTAATGTTCTAGACATAGATATATAAAATTGAAAGAAAAATGTCCAGTAAGCTTTCTGTAAGGAAGATACTACATCTCTTACGTCTGTCTTTAATAGGAAATGCTTCTGCAACAGTAAGAAGTGCACTAGGGCAGAGCCCTCTTGGGGATTCATCTTTGTGATTAAAATGGTAGTACTTTTTTATATCAGTGCACCTTGATCAAGTTGCTGCTGCTCAAGTTGCAGAATGGGCACCCTCCTGTGTTGCTGAACTGAACAAGCCCTAATAGGGACAAGACAGAGCCCTGGATCATGGGTGGAGATTCAGTTTTGATGGGGACTAGAACTTACCTGGAGGCCCTGTCTCATGGATTACCCAGATCCCAGACTTCTCTGGGAAAAACTGAAATTCCTACAAAGTTATGATATGTTGTACTTGTACACTGTAAAGCATCTGCTGATTCTACACATCTTCAATGAGCTTAGTATTCAGTATTTCTGGAATCAAAACAAAATGCATTTTAAATTCACTTTGTGTATTTGACGGTTTGGTAAGGTATGTATGTTCAATAATAACTAATTTTAAAAAACCCCAAAACCAGAACATAACCACCCCAACCTAATTTAAGAGTTTAAAAAATGAACTTAAATTTATGAGTTCAAAAATTAATTTAAATTGCCTAAATCCTACTCAGTGAGGATTGTGATGTTCTTGTAAAGTGTTGTGTGGCATTAAAAGCAGAACTTTGTAAGTGCTACTTCATGTTCCACCCCAGTCCACAGCTTTTACTGTGAAAGCTGTATGCACTGTACAGGAAGGCTGAATCTCAGTTCTACAGTAACCTCCTCTGTACTTAGTTTTTACCTAAAAGGAAACACAGAACAATAAATAAAGATTATTTATGTTTAGATAATGCCTCCTTTCCAAAAATACTAGGAACAAAATACTTTTGAGAAAGGCTGGTTTAGCACTGCCAGATTAAAAGTACATGGAAAATTCACAGTTCTCAAGTATCAACTTGCTCTGTGAAAGGACCATCTGCTTTGGGACTCTTAGCATTAAAAAATAATCAGTCCAAAATTCTAGTTTATACTAGTAACTACTGGGAAGTTGAACTTGAAAAGTTTTGGTATTTTCATATTCTTTGAACACAAGGATTTCAGACTAAAACATCTTTGCAATTCAGCCTTAACGAGTACTAAAGGCTTCTGGGCTAACACATTGTTGAGAACTCAGCTTGATACAAGAAGCCTTTCCTTCAGTACACAGTGGAGATGGGAGGGTGGGGAAGAATACCAGCACTCTATTTGACCTTTGAGAATCTGATTTTTTTTTTTTAAATTGAAGCTGAGATTGCATATTTCTAAGTAAGATTACTACCATATTAACAACTCTCTATTCACAGAATCACGGAAGAGCTGTGGTTGGGAGGGACCTCTAAAGGTCATCCTGTGACCCAAGGGATTACCCAGGACAATGTCCACATGTCCAGACAGAATCTGAATGTCTCCAATGATGGAGACACCACAGCCTCTCTTGGCAATCTCCTCCCCTCAGCACTTGATCCCTCAGAGTGAAAAAGTGTCTCCTGTTGTTCACGGGGAACTTCCTGTGTTTCACACTGTGCCCACTGCTTCTTGCTTTGTCATTAAGCACCACTGAAAAGAGCCTAGTTGCATATTCTTTTGTGCCCTCCATTCAGATATTTGCACACAAACAGCAGAGATATCCCTGAGCCTTCCCAGCACTGGACTAAACAGTCCTGGCTCTCAGCTTCTCCTCATGAGAGACACTTCAGACTCTGCAACATTGTGGTGGGCCTCTGATGGATTTACTAGAGGAGCTCTATCACAATAAATCAATAGCCTGTTTCTGTGCGCTCCTTAAGTCTCTTCTTTCATAACTATTTTAATAGTTTTTTATCCAGAAACAGCCAGACCTGACTGCACTAAAAACACATTAGGAAATTACTTTGAAGTAATTTCTCCATTATGTTAATTGTTGTGGCAGTTGCTGTAAATACAGTTAAGAGTGAGAATTAGTACTATAACCTTGGTTTATCTCTGAGTAAGAGTAGTTTGTTATCCCTGTAAATATATTCACAGGGCACTATTGATTGGGCAGTCACTGACTGCATTAAGTGCATGAATATAATTACTGGTTGCTAACTGACGTAGAATGCCTCGTCGTTGCTGACAAGGATCTTGGAAGTGTGGAGATTGTTTTCTTGAGGGCACAAAACAGGGAATTGTATCATGCCAGTATTCTGTTAGGTTAGAGAAGACTGCCAGAATCTGACACTATTTGTATTCATTCTATCTCATGTGAACTTGTCAAAGAAATTAGAATTAAAACATGGAAAGTCAAGACTTGCATGATTCTGTTCCTACAGGGACAATGAGAAGAGTGTAAGTCGAAGTTTTGTTCTGCATCCCAACACTAAGGATAAAATGACAGAACCACCAAACTTTTTAAAAATAAATTTAATTTTATCTATTAGAAATATCCCCAGTTAAGTCCACCTTTCCACAAAGGCTTAGATTTTAAACAGAGTCCACATATTTTAAAATTAATAAACAGCTAAATAGTTTCAATATTAGATTCAGATGGTGTTTAACTGAATAAGAAAGTAAGTCAGTGTCAGGTAATCACAAGGTAAAGAATCAGGAAGGAATAAAAACTTTTTTATATTGTCAGTTAATTTCTAGATCACTGATATGAGCATAGAACTTAACTTCAGAGTCAAACTAAGTGGATTAAATACATGAAATCAGCATGTGATCTTAAATGGTTCTACAGATGCCAGCAGCACTTTAATGGCTTTTGCACAGTATTCTAAGGTAAGTCAAGCCAACTGCCATACAAAACAGTTAATAAATGCTGTTTACTTTATATGGCTGTGTCCAGTTTCCTGATACACAGAAAAATTCAGCACTGTAAACAAGCCTAATACAATCCACAGAAAAGAATTGTTCACTTTATGGTTCACACTTTGAAATGCATGATTACTATAGTTTCATTGTGCTCAGGAGAAGCGGGCTTGTGCCTGGACCTTTTCGCTCTTTTTTTATTAGGACGCCATTTTTCGAATCATATAGTTCAGAATGCCGCCGTTGTGGAAGTAAGTGAGCTCCACATCAGTGTCAAATCTCATGATGGCATGAAAGGTTTTCCCGGTGTTCAGCTGTTAGGGTCAAAGAAAGTCATTCAAGCAGCAGAACGAACCTTGTTTACTTGGCATCATAATAAAATAAGGACTATTGGGATAGTTTTGCTATCCCAAAAATTGTGATAGAAAGCTTAAGTGAACAGACACCAGTACTTCTACCCACACTAGACTATAGGAAGCTGCTTGAGAGTAAAGTGGTTTAAAACAAATCATAACAAACACAGTATAGAGTCTCATTGCATTTGCTGCTTCATTTATAACAGAAATTTATACTGGGCTTTGAGTAACTGGTCCAAAATACAGGATGGCTTTTGTCTTAATTAAAACTGTTTGATCATCCTGTTTTTATATACTGTCATAGTAAATCATAGAATGGTTTGGGCTGGAAGGGACATTAAGGATCACCTAGTTTCAACCCCACTGCCACGGGCAGGAAACATTCCACTAGAGAAGGTTGCTCAAAGCCTTATCCAACCTTGAACCCTCCCAGAGAGAAGGAATCCACAGCTTCTCTGAGCAGTAGTTCAGTGCCTCTTCTCAAATTATTCCTTGTATCTAACCTAATTCTACTTTCCTTCAGTTTAATTCCTATTAGAATAACTGTTTTAATCTCCTTCACCATCTCAATTCTTCTCCCTATTTTAAGATAATCTGACTGCCATATGACACAGAATATGTTTTGAACAGACAATTAATTTTGAGTAAAATTACAGTGATTCAGAAAATTCAGCTCTTAGGTGTCTCATACCTTAATCTGGACATTCATCTGCGGTTTTAGTATTTCAGGAATAATAATGGTATAACGCTCCCATCCAGTGAGTCCTAAAGTTCCTGCATCCTCTCCAGGTAAATACTGCAGAGGAATCACTCCCATTCCTACTAGGTTGCTTCGATGAATTCTCTCATAGCTTTCAGCAAGCACAGCCTTGACACCCTGGGAAATGCACAACAGGTTGAGTTATCTCAGTTCAGAACAGTATTTCTATACTCACAAGAAGAAAATTGATTTGTTTGTGGTCCATTCCATTTCATTTACCAGCTACTGGTAGAGTCATCAGGTCTGACGGTAAACTGTCCAGGATGACTTGATTGTACATTCACTTTCACACCTCTTTAAAAGAAGCCTGGCTCAAAAAAGTAACATGTTTCCTCAGGAATCCTGCATCTACTTTAACATGTCTTACGCAGACCACCACTAATCATTTCCATAACTCTTCCTAATTCAGTGTTGCCCTCCTATAAGCACCAGCATGCAGTTTAATTAATTTTGAAAGTTTTACATGTTAATACATATAACACACAAACTCATTTCCAGAAAAAAACTCCAAAAACCTAGATGAACTTAAACACCAACTCTCATAAAACTTTTTCTAATAATGCAAGAAAGCTTGAATCAGAGTTCTCACTGTTAACAGTGTAAGACTGGACAAAGAAAGAAACAGGTATTTCACTGAATGTGGATCTCTATTTGGCTCCCATGCTGAAGCCATGCTAAATTTTATTTTCACTGATACTCTTCTCTTACACTTTCTAGTTTCCTTGCTAAGGGAGCTTAAGAATGCTGCTGAAAGCAGACATATGTTTTATGGGGTTATGGAAAGTGGAAGTAAAAAATTTGCCTTTCTAGTGTGGCCTTATGGATTTCTAGATGAAGATCAGTCAAGTCTTGCAGTCGGAACAAGATCTATTAAATAGCTTTTGCAATGCTACTGTGGCTCTTGGAGGCAGCTGAGATTTCAAAATAGCTCTTGCTACCAAAAGTGAGAATGAGCTACCCAGAATTTGATCATAAGCTAGTCTTACTGACAAATTAATGCACTGTTAATACTGTCCTCTTAGTTTACTGTAGCCACTCACCAAGAGGAATGGTCCTTTAGCAGCCCAGTCTCTGGAACTTCCTGCACCATATTCCTTCCCAGCCAGCACAATCAGAGGATGACCAGCCTGCTTGTATCTTTCTGCAGCATCAAACACATCCAGCTGGAATAAAAATGCCAAATGCTTTGTAAACTTTCTGCAAGTGGAAGCACAGTTCCAGGAGAAGGAGGAAAAAAAAGTCTCCCCACATAAACAATTGAAGCCCACAACTTCCACCAAGCAGTACTTTAAGGATATTGACCATACGGTACTTTGTGGCTTCTAGTCTGATCTCACTCCCAATGCAAACCTGCACCTTCCACTGGTGCTTTTACAGTGATTACACTCTCCACTGATATGCCTGAAAGCACCACATTGCATAGGTACATGTGACTGCTTCCCTGAGTCAGCTCCTGCCCCCACAATTAGCTTTACTTAAAAGGTATTGAAGTAAGAACCTAAGCTGGTAAGAAGGAAAGCCAGCATTAATCCACTCTGTTGTCAGTGAGCCACAGTTTAGAGCAGCATGTGTACTTACAATTTCCCCAGAAGGGAAATGGATTGTCTGAGGTCCTTGTTTATCAATAAACTTGTTGATCAAGCGAATGTTTGCAAATGTCCCTCTGGCCATGACAGCATCATTCCCTCTGCGCGAGCCATACGAATTGAACTCCCGTGGAGTCAAGCTATTAAGGGAAAAGAAGAATGGAAACCATGTTGGTTTTAGACTAAAACACTCTGCTCTAAAAAAATCCATTATCTTTCTAAAAGAAAGAAAGTGTTAAACTGGTGTTTCTGAAGCAGGTATGTATGTAGTTTCCATCCATTTAGCCAACACTTCTCTGAGATGTTTTGAAGGAAAAGAAAAGTAATTTACTAATAGCTACAGTTTGGTCAGAAAAAGCCGCTTCCATAATATTCTCTACTCTTGCCCTAGAAATAGTATCTGACAGTGATGCATGAATATTATTTACATTAAGTCAGCAGATGCAACACAATTTTTTCTTAATAGCTGGTGCCTGAAGATCCTCATTATTTATACTATTACAACATCTAGAACAAAGGCAGAGCACTGTGCTAAATATCTAAAAGGCAGCAAGAATCCACTACAAGTTAGAACTACGGAAGAAAAATTTCACTTGCAAACAGAAATATGAGAATGAGGGGACACTCCAGCCTAACCAGCAAACAAAAAATGCACTGGAATGTGACAGAAAATTAGACTGTTTGCATTGGGCTACATCCAAACCACAGCTATGACGTACAATATCTGTTTTGTGATGCATGTAGGACTATTTAGATTTCCAAATAACTAATAGCAGGGGGTCAGAGAGTCCAGAGCAGTTGGTTTTCAGTATATCACACTGTTTTAATCCATTCTTTTTCCAAAATTATTAGGTCTAGTGAGGACTTTTTTCTATGTCAGTGCTGTTGCTCAAAACACCACTGAAGTTGTGAGAAGTGCTAAATCAGAGAATAAAAGCATTATCTTACCTGTGAAGTCTGAATAAGTCAACTTGGTAAGTCCTAGTCTTGCCTTAAGTTGAACCCCAAGTACTAAACTGACAGACTGGCCATAGAAAACGATGAACATTTTACAGAAGTTTGGACTCCTATCACAATAGTTATTGCAGCTGCACTGAAGCCTAAACTTCTGGATGTTCTGTAGTGCCTAAGAGCCTAGATATGTGAAATAGTTGCAAAGCTAGAAGAAATTAATATAAAACCCATTTTTGGCACTAACAAAAATGGTCATTTTGCTTTGACAGGGAAACAAATCTTGATTCCCTTATTTATGAATAAATGCACAGGGTAGTTTTTGCAGTAAGTCATCTTCTTCTCCTATTTCCATAACAAGGTCTTTAGCTCTTCAGTGATTACAGATGTACACACTCTATTCTACTTCTTACTTCTTTAGTGAGAGCTGCTGAAGCAGCAGAAAGAGAAATGCTTTTCTTAATTTATATGTTGTCCAGACAGCTGTCAAGGTATACAAGTGTATGTGAGCACACAGAAGGTATGTATGCCTGTAACATGGTATAATAGTTGTGGTTTGTTTTCTCTTCCCAATGTATGACAAGAACAAGAAGCAGTGCTTACCCTCTGCTGGTCAAATAACGGGCTGCAGGACTATTTCTGGCTATGTTCCCAGCTGGAGATATGTGGTCAGTTGTCACAGAATCCCCAAAACTCAACAGGACATAAGCATCTTCTATTGTTTTTGGGGTCTGAAGAGCCAAAGTCTAAGCCATCATAAATACAAACGAAACAATTATGAAAACACAAAACACTGTATGAAAAATAATTCCTTTACCTTTCTCAAAAAAGTGCAAATTTCAAAATAAAGTCTCCCCTTTTATACATGTTAGGACAAAGAAAAAGCCCAACACTATTAAAACTGTTTATGTTCAGGAACAAATATGATGCCCAGGCTATCTGCCAGGAGGTGCATGCATGAAGAAAAAAGAGGAAACAAAAAAAAAAAACCAGCCAAGGCTTCCTGTGATACATGCATGAAAATCGAGGAGTCCTAGACATGTGCATGCATTAAAATCTCTTATTACTTTTAAATAGCACTGAATTAGCAATCCAAACACTGAACTATTTGGTGCAACATGTAAGGAGGCAGAACAGTGCATTTCATTTCCTGTTCTTTTTCTTCACTTGCTTTGTGACTATTTAGAAGTATTTCAACTTAAAAGTAAAAGGAGACTTTTCAAGAACCTGAAGTGAAAGGGAATCCCTACAATTTTGAGATTCATTCAAGCCTTTGTATTAAAATGAACACAATAGCACAATTCTAACATTTAAGAACTAAGGCCTCAATAGGCTTTTATGAATCCTCAGGCCCCTTGAAGTGGCTTTGCTTCACCTTCAACATGAGTCAGGATCACTGCACACTTTGGCTTTATTCAAAGGGAAAGCACATACGTACCAGACCATCAAAGAAAGGAGGAGACTTGATATAAGTAGACTTGGGATTCCACGAGTACAGTTTATCTGAAGGAGCATCTAAGGCATTCCAAGCTTTGTTTACTGTCTGAAAAACACACAAAATCCTTTCATTCATTTCTATGTTTTCTGGAGTAACATAATTACTTCAGAATACAGGTAAAATTACAAATTTTACTTTAGCAAAAGCCTTAAGTATTTCTTAGAGCACTTTGGCAAATGCACATAACAATCTACACTACGTTTGGGATTGGTTTTTTAATGATTCTATCTATGAAAAGATTTAGGAAAATCCTCACTTCATTGCAAAAGAAGAGACATTCATCCTGTTTTTTGAGAATAGCCTGTATTATGGACACAGGTAACGATTTATAATTTTCTATTGCATTTGTAAGTAATCTTAAGAAGCTTCCCTAACATAAAAACCATAGGAATATTTTGTTTGAACACTTGTGAAAGATTTGCAGCAAGACATTACCATGTACAAGACTTTTTTCTGATATCAATCCTATTAGTTAATGCAAATTAATTTTATGTCAGCTGCAAAAAAATTAAACATCCGTGAAGCTGGCATATTCCACCTTCTAGTATCAGCTGGGGATGGGCTGTTGAAAACACATCATCTACATGTAACATTAAAAATATTGTAAGGAGCAATTTTCAAAACATCTGAAAGAATGAATTAATTATCCAGAAGATTTTTTTAGAAGAAAAAGCCTCATTTGAATATCTGTCAGAACAAGAGAAAAGCCTAGAGATGAAAAAGGTTAATTTAATTAGCATGATCATCTTATTTAATATTTTCAGAATAGCATAGTACATCAATCAAATTACTGCCAAGAGGATTGATTCACCTCTATTTTTTCATAGACCTCCTTGAACATCCCAGGAATAACAAATTGACGCTCAACAGCCTGAATCTCATTTCTTGTTGGCCAGATATCTTTCAGGAAAATCTTCTTCCCCGAAGCATTTATTCCTGTATAAAATGGTATTGTCAATTTTGTTGCATAAATCTTCCATCAAGAAGAAAGAAAAGTGTGTTCTCTGGCTATGTGTTCCCTGTAACACTCACAATACACACTTTATTTCACTTACAAGGGTTTGACAGAAAAGTGTGTCACAAACTTGGTAATACCTGAATGTAGCCCTTCTTTTGTGACTTCCAATGGCCTTACAGAATAATTTATAGGATCATTTATGCTGGAAAGGATCTTAGAAGGTTGTCTGCACAAACAAAATCTACTAGCTCAGGTTGGCTCTTGAAAGACTATCACCCAGATACAACCAAAAATATGACCCAGTGGAATTAGGGGGAAGCCAAGCCAGAGCATTATTCTTTCTCCATCATACTGACTCCTAGTTGCTCTGACTCTTAACAATTCCATAATTTGTCTCCGGGAGGTACTTAGTACTTTACAGCACTTCCCTAGGACGAATGTTTCTGAAGTGCTTAATTCCAAAGAATTTAGTTCATAAGCTGTGAAAAGAAGCATTCCAATACTGTCTTACCTAAAGGTTCTTTCTCAAAGTCAATCCGGACAGTCCCTGCAATTGCATAGGCTATCACCAGCGGCGGGGAGACCAGGTAGTTAGCACGGGTGTTGGGATGGACACGGCCTTCAAAATTCCTATTGCCAGACAACACACCAACTGCCACAAGGTCTCCCTGTAAGATGGAGTTTGAGACAAAAATAGGTCAGATGCTTGCAGAATCCACATACACTGTGAGTCTGCAGAGCCTCACTGCACTGCAACAACAACGACCAGTCACAGAAGTGTCTGTTGAACAATCCCAAAACATTTCCCACAGAAAAGAGAATATAGACTGAATTTATTTTGTACAGAGCTGAGAAGAATCAACACACAGTATAATACAGCTCACAACAGCACACAGCAGAGAACAGCTTACATAAATGAGCTGCACAGAAAAACTGCATACCTGTGTAATGGCCTCAACAACAGACTCTGGCAAGGGTCCACTATTGCCGATACATGTCATACAGCCATAACCCACCACATCAAACCTATACAAAGCACAAAAATAATGGTGAACAAAAAGCTACCTTGGAGCAAGACATTCAACCACTCTGCAGTTGACCATGGTTACTTTCAGGAGAAGTACTGCTTTAACAAATCAAATGCTGCTGAAAACAGCATTTTTAAAATTCGCTATTTTTATTATTGCAGTGACTGTTCATGCAACGGAATGGGAAATGTGTTACCTAGCAAGAAGAAGAAATATAGTGTGATTTACACTGTTTCAAAACAATTAGTCTTGAAAATAACCCATTCTCTTGCTTAAAAACGTAAGTTTTCAAGAAGTTACAGCAGGCCTTCATCATTGGTACAGAGCCAGACAGCACAACAGCAATGTATTCACTCATTAAGGACCACACCATAAGGTACCTGTAATATCTTTTAAGCTATACAGAGAAATAGTTATTCTATTGCATTACCTGTTGAAAATGCTTTTAGTTAAGCAGCCATAGGACAACAGTAACAAAAGCACTCCTACCCCAGCTGAGAAAGGTAACACATTACTCCACTCTCCCTCAGATAGTAAGTGACAACCCCGCTTCCTGGGGACAGGCTAGTTTTAATGTACGGCTTCACTGTCAAACCAGCTTCAACAGCTTTCTTAGCAAGCAATCCTGAAAAATACAGAGGACAGTTGCAGATTTTCCTGGAACTGAGACAATTTGGTGGATAAGCGTGTTAAGAGAAGTACCATTAAATTACTGGGAACAGAAAAGGCACAAGCAATGAAATAGTACAGTGAGCCAACAGCATTAATTTTGTGATAACCAGCTAGAGGACATGTGCTCTGTTCTACTGTAGATCTAGCCTGCAATTTCTGTTCCACTAGAAAGCTGATGGAAGTTGCATTCAATAAGATGCACTCACTGGGGCAGCAAGTAGACATTCAAAATTTCAGAATACTACTTGTAAGAAAAATGTCTCACCAAAAATGCAATGAAGAACTGCTAAGTTCCCACTTACCATGGTCTAGTAACCTATAGAAGAAACAACTGCAGCATAGGACTTGCTGCCCTCAGGAGCAGAAGGCTATGAGAGCACCAACGCTGGCCCTTGCCACAAACAAGCCATCTCACAATTCACAGCTTGTTGCACAAGTGCTGTTTTACCACTCCTGAATTTGTAATATGCATAGAGATATTTCAGTGGAACATGTTACTAGACACACATTTATCCCAGATTCCTTTCGTTTGAAATGAATTGTCCATATAGAGATGCATGTTCAGAAAACAAGTTCTCTACAGTTCTTTTCCAGGACGAACATAAAAGAAGCAGCAGATAGGCAAACTATGCAAAACTTAACATTCCCACGCTGCATTTTCCCCCTCACATATGACATTCATTTAGATAAAAAAATAGACATAGGCTGTGCTTTGATCCAACATGATCTCCAACAGGAAGATGTCATCAAACTGTTTTGTCTTTACCAGCTGTCTGGCAGTACTGTTAGACATGTCCTGGACCATGACATTTTAAAGTGTTGTATTTGATGGCCTGCACACATGAATTTAAAGAAGCAGTCCTATTCCTGAAATTGCTGAGGTTCTTCAGCTGCTAGAGGAATCTGCAGAAACTGGAGCTCTTGAATACAAATGAGACCATGAACAAATGAGGATTTGACAGCCTGCTTGAAAGTGTTGGCTTCTGTCTTGCTTCTCATACCAGTTCTGAAAACACAGCATAGTCAAACTCTCAAAGCTGGCAGGGAAATGCCAGAACTTTAGTTCCTCTGAGCAACCTTAATTCAACACCTTTGTCAAGTCAGATTAGGCTGTCAAAGTTCCTACAGCACACACCAACTATTCCCACAGACACACAGCTCTTGCTTAGTGCACAAGATATATAGCAGTAGTTTGAAACAACTGCTCCTGGATTTTTTCAGCTTGGTTACTTATTTGGGAACACTGTATGTTTATTTACTTTCATTTGAAACCTCATCCTGAAAGCCAAATTAATTGTGTTTCTTGTGGGCATCTCAGAGGTTCTCAACATTGCTCTTTACCAACAGTTATCAGAGAATTTTTTCTTCCCTGTCAAGGTCAAAACATAATGCTTCTGTATAGAAAGGCAGCAAAAGTGAGAGTAGCCACTAAATCAGAGCACATACACAAAGATCCTTAGGACTACATTCTTCAGGGTGCTCTGCATTACGTAGTAGTGAATGCACTCAAAGTACCAACTTTATTTGTATCTGCAGAGCATTCTACACTTCAAATTCACAGAGCTATTAAGCCAAGAGGGTTGAAAGATCAGTATTCTCTACTGCCTCAGAGAAGGTTAAAAATGCATGTCATTAGCCTGGGAGCCAAACACTAGCAGAAACTATCCTCAACAGGCACAACTGAGGGACACACACCTAAGGGAATAGACAAAGCAAACAGAGTCTGCCTGGAGAAAACCTACTTCTTGATCCTTGGAAGAAAGAAACACAGCTCTGTTTCTGTGATAATGCAGAATGGACCTGAGGAAAGAGGTATGCTGCTTTGGCTGTCCTGTTAAGGGCAAACGGATTGGGACACCTTGTTCAATTCTACTCCTCTCGAAGTTGTAAGAAATAAGCAGGTCTCTTCTCGGCTTCTCTTCTGCCCTACATCTTCATTTATGATGGACTTTGAACCTGTTGCTAATGTTTAAAAGACCTTTGGCCACGGAGGGGGTGAACTGCTGGTATGTAAAGTATCCAAAGACAGATGCTAATCTAAAAACAGGTCATAAATATTACATCAAAAAGCTAAACACAAAGTGACTGTTGACAAAGAGTACTGACAACCCAAAAGCTTCCCAGCACCACACAGGAACAAAGACAAATTATATTACTTTAACCAGGAAGTAGTCCTCTCTAGTGAAGGGCCTTTGTATTGTCCATTGCACATCCCTTCTGATCTTTGTAGGAATAAAGGTCCTGCATCGCATGAACAGTCTGACAGATTAGTAATATGCAACAATGAACCTAAAGTGACAGATACCATCTATGTATGTTTGCAGAGGAAAGAAAGAAATATGTAAACATGTAGCCAAGCACACCAGGGAAACTGGGCCAAACTTTCCAGTATAGACAGAAACCTGTGAACTCTTCATTCCTATTTTGTTGCCAGAAGCACACATTAGGAATGACAAATTTTCTGCCCAGACTAGTCGTGTTAAAAATGAACTATCTCTTGATCTGTAATTTTACACAACCAAGCCAGACTAACTCTTCTGTAGTGGTGCATACCAAGCTCATCTCTGGCCTATTCTTGGATGCAGTTAAGATGTAAATGAAAAACTCTGAAAGTTGGAAATCCCTGAGACTACAATTTGCTTCCTCGACTCACACCTACCATGCCCCCAGACTCTTGTAACAACTTTAGAGGGCAAGCTCTAGCTAAGTGTATGTTTTTCACTCTGCTGACAGATCGGAGCACCTTCAGACTTGCCCCAAAAGACCATTCTTCACTGTCCCTCTTCTGGCTTTGATTTTCAACAGCCTCTTCTTAGCTCTATATATCAGCTTCTGTGCATTTGGAAAAGTGTCAGAAGTGTTGGTAAATTAAGTTACAGCTTGCCTTGTAGAAAGGACAATGCAGGAAGAATACATTTTTGTCAACCTACATTTCTAGCAACAACTTCCACAAGTCTTTCTGCTACCTTTAGAAACTAAGCTCAGTTTTAGACCTCCAACTGACAAAACCAGCACAGTACATGTTGAATTACATCAGTGTTGTTGTTGTCTTTAGGACACACATTCAGAGCCATAGAGAAACTACTGCACATTAGGCAAATTAGCTTACCTGCACCCAACATAACTGAGGGATTACTGGTGTTTGTGCAGCTTGTAATGGCAGCAATCACTACGGAACCATGAACAAGCTCAAAGTCATGGCCCTCAAAGTTAAATTTGACTATGCTGTTGTGTCGGGCTGGGGCAATTTGAAATCCCTTGAATCCTTGCTGTAGGAGGAGAAAATAAGAATAAAAAGGAGCGGTTAACATAAACATTTTGAATGAACATTAGTATGGGCTGTTTTTCACTCATGAGAAGCATCTGTTAGTCACATCCATGCTTATGCTTTTATGTCTGATGGTGAAGGCTTGTATCTCTTGTCAACCACAAGAGTGGACAAAAAAATTTTTTCTGGAGTTTCTCCTCTTTTATTGGTAAAACAGGCAGCCTTTGCAGCAATACATATTTGTATTTTCTTCCTGTATGAATATATCCTTCTTTGGATTTCTCAGATGCTTCTTACTCCTGTTATGTTACAGATTTCTGATCACACATAGTCTTAGCACATAATCTAGTCCTGAGATTTTAGCATAACATGTAAGATTTTAAAGCCAGGATTATCAAACAGCTTGAATGTATAACAGCAGCTGGTTTGAGAGGCAAAACTCTGATAGTTGGAAATAAACCAAAGAGCAAGAAGGCACTCTTCATGCTATGAAAAAATACATTTAGAGATCTGAAAGCATAAGATCACCTAATGGAGTTTGGAAAATGTAACAAACCAATAATTATTAGGAACTACTGCAGTTTAGGTTTCTTGATTTACATCACTAGAGTTCTGTAATGCCTTTAACAAGGATGGTTACTGTACCAGGTAAAGATTCAAACTGATTTAGAAAACTTCAATGTCCAGGAATATTCATTCAAATATAAATATAGCTCTTCTCTCAATGACCTGTTTTGACAAGATGATACAGAATGCAGTCATTGTTTTCTGTCGTTACCACCAACAGTAAAGAGTCACAGAGACACACACAGTTCTGCTCTGCTGAACAGACTCAACACTTAGTGTAAAACTACATTGTGGATTAAAGGCATAACCTGCCCTGAATGCTTGGAGAGCTGAAGAGCTGGTAGTAGTAGGTATTTTGTCCCCTCTATTAACAACCCCCCATTGTGGTAGAGTTCAGAAATCTCTAGTCTATGTCAAAACCATGTTAGGCCTAAGATCAGAAAGAAATACTCCAGTGGGACATTAACATTTTCATGTAAGAGATGCAACATCCCAGTTTTAAACTACCTATTGCTTCTGTCACCTTTGAAACTGCAGTCAAATATCCACATTTATTTTTCAGGAGGCAAACAAACAGCACACAACCCTAGAGCATATTTCCTGAACACCAGACAAATTTTAGAAGCATGCATTAGTTTGTTTGCCCAAATGTTTCCAGTCCCTACCTTGGCTCCCAGACAAGTCTCAAAGTCCTTCCTCATATCTGACACAGCAACTTTGTCCTGAGGTCTTTTTGGTCCACTGCAACAAGGCACAACAGTATGGAGTTCCAACTCAACAACCTGTTCAAATAAGATAGAGAGTGGTTGAGGACTGCTTGAAAGATTGAAGCCAGGTAAGCCACAAGTATGCTTACTTGCTGCTGAATCAATGCTAAGTCTGCACATCTTTATTTGCAGAAATTATCAAAGACAAATGAGAATGAGAAGATCAGAAGAAAAGGAACACTTCTAACTTTAGATGCTGCCAGCTCACAGGTATGGCTATCAAAGATATTAATGTTACTGAAAATCCCAACGTAACTAAAGCATCTAAGCATGAATTTTTTTTTAAATTGTCTTTTCACATGTCAGAAAGCAGGTTAAAAAATGATGTGAAGAAATACTGGTACTGATACAAACCAAAGCAGACTATTAATCTATTCCTCATCCATTTTTCAGCTTTGTTTTCAGAACGTGCTAGATCCTTCCAAATCTACTAAGATTTTTGAATAATCATGCAGGCCCAAACACAAGTTACAAGATAATATTTTACAGTAGAGAAAACCAGAATATTCTTGAGTTTCCTGGACACAGAGTAAGATCTTAATTTTCTTGCACAGAAAATTACCTGTGCACTCTGTGGTTACCACACAGGACTTCTAAGGGTTCTGATTCACATAGCAAAATAACTGGCTGAACAGAAAAAGAGTAAAATTGCGAACAAGGCTTACACACACAACATCCACATTATCTCCATAGCTACACTTCAGAGTACTCTTCAGAGTCTGGAAGGACTTCTCAAAGCTCAAAATGGAACAAATTGCAGAATCTGCACCAGCCAGAGGTCAGTTGAGAGCCAATCTATACCTATATCCAAGTTTTCACACTTGAAGAGCCAGCTAACTCATTCCACTGGGCCTTAAAATAAGACAGCTGTGCAGACCAAACCAAAGAATAAGGAATCCCTTGACTATTTCTTAGTTTCTGTGAAAAACAGACAATTGTCACAATAAAATATGACAGGGCATAAAGCAAGGAGCCAGAAGATGGAGTAGTTTCTAACCTGTGTGAAGTCTGGATCCTGAGAGGAGTTCTTGAAATCTCTTAGCATTCCCACAGCCTCAAGATACCTTTTTGTGCACATAACCTTCTCTTTGTCGCGGCCTAAAATGAAAGCCAGATACAGCAAAACCAAAATACAAGTGAAATGGAGATCTGACAGAACAAGAAAAAGCGCATAACAGGCATGCTGTCAATAGCACTACATGACCCTTTCAAGACAAATATTAGAGATCCACTAAAAACAACCCCACTGAGCAGACTTAGTGGCTTTTGCAGAACAAAATCTTAGGTTTCTACTTCTGTCATCTGGACAATCTAGGTTCAGATTTTTGGCAGGCTGCCAGAAGTCTAACACTCAGCTCTTCCTAAACACAGATCCTAAGTGCAAAAAACAGCCTCAATAAGCAAGTATCAATAAAAATTGAACTGAAGCTCAGAAGGCTTCATCTGATTCAATCTCACTACTAATGTCAAATAGATCTGGAGTCCTTTCAATTACCCCTTAACTTGCGGTCTTTTCTTGTACTTACCAGTTTGAATCAGGTACCCAATGCTAATATCATCCACTGGGAAATAGGCAGCTGTTGCTCCATACTCTGGACACATATTGGCAATGGTGGCTCGGTCAGCAATCGACAGCTGGGCAACACCAGGACCAAAAAACTCCACAAATTTACCCACGACTCCAACTTGGCGAAGATGCTGTTACAAAATTACAATGCCAGTGTCACTGTTATGTGTCAAATGACATGAGTATGTCTGTTATGAAATCCAGCTTTTGACTCAGAGAAACCTCTTGTGAAGATTTCTACAGCCATTTAAAACAGGAAGGTTTTGCTAAATCGTGAAGATGAGGATACGGAGATGTAAAGTTTCAATAATAAGGTACAACATAGGACTGTATTTCTTCTAAAGCTTGATCTTCCTTTCATTTAAACTAGACTATCTTACAATTGTATTTTTCTCAACATGATGTTCAAAGAGGAGGAGAACTGTGTGGGGAGTCTTCAGACAGCAAACCCAGAAGATGGAAAAACAGGAGAAGTACATGATTCAAACTGAACACACAAAACGTCTGAATAAAATAATGAAAAATAAGTGAAATGAAAATGGCTTTCCCCATTTGAAGGTCTCTCTGTAGACAGCATTCCATGATGAACTTCTGTACCAGATTTCTTACTTCCAACAACACTAATGCTGACCCAGTAATACTCTTAATTCAGTGACAATGCACAGAGTGAGTAAACATATTATGAATATATGACATGAGTCAAACACCTGTACATGAAAGAAAGCAGACTGCAATGCTTACTCTCTGGCTTCCAGCTTTTATATTGCCTTATTTTAAGTGGTGACTTCAAAAACAACTCATCAGGGGTTTTTTGAGGCAGAGGAAAAAGCACTGTTGCTCCGAAATATTACTGAATTCCAAGATATCTCGTATATGTTTTGTGTGGCTTCTAGGAAACAGATTTGCATAAAATTTGTCCTTAAGGAGCTCATTCCAATCCACAGACAATGATAAAGCTTTTTAAAAGTTAAAAATTACTACCTGGAAGCACACACAGGATTCTTAAACATTCAGTACAGTGGCTCTGTCCTACAGAATGTGTTTAGCTCTCAGCAGTAATGGAAAAATATCAAATCTTGGTAATTTACCTTGGTAATGGTGAGCACAATGTCAGTGGATGTTACCAGTGGCTGAGGGTTTCCTACCAGCTTATAGCCAACCACCTGAGGAAGCACCATGCTGATCGGCTGTCCCAACATCACTGCTTCTGCTTCAATGCCACCCACACCTGCACACAACAGGAGGATACAATGCAACTAGTCAGAAAGATACCAACATGTCAGAGATAAATACCTGAAGTCAATTGCCTGATAGGTACTCTTTTTAAGGTGTGAAAGAGGAGAGAAAGCAGACAGCCTGAATCTTCTGCTAAGAGGCACTCCTCACCTTGCTGCTGTTTCTGCAAAGTTGGGCTTTTTAATTTCATTTTGTTTCATATTTTCATTCTTGTTCCTAAGCCATTAGCTAGAATATTAGGTGAAGCTAAGTAACTTACTACTCTAAGGATGCTTGGCTTTTACAATAACAGATGTAAAATTATTATTTAATATCTTAAACATGTGACGCAACAAACCAAGAACTACTGACATGGCACTGAACATGATGTGCTGTGAGTGAAACATATGCAGACCATGATTGTTGGTCACCAAACAAAAACTCAGAAGTTATTTTGAGAGAAATAAATGTTACTGAAGAATGCTGACAGAAATGGTACTTGTTCAGACAGAAATATCTTCCCTTATGTCCACTATGTTTCAACAGGGTTTGGGAATACGTAGGTGGGAACCTTTGCATAAGCACACCTTCTCTATTAGAATTCCAGCTACTACTTAATATTGCTAATTTATTAAGGTAACATATCAAGATGCCAGAATCATATGCAATCTAACAAAACCACGATGTTCATTATCTAGCAATTTGGCATTAAGCAGCCAAACCATTATGCAGTTTAAGTATAACTTTTTGCCTGTAGAAAAAAGGCCTCATATATTTATCTTCTCCTTTGAAATCTCCTTCTACCTTTTGTTTAGCTTAATGAATATTGAGCTAGAACAAACTGCCTGTAATAGCTGCTTATGGATGCCAAATCACTACTCCAGTCCTTTTTCCCACTTAATCTAAGAATAGCCATATTTCCATATTCGGGAGAAAAATTGAGGCTAAGAGTCACACCTTTTCCAAATAGCTTTTAGTGCTACAACTTCATCTAAATGATGGCTCCATGCACATGCTGCAACCAAATACAGAATAAGAAGTTTGTCTAATCCCAAAGAAGTCATGCTTTAGATACACTGAACTTGCTTACCTTTGTATTCTAAGCCAGAACTCTTTCACCCTTGATTCAGAAAGTCTCACTCAACCAATTGCTGCAGTAGTATAGGTGGGTTATTAAAACCAGAAAATCCTATCATCTGTGATGCTCAGAACTTCACGAGCACATTCGTGAACAACCAGCAAGTACTCTTTAAAAACATACTGTGCTCCATATTTGTACAACTACCTACTGTTGATGTGCTCCTACTACCACATCACAGAAAAATAAAGGCTCAGCTGAAGTCTTTGCTACGGTGTGGGATGACTACAAATACTTCCACTCCATAGTTGCCTATTTATTTAATAAGTCAAGCACTTCAGTTCACCACTACAGGGAAAAATAAATTATTTCTATCTATTCCTGTAACAAATATTGTGCAGAGTATTGGTATTAGAACATCACAGTTCTGTTTTCCATAATGTCCTCTCCAATCATATTTAAGTCGCTCAGATTTCATTTTCAACAGCTTCTGCCTAATAAATTTGTACTTGCAGTAATTTTTGATAATCCAACACTTTTAATGTAGCCAAGTGACACAAGAAAAATTGGATGGTCAGTGATACTTCAATTCCCATCTTTTATTTAATATTGTCCTTATCTACTTCCTGTGATAAATGCAGAATAGAAAAGAATATATTTTTAAAAACCCAAACAAAGCCAACAAGACGTGTAGTAGCAGAAATCATCTCAGGAAGCTATCAGAAAGGGAAGCTTAGTTACAAAGTCTCATGTAACTGTAAGAGAACTTATTAGGTTACTTGCATTTGGGGTTTGGCTATGTAACTGTGTCTAGCTGACACAGAGATAACTTTTCTTCACAGCAGCCCATACAGTGCTATGTTTTAGATTTGTGACCAAAGTGGTGTTGGTAGCACACCAGAGTTTTAGCTGTTGCTAAGTGGTGCTTACATAGTATCAATGTATTTTGTTTTGCAACTTGCCCCTAAGCAAGTAAGCTGGGGCGGGAAAAACACTAGGAGAGGAACAGCCAGGACAGCTGACCATGGCTCAACAATGAGATATTCCATGCCATAAAATATCAGGCTCAGCACCAATCGGGGAGGTGGGTTTTCCAAAGTAGCCACTGCCCAGGGACTGGCTGTGTGCTGATGGGAGCTGGTGACTGACTGTCTTTCCCTACACTCGCCCCTCTTCACTTCAACTATCTTTGTCTCTACCCATTAGTTTAATCTTGCATTTAGACTAATAATTCTCTTTCCTCATTGTGCTAGCAGGAGGAGTGAGGAAGTGATTGCGTGGAGGTGATCTGCCAGCCAGAATCAAATCACCAGAGCTCAAAACACAGCTGCCTGAGCCAAGAGACTGCTCATGATACACTGCTGTACATACCCCAGCCAAGCACTCCCAAGCCATCTATCATGGTGGTGTGCGAGTCAGTGCCCACCACACTGTCTGGGTAGTAGTAGCCATCCTGATCCATCACCACTCTTGCCAAATACTCCAGGTTCACTTGGTGGATGATGCCAGAGCCCGGTGGAATAATCCTCAAGTTTTTAAAAGCTTGAGAGCCCCACTGAAACAAAAGAAATTAGAGTAAAAAATTTTCAACATGAGCACTGGCAGAACTTCCATTCACTGAACTTTTGTCCATGCAAATAAGATTATTTTTGTCAGTACCTTTAAGAACTCAAATCTTTCTTTGTTCCTTTCAAATTCCAGGTCCTGATTTTTTTGCAAGCTGTCTGGCCTGCAAGTGAAAATAATCAGGTGTCAGAACCAAAAATACCACCTGAATTTCATATCTAGTTAAATATATCCAAAGGTTAAAAGAAAAGATTTATTAGCTAAAGTGAATGCTGATCCATTGCACCATTTTAATAACACTACAGGCAACCAATGAAAAGGATTTAAGAAATCTTAAGAGATAATACCTGACCTCTGCTTCAAATGTGAATACTAATCTGCATTTGGCAGCCCTAAATATTGTAGACTGAGAAAAGCAAGACTGCATAATAGCGAAATGTGACTCTTGTAACACCTAAATCAGAAGCAATCAGCAAGGCAGTAAAAGGAAACTGGAACACCACTGTCCTGCAACTTCATTTTAAAAGGTTGCCTCTATGATACAGTGCTGTTTGAAGCCTCTGTGTTTCAAAGCAGACAGTGTTAACAAGTTCTTCACTTCAATCAGTTGCCTAACTTAGGTCTGTAGAGTTTGAAAGAACTGAAGCATAAATCTTGCCAATGTTCTCTATAAGAGAGAAAAATCTCTATTTTCTTATATATGCTAATGAACCTAATAGAAATAAAATAAGGCTGTGACAGAAAATAATGGTTAGTAACTGCATACCAAAAAACTCCAAGAAGGTGGAAGGAAACCATCATAAAATGTGAGACTGCAGGATCTGTTTGAAAGATTAGCTCGGTAGGCCCAAATTTATGTACCTTGGAGGGTTTAAGGACCTCTATACAGAGGTCTTGTATTTTACTGTGAGACTAGTGAATCCTAATGAGTCTCTGTATCTTTGTCCTCAGCACGCTGAGGACTGAATAGCCTTATGTTTCTTTCCAGGACTCACAGGATCCATAGTAAGCAGTGTCTCATGCTCTTCTGCTTGGAGGCACTGAAGAAGAAAGCAGTTCGTCAGGGCTGAGCCTAGTGTAGATCACCTCTATTCTTAGAGAAGTGAAGAAGAAAGGAAATATTCTCATTTGTCCTTCCTAAAACCCTTATGGGGTCAAAAAACTGCATGTGGGAGAAAATCCCAGTCTGAGTGATTAATAATAATGCAGCATTATTAGAGAGAAGTACAATAAACACAGGCCTGGAATGAGTCTATTTCTATCAACATTTAGTACAGGCTTGCACTGCTGAGAGATGTACCACAGATAGAGAAAATTCTCCCCCCAACTCACCACAGCTGATACAACAGTCTAATTTGAAAATTTCGTGATGTCTGGAATGTTGTAGTAGAAATGCTAACAGTATCATCAGTAGAACTACCTTGATGACGAGTAACTGGATTCAGTTTACTTACTACAATTAAGAAGAGTGATTTTTTTATTCTTACTGCCTGTTAAAATCAACCTGGATGGAGTGATCTATCACGAGATCAGCAGGACAGATAGGATTGATTTTTTCAGGGTCCCCACCAAGTTTCTTCACAGCATCACGCATTGCAGCAAAATCAACCACAGCAGGCACCCCACTACAACAGAAACAAAATGGGCATGGTGAAACAATTTGGATAAGGAAAAAAACAAAAACAAAAACCAATCCTGAGATATAGAACAGACAGTGACTGTCACATACAAAGCAAACTACACTCCTCCATCTTCAATGCAAGTAAACAATGAGCAGTAACCAGAACTTCTGGCATTTCAACACTTGACTTATCTAAGAGATCATACACTTTCCAGTATTTCTTTTAGCACAGCTTCTGATGCTCCTCTGCACACACATTCTCACTTTTCTACTGAGGTATGTTCTACCATGATATCTTCAACCAGCTTGGAAAACCCTCTTACATACTTACTTATCTGGTTTTGCTGGCTGAAAAACAAAAAGAGTTCTCTGATGTGCTCATAAGGATCTGGCATCAATGAGCAACCCACTGAAGAAACTACATTTCTGTAAGAGTAGCCCAGAGCAGTAAGGGTTTATGTTTTGAACTCCAACCATAAGAAAGCTATTACAATTTTTTAAAATATCAGAAATCATGCAAAAAGAGCAGTAAAAGGCTTCTTAGTTCCTACTGAATTTTACCTTGAAAACCCTGAATAATTACCAAAAAATTAACAGGAAAAAGGATCCACATTATCTAACCTGGACGTAATTAATGGCTGTTGTTCAGCACTTTGACATCCCCGGATAACCTTTTATAGGAAAAATAGGAAATTCTATGTTATGCTACCTAGAGGAATATGAGGGAGGGAGACAGGAGGAAAGAAGCAGAAGAGTTATTTTGCCAAGTTACAAATGTTATACAATTGATATGGAACAGACACAATATCCTTCTACCGTCTTAGAACAACTCAGGATAATTACAAAATAATCCTAACTAGGAAATTAAATAATTCTAAACCAGGACAACCTGAATGTAATTGTTGTATGGCTTTTGGAAAGTTGCCAAAGTTGCCTTTTTCAAAAAGATCCTCAGAGGCCTGTCCAAGAGCTCATTTTTCAGGAATGCAGTTGCTCTGCAGACTTATAGGCACATTTTTAAAACTCAGCAGGAATAGGGGGCAAGAAAGAAGTGGAGTAAGAGAAGGAACAATATTTGTTTGCAAGTTCAGCTTCCTCTCTGCTCCAGTTTTTCAAAACATTAACAACAACTAGTGGATGAAAAATAGCTAGGAAATCAGCATTTCTTTCATTTGCAGTTTTGCCTACTTTTTCTAACGGCTTTAAAGTTGAGCTGCGCTAGGTCTCTAGCACTTTGACACCCTCTGTGAAAATGCAAACCAGACATTATGACAGTTAAGGCACTTTACCGTTGAGGAAGAAAACCAACTGATAGCGTGGCTGCACTGGGCTTACCATGGGTGTACTAAAATATTTTATTAAGACAGAGGACAAAGATACAAAGAACAGTGAGTAGACTTGCAAGTCAAATACTGTATTAGAACAGTTACATGCTATTGTTTCACTTGAAAATTGACTTTCCACATTGAATAGGGACTATCATATGATTATTACTGACAGCTGAGGACTCACTGCAATAAGAAGGCCCAGTTTTCAGAGTCCATTAGGTAGGAATCTCAATTTGCATTTGTGGGAAAAATAATATGGTCATTTTTTCAACAGCAGAGAAGTCTTTAAAAATATTCTTATAACAACGCTGATTTAGAAGAGGAAATAATGATGTGGGTTATAAATGAGAACTGAAATAGGTAGACAATTGAAAGCAAGAGCCTCTGGGGAGAAAAAACAAACAAACAAACAAACAAGAGAGAGAGAGAGAGAGAATAGACAATACCACCCCTTCAAACAATAACTTCTAAATACCAAACTTCCTCACTTGGATGCAGTTTATCAATCCCATTTTCTCCCCAGTTTTGTGAAGTTTTGTGAAGATATTTACTTCTCCATCTCAGAAAAGTTTCTCTCAACGCCCTTATTCTGAGTTTTTGCCTCTTCAAATGTTGTCTGTAGCATTATATCCAGGAAAGTTGAAAAAGGCTTTTCCAAATATCTCACTGCTATTCTTCCCCTCAGCTCACCCCTCCACCCCAAGCTGACCATTGCTGCACTCTCAAAAGCCCCTCTTCCTTACTTTGGAGAGCATCTGACTCACGTGAAGTCTTGAAGAATAACTCTTGCAGGCTTAAATGGCACTTCAACATTCTTGTGTTGCATCACTTTCCAGTTGAGAATATTCTCAACATCTCCTTTCTTCACTAGGAACTCATCACAGTTACGGATCGCTGCTTCCAGGAGGATTCGAATGGAAAATGGCAGGTGATCTGCATGGGTAAGAGCCAAGAAACAAATTCAGTTTTTACCTTAGGGCATATGTCAGCAAGCGCAAAGTTCCATGCTTGGGGCAGAAAGGTCTCCATATTCTCACAAGGCTTTATCCTGATTCAAGCCCCTTTTCCAGCCTCCAGCTTTGCCAGGAGGTCAGTACTAACTGACCTGTTCCACTTGTTGCTTTCAGCAGGTTTATTATCTCAGCTCCTGTGACACAGTACGTCCTGTGTCATCCTCCTGTGACATCTTTGCTGAGGGACTTCACAACTTTTCCATCCTCCACAGCACAGCTACCCTGAAAACATGCTGTGCTCACCTTATTTTTCTGCAGTTTGCTCTCAGTCTTGTCACTGAACAGAGACAAGGAAAAGCATAGTTTTCTACCTGCCACATTGGAAAGCACAGCTTTAGTGGTTTATGCAGTCTCTTCATCTCAAGAGATGGAAGATGAAACTGAATGAAAGTCAGACTGTGCATTTATTAATCTTCTTTTACTTCAAATTAGAAATATTTAAAGAAGATGACACAAAATACTATTGGAGCAGTTCTGACAGCTCTGCTACAAGGAACGGGTGTGAAGAAAAAACCCAAATATGTCTCAGTCCTTCCTCCTCTGGTCCACTTCAATAATAGTTGTGTGATTGCCTCTCAAAATATTTACATTTTAAATTCTTTTGAGAAGTTTGTTCCAACTTTCTACACAGGGCTGGCCCCCAAGACATAAAAGTCAGTTAATCACACTGAGACCTCATTAGTGTTATTGTAAAAAAACCCCATCTATTATTCAGGACACAGTAATTCAGAACAATTTGGGTTGGTTGTTTTGGGGGATTTTGTCCATTTGGAAATT
Organism: Acrocephalus scirpaceus scirpaceus; assembly: GCA_910950805.1. Lineage (NCBI taxonomy): Eukaryota > Metazoa > Chordata > Aves > Passeriformes > Sylviidae > Acrocephalus > Acrocephalus scirpaceus. Next base: position 44,002,984 of record OU383776.1, read on the forward strand.
TTGGGGGTTATTTTTACTGTTGTTGTTTTGGGTTTTTTTAGAATCTTCTCCTGCCCTTCTCTGCTAAGCCTTTGCCTTTTTATACTGGATAGTGAGAATTGCATCCTTTTTTCATTAAAGAATCTGAAGATTATCATTCTTGGAATCCTGGAATGGATCAATTGGTAACACCATATGTGTATTTGCCCATTCCTTAAGACTCTTCTCTGTTGTTCACCCACCAAGACTGACATTAATTGGCTCCTCATTTATTGGAGCCTGTAACGAATGTGCTTTGCCGACATTCAGAGAAAGTGTTCCTCCTCTTTTTCCCTGAATTCTCATTAATCATTTGTTTCCTTTTGAAACACCAAACACCCACCATTGACAGTTATAGACACTGACTTTCTAAGTCAACAGCACAGACACTAAGATTTTTACCAGTACCACTGAAACATTTGGGAAATGTCAGTGGAACTAAGGAGAAAGCCTCCTTAGAAAGGATTCTCTGTTTCTAAAGCTGAAAAAAATCTTACTGATTGGTTCAGCCATAGATGTTAGTGTTAGATCCTTTCCAGCCTTTAGCAGTATAAAAAAACTTCTGTACTCTTAGTTTTGCCTAGCTCTCTTCACCCACTCAGGAAAAACAAGACTGCTGTGTGCACAGTATGCTGAGAAAATACTACTGTGATCACACAAATATTTCTGTTGTTCTAAATTTCAAGAATTAAATTTTGTTAAAATTTTCAAGATCCGCCTTTTGAATTCATAGTTTTCTCCAGAGACCAAGTATCATCCAATATTGAAAGCCTGTTCAGGTTCTTTTCATCAGTATTAACAAAATGCTCCTCTTATGTTGTCAACATACCATATCTCACATCTTCCAATTTGCTCAGATTAAAGAATTTCTTCAGAGGCTGTTTTGGGTCCAGTGGCTCCACAATCTGTACAAAAGGGTTGCTCATGGTTGTTGAAGACTGCTAGTGTCCCTAAAACAAAAGAAAAATCAAAGACATTTTCATTACATCTGTCCTGCATACAAAGTACAGGTCCCACAGTCTACAACATATCTATCCCATATACAAAGGCCAGAGAAAGAATACTATCAGTCATTCCCCTTCCACCACATATCTCCTTGTAACACATCCTCAGAGATGAAAGGTCTGAAGGAAGATAGGAGTATTGTGGAAAATACAGAATACACCACACAATTTAGAATCATAGAATCTTAAAAGCTGAAAACTTCTAAGATCATCAAGTCCAACTGTTAATTGAGTATGACTGTATGCCCCGCTAAACCAATGTCCTCAAGTGCCATACCCACATACCTTCTGATGATGAATCCATCACCTCCCTGGGTAGCCTATTCCAATGACTAGAACAAATTTTCCCAATATCAAATATAAACCTCTCCAGGTGCAGCTTGAGAACATGTTTCATCCTGTCTCTAGCTGCCTGGGAGAAAAGACTGACCCCACCTGGCTACACCCTCCTTTCAGGGTGTTGTAGAGAGTGATAAGGTCTTCCCTGAGCCTCCTTTTCTCCAGGCTAAACAACCCCAACTCCCTCAGCCACTCCTCACAGAACCTGTGCTCCGGCCCCTTCACCATCTTTGTTGCCCTTCTCTGGACACAATTTCACAAAGGAAATTCAATGTCTTCATTATTCTCTTCTTTATGGTGTTTCTAGACAGTAATTTATGCCTCTGTGATTCACAAACCACCATGACAACATAGTCCCATTTCTTAAGTGTTTTGTGGATTAACCCCAGGCAGCAACTAAGCACCCACAGCCACTCCCTCACTCCTTTCTGGTGGGAGAAGGAAGAGAATCAGAGCAGCAAAACTGAAAAAAATCATGGGTTGAGACTGAGATGGTTTCATAGATAAGGCAAAAGCTAGACCTGCCAGCAAAGCAAAACATGGAATTCACCCACCTCTTCCACGGGCAGGCAGGTTTCAGCCATCTCCAGGACAGCAGGGCCCCATCATGTCTCACAGTGATTTGAGAAGACAAACATAATAACCCTGAACATCTCCCTCTTCCTTCTCCTCACAGCTCTATATGCTGAACATGATGCCATATGCAGTGGGATACCCCCTCGGGCCAGCTGTTCCAGCTGTGTCCCCTCCCAGCTCCCTGCACACCCCCAACCTCCTCACTGATGGAGTGGGTTAAGAGCTGCAAATGCTCTGCGTAAACCCTGCTCAGCAGGAACTAAAACATCCCTGTGTTATCAACTCTGTTTCCAGAACAAATTCAAAACACAGTCCCATACTAGCTATTAGGGACAAAAATAACTGTATCCCAGCCAAAAGCAACAGAAGTGGCATTGATCTGAAGATAAACAGACAGACATTTGCATTCAAAATTAAAAACAATTAAACAAAACCAGAAAACAGTATTGTTTTGAGACAGAAAGTATTATAGACTAAGAATACAAATGCTATCGAGACAAAAAGAACCCTCCTAATTTCAGAAAGATTTGTTAGGTTCACCACCAAATTTATTTGCTCTATTGTAAACATCATTTTAGTCTGAGATATTTTCTTTTTTTCTTGTTGTTTACTGATTTACTTGTTTTTGTGGCTTAATGGTTTGCTGGATAAAGCATTCCTCTGGGACCTAGGACTTTTAGGTTCACATACGGAAGTTAAAGGACCCTAAGATATTCCCCATAGCAAGGCGAACCAACAGAAAGGGGCCTAAATTCACAACAGAAATATCTGTTAATGTCCAGCGAAAGTTAATCATATGCAAACTACTTAATGGAACACTTCCTAGGACACACTGAAGACCTGAACTCTGCCCACGTCCCTTCTGGAAGCATTGGCTTAGGCCAATACATGCCAAGGATCAAGCTAACAATTCAACAGTGAGAACAATTCTCTTGCAGTGCCTGGCAACATTCCCAGTCACAATTGAAATTTTTTTCAGAAGAGAGATAATCACAGGCCTGAATTCTAGATCTGTTGATGTTTTGAATTTCAAGAGTACTCATTCTGTCTTCATTCAAGTAATGTTATCTTCTCTTGTCCCAGTTTTTCAAACAAGAAAACTCACAAGGCAGGAGATAGACATGGTATGCCTTGGAGACTGGTGCAAAAGGATGCACAAAGTCCAGTATTTGTTAAAAACAGATGAAGCAAGGCCAAAGAATTAATTTATTTATCTCACCTGCTAGTTTCATGGAATGTTCATGAAATATATATAAATATAAAACATACTTATAAGGGATTTTTAAAGTATTCTAGTATTTTCAAAATTCAAAATTCATGTATTTAGAAGACAACCAAGGAGAAATAGCAGAAATGGTAACAAAAGAAGGTCCCGGATGTAAAGCAGCAAGATAATATAAGAGAAAGAAAAATTTACAGAATTCTTTTAAAGAAAACAATGGCTGTTTCTAGATAAAAAGCTGAATGCCTAGGGAAGTTGGAAGGTCAGCAAATGAACACACTGCAAACACACACACAACCTCAAATGTATCACCTCTCACATTTCCATTGTGACAACTTATTTTCTGAAACTCCTCTTCCCAGCTTTGCAGATACTCACCCTGCACACAAGCGCCTAAAGTTTTAGGTGTCATGGTCTTAAAAAGCATGAACTACTAGCTATTCCTCTAAGCAAACTCTGTGCTTCTATAACTGAGCATGATAAAAATTAATTTCTTCCTTCCTCTTCTTGTCAGCTACCCTCCTGTTAAGATTTACTTTTTTGAATTCCACTATGAGAACTTTATTTTATGCATATCAGTTTCTCAAGGGAAAGTCTAAGAGTAGCTGTAGATAGAAAATATTCAGATATCCCCTGAGAGATAAAGTACATCATTAATTTGATATGGCCATAAGTCCACTGTACCCATATTCTCATCCAAGTGTAAACTGCAGCTCAAACATTTTGCATCCAAGTCCACGTCTTGACAAATTACAGCAGAAATTCAAGATGTTATGATACATTATCTACATGTCAACTCTACTTTACCAGATATCACCCTCTTCCCTGAACAGAGGTTTTTTAGTTCACAGTATGAGATACTTCAGTACAAATCTCCTCTCATCAGTGAGTTACATAAATAAACCAAACTGTGGGCTGACCAAGGCCTAATCACAAATTCTTTTCATCTGCCTGATCACACTGATATGAACAACACTTTTACGAACCTGGAAGCCATTCAGAAATAGCTGAAAAGAGGCAAAATCTTTATTAAAAATACCAACTAGCAGCATTGCTGTAGCAAATTTCACAGAGCCAGGGAAGCCTCAGTCATATCAACTACTATTTTCACACAGTAAATTTTAAGTTGACCGGCCACAGAACAGAACCCTTAACTAGTGGTTTGCCAAAAAGAAGTCGGGGGGCAATACTCTGCACACTGAGCATACCAAAACTTTTAAAGTCATCCTCATGATAGATACAGGTTAACTTTTTTTTTTTTAAACTTGATACAGGTTAACTTGTGATTGCAGCACAGAATATTTATTCATGTTTATTATTTAGGCACTGAAATATAAATATGCAAACATGGGGGAGCAGATATCTGTCTGCCTGGAACTGGTGCAGCACACAGGGTCACATGTCTTGACCATGGCCAGTGCATGACCACATCAATATCTGCTAAGACATACCAAAACAAGCACTTGATCATCTTCCCAACATCCTTAAAACTGTCTGTGTGGAGGTTACATTAAAAAATGTGGATTATTCAAACCTGAAAATGCAGAATAGGACTTAAAAAGGAGTATCTCATTATTGACACATACTCACAGAATATTTTGAGTTGGAAGGGACACACAAGGATCACCAAGTCCAAGTGAATGGCCCATATGGTGTTCTAATCCACAACCTTGGCATTATTAGCACCATGCTCTGACCAAGAGACCTGATCTCAGGATACTGGAACCTTCTTAAAGGGTCGTATGACTTGTGTGAAGTGTACCAGATAAACAACAGCATTATTTTAGCCCTTCCTTGGTGCCTACTATTAAAACTCTGAGAGCACCCACAATCTGGCCCACACTAATGCTGATCATCTTTGAATCTGAACTCCCCATCAATATGGTTTTCCATTCACCTTGTCACATCAATGCAGTAGCTTATTACTGTGCCACCACACTCAATCTCTTGTTAGAATACACCTCAGAAGTCTGATTTCTGATCTTTCTCTCTCCCTCGGAGAAGCAGAAGTGCAGAAAGATTGTAATCATGAATATTGGGAGGGGCAAATTTATTTGGATAAGAGCATAACTTTCCAAATATAAAAAAGGAAGCTGTTTTTCGCAAATGCAACATCTTGCCCTTTACGGTAGAGAATGAACCCTTGGCCACAACAGCTGCCTCTTGTTGTTTGTATCCCTATATATGACACAGGACAGTTCAAATTTCTCTAGAAACACAAGTTTTACAATATGATACTCTAAAAAAAGCTTCTGAACAAACAAGATCTTAGTACAACATTCCTCACTTCATCTGTATTGATTGTGTCAGCAAACTCAGCTTTTACCATGAGACCTCAGACGCTCACTAGCACCAGAATATCATTGTAAAGATGCCTGCTGCCTGTACTGTCCTGAAGGGGACACCATTTGATGATCACGACATAAGAAACATACAAAAGTCCAACGGGACAGAAGGAAAGAGGTGTCTGTCCATCCTCTTTCCATGTCTTCTCTTATTTGTTCATAAGCTACATGAGATACATTCAAAGTATATTAAAGTCTCATGTGGATCTCCATAAAAAGGATTTAAGTAAGTAACTTAAAATCTTTTCTTTTTAGAAAAAAAAAAAACATTCTGAGGAGACTTTAACATATGTTGTATGTGTGCTTTCAAATCTTCAGCTGTTGTACCTTTCTGAGTATCTAACATAAACACAGTACTAGTTAGATCACAACATTGATTGGAAAAGGACTTTGTTCAGTTTAAAGCACATTCTTGATTGACAGTGACTCCTTGACTCTACTTTAGATCCCTTTAAAAGCAGTTGTGTAACTTGGAACAATGACAACAAATAAATGTTACTGAAATTAATGGAATTAAGAAAACAGCATAATATATCCCGTAATTTAGCACTTGCAGAAATTATCTCATGAAGATCATGGAGAGGGAAAAAATGTACTTAGTCTCTTGCTATACCTGAGAAAAAGTCTGAAAACTGTTCTAGACATCACTTTGCGATATACTATTCTACTCACTTTAGAGTTGAAGGTGAAACTGAACACAGCTGGTCAGACTAAAAGCAGAAATCTCACATCACGAAAAAAGAGATTTTTTTTTTAAAAAGCACAGCTGCACTTCTACTTGTTGACTGTAAACAGATCCATACTATCAACACTATGTATTGTTTTGGCATTTTATAGGGATATCAGAGCATCCCATTCATCTCTTGTCATCCACAAAAAGAGAAAACTGTAGCACAGAGAGTAGTTTCCTACATACATGATGACAATAAACCATGCTCTTTCTGTAGTACACAACACTGTTTACAAAAGACTCATGATTAGTAATAATCACATTTATTACAGAAGTATCTGACAACAAACCAAAGACAGAGATTGTTTGACCTGCAGAAAAGAAAAAAGGCTCTAGATGAGACAACTTCTGTCTAAGCTTCAGGCCATAAAGTAGGAACAGAAAAGCCATGGTTATTTAGCATTTTAGTACAGACATATATTTAATTATACACCATATATTTAATTTAACACCTAGTATCTTAACTAAAACAGATTTCAAGTAGTAAATGCTCTTTTTCCTGAAATGTGGGTAAACTCCTGGCCATCCCTAGGAAGCACACACTCAGCAAAGAAGCAGCTTAATTTGAACATTTTACCAGACTCTAGAAATGCTAAAAAAGGTTACACTCAGGCAAAGCAAAGACACAATTTAATCAGTCATCAAGAAAAAGGGGAAGGCTCAGACTTGCTGGTACTTGCAGGAAATTTGTGAAGAAACGTGACAAAATATGATGTGTCTGTGATGAAACTTCCAACTGAAAACTGGGAAAAAAAGAGGTGAGCTGGCAGGACCACCATGGTAAAAGTCTTTGCCTGGTGATAAGGCAGGACATAGGCAACAACAGTGGCCTTGCTTGAAAAATGCAATGTTTTTCATCCATGCTGAATCTGATCTTACCACCTTCTGCTGCAATTATCACTCCTACGTCCACAAGTTATTTCCTTCGGTTTTGTCCACTCAAATGACTGCCACTGTATCTGTACTTAGCTGCCAAGTTTGCAACAAGCACGTCTAAACAGCAAAAGCAAGCAACTTAAAAAATCTAAGCAGAGCTGCAGCAGGGCAGAAGGCTACTGAGGTATAAATTCTTCACCACAACATTGAGCACAAGCTTTGTGACATTACAAACAGTTACATATAGCTGAACAGCACTTCTTTAATAAAGGGCTATTGCTCAACTCCCCTGAGCCTCTAAAACTTACATAGCTCTTCTCATGGTGTCACGTTCTACTCAGCAGGGGGCCTCCATTAAAAAAACTGATGAATAATTCCAGTTTACTGAAGTTTTAGATGGCATAGCCATGAATAAAGATCTCTAAGCAGGTCCTGCACGTAGGAACTTCCATCATATTGGAATTGCACCATGTTCTGTGCATGCCTACCTTGCCCGAAAATCAAGGAGGGAGAATACCCATGTTAAGCATGTTGACAAAAATCTGCACTTTTGATATGGAAAGGCAACCTCTTCAGTACCAGTCAGATGTTTAAAATAGTAAAACTTTGTTAAGTAAATCAATCCATAGTTCAAGTCAGTTTAGAAAGAAAATCTTAATAAATACATTTGTGTTGCAGTAAATTTTTTTAGTTTAAATATCCAAGTTGCCTTAGAAAAATGGTTTTGTTACACTGGGTAAATTGACTGACAGAGAGAGATGACCAATCGCATTTCAACACAACAACAAAAAAATCGCACCTACCCACCAAAAAATGGCAAAAACCCAACCAAACAAGCCATAAGCAAAAACCCCCTCAAGCCTATGCATGCCCTCAGCACTTGGACAGACTTAACACCAGAAGTAGAACAAGCAGTCTTGTTTTATAAAAAATAAAATATGCTATAATTACTTTTGGATGTACAAAGAACAAATGAGTGCAATTACTTTTGCAATAAACACAAGTTTCTTGTTTTGATTTAGAGAAGCTCTTACTATTTAACGCTTACTCTACTGTGGCAGATAAGGCCACTGTGTAACAAATACACACTGTTGCATTGCTGCTAACAGACAGTGAGGGGATTTCAGTGGTTAAAGAGACTGGGGGAAGAGTCTTTGTGTTTCTTCGTTACAGGGAAAAGTCCATCATTACATACATATCTTTAAAGAGAAGTCCACTAACAATTTGATGACTGAGCAACTGTTCCACCGGTATAAACTATATCAGTATTCCACACTGGTAAAAACACAACAATACAAAAAGGAGGGTTTCTTAAATAATCTCTAGTCAAACTTTCAGTGAACCCTTTTCAACTTTAATGCTCAAGAGGAACACTGTACTGGAACAAACAGAGCTTTGGATTGCAGATGTTCCTGCTTTCTCCTGCTGCCTGAAACTTTCGACTGCAATGCTAAAATACTTATTTATTCAGATCCATAAAGTGCTAAACTTCCAACACACTGAAGAGGTTGCTAATTGCATAGCCCCATAATCTCTATATTTCATAGGCTGTCATAAGTATTCTGACCATTTCACTTTGTTAGCAATGCTGCATTGCACATACTGGAACTGAAAGTTTAGGTCAGAGATCAAGTTTGTGAAATCAAACACTGAGGTCTTAATGTAATTCCAGCTCCAAGTGAGCTGGAAGTTTAGACGCATGCCCAGTTCCAAAATATATATTAATATATATAGTTTAATAGATATTAAACTCCTTCAAGTCATCCCTCCAGGAAGCCAAATGCTACCTCCTCCCTCACTTCAACAGAGGTACTGTGCACTTTTAGGGGGATAGTCAAAACACTTCTCTCGTATAGATCTTACCAGCCTTTGGTAACCCAGGCAAGCATACACATGTAGTGTGCTCTCATGTGCTCTCAGACAGACTCTGAAATGCAATATAATCTTAACAAAATCTAGATTATAATTAAGCAGGTGTAAGTGTTAAAGGAGTGCTTGGTCAGCACACTCACCACTGAGTGTCACAGATAGAAGTAGAGACTAATTTTCCTTTTTTCTACAGGAAAATGAGCAGCGTTATACCCAAGAATAAAAGGAAGCTTATCTGGAGACTACCAAACACTGAAAAACTAAGTGTTGAAACTTTTTTCCCACCTCCTGAAAGAGCAACTCTGAACTTTAACCTACTTCCTACCTCTATACAAACTTGCTGGTTTTTACCCTATGCTTGTAGTCTCAGATTGTTTGTTAACAAATATGCAATTTGGACCAGTTTTAACAAAGAACTAGCTTTCAGTGTTAGTTAGAAAAAACACAAAACCAACATGGAAGTGCTGCAAGAAGTGTGGAATACAGAACATGTGTACAAAGATTTGGTCTTTGAAATTTTGGTTCAAATTTCAAAAGGCAGGATTAAAAGACATCTCAGTATTGGTCTGTTAGTTTCAAAAGATTCCTGTGAAAGTTGAAGAAATGCAGTAGAGGTGCATGGGAAACGCAAACAAACAGAGTATTGTGAATCAGCTCTGTACTCATGCCATTATCATTATACTATACACCGCTCTCTCTGCACCTTGAGAACTTCTTTTCTGCAACTTGAAATCTGAACTGTTTCAGAGCTACTGAAGATATGTAGGTGGAAGGATTCCTTTCAGGATGAAGAACTGATGAGAGGATTACTTCTATTGTGAAATAGTCTGACACTGTGGGGTCCTAACTTTTCACACCATTTCAAGAAAACTGATGAATTGTGGCTTGGAAATAAAGATAATTTTCTCACACCAAGAACTGCTGCCTGCAATCTCAGCAGCGATTCAACTATTCGTGTAGATGAATCCAGCTTTCAAACACCCACAGCTTCAGTCTGTAAGGAGAACAAGCGTGTGTCTGATATAAGTTCACGAACTCAAGCTTGCTGTTAGCAGAGTTTACTGGCCAAGCTCCCTGAGGAGGCAAATTAAGTTCCACTAAACATTTTTCAATCAGCTTTTTCATAACAGTTTTCACACAGAAAGGGTAGGCAAAAAAACCCCCAAACAACCAAAATTAACACTCTCTTTCACAAGCATTTGCAGTCCTGAGCCTACAGCTGTGGGATGACCTAATTTTTTCAAGGAAGTGCCAAATACCTGGAGGAAATCTTCTGAATTAATCAATCCCAAAGGCAGCAGTGAAGGCAAAAACCCTAAAAAATTATCTCCTTTTCACACAATTAAAACTTCTCTCTACCTTCTCTTTATTTCAAGACACTAAGGGACCACTCTTCAATTCATATCTTTCCACTTTGCTTAAGTGGATTGTTACTCCAAGGAGGGAGCCAATTTCCAGCTCTTACTCTCATTTACAATTCCACAGTGAGAGTCTATGCTCGAAAACACTAGCAAAAAAGATTTGTTCCACTTCTTACTATTCAAATCTTATTTTTTCTCTAATTTTCTCGATTTATTGTTTTGGTTCTTCCACCATTACTATAAAAACTTCACCAAAGAGTATCAAAGTTGGAGTGTATCATCCTCTGGCCAAAGAAAACCAGAGAGAAAGAAAGGTGCTAAATTACAAATATGACATGACAAAACCCTGCAGTTTGAAAGCACTATGGTCTTTTCAATTCAGCAATAGTCTGCATGACATATTCTGTAAAGCACTGCTAAGTGATCAGACTTCTTTTTAGGTGGAAAGCTTCTCCAAGAATCTCTTCTATCTTATAAAGTCTGAGATGAGTAAAATACTGATAGTTTTCCTAATAACTCCTCACACACACCACAGATCCTGGAAGGCACAAGACTCAGCTGCACCTCCTACTCTATGCCCAGTACACTCCTCTTACTTTCTTTGAAGCAGTAACAATCCCCAGAAGTTCATTAGGACATTCTGATGAAGCACAATTGCTTTTAAGCAAAGCATTACTAAATAAACATTCCAGTGTTAATATTTCTCTAGGGTGGTCTTCCTTTACTTCTGTTTTGTGGATTGATAAAGCCAGTCTGAACAATAGTAATAGCACTGAGTGTTCAGAGATATTAATTCAATTCCAAATGTTTGAAGAGAGAATCCTCTGTTTTAGACCAAGTTTCCCCCGCTGATACTGAAAAATACTTAAGTCCAGACCTCTCCTTCTTCCCCTTTATCCCTCTCCCCCCACCTTCACTAGCTTTAGAGGTGGAAACTAAATATCAAAGTACAACCTTTGATCAGAAATCAGACTTCTGAGGTGTATTCTAACACGAGATTGAGTGTGGTGGCACAGTAATAAGCTACTGCATTGATGTGACAAGGTAAATGGAAAACCATATTGATGGGGAGTTCAGATTCAAAGATTAAAAAATAAATAGGAACTGTGGTGATGTTATGAAACATGGGAAATATATTGAACATAAACAAGGACTGATCCTAACATATACCTGATCTAGTTACTGAAACTGGGCATCTCCACAGTCACAGTCCTAAGTCAAGTTAAAGTAGAAGGCAAATATCTGCACCTGTGCTACGACCTCCAGAACTGTTACAGAACACCTGCACCTGGTGTCTGTGCCATGAACATGAAACAGATTATTTTGTCACCCAAAATTACTAAAACCTGGCACTTATGGGCATCACCTACCAATTCTTTTCTTCCATCCTTTCCCTGTCCCACTTAAGTTGTAGATCTACTGAGGTTTTATGCAACATCGAGGAGTTGCTGTGTGCTTGATATGTATACTCTGCACTATCCTCTACTATTTAGATACTACTGAAATACCAATAAGATAAGGCTCGAGTAGTTCCAGAAGCAAAATCAAGATTAAAACTTCACCTATATGAAGACAGGGCAGCACAACTTCTCTTCCACGCCTGTTCCTCTCGAGCTAAATCTATTGCTCTTTCTCCGCTCTACAAAAGCTGCCCCTTGTACCCGCTGTGAGCTGGCCCCAAGCCAGGTGTTGGAGAGACCCGATTTCGCCAGCCGGGGCCCGGAGCCGCTGCTACGATGGTGCCTCGCAGGGGCTGCTCCGGAAGAGCCGCCTTCCCTCCGCAGCATCCAACGCCTCTTTCCAGCCGCCACCGCAGAAGCCGTGGCCGGGAAACGGCAGGATCCCCCGTCCTGCCGCCGGGCCCTGCTAACCGCCGGCCCCCGCCCTCCGCCCGGGCCCGCACCCGTCCCGGCTCTGCCCCGAGGGACACCCCTCCACCCCGCCACCTTCCCCCGCGGCCGCCGGGAACAGGCATGTCGCCGCCGGGGAGGCAGCTCCCAGGCACCAGAGCCGCCGGCGCCGGGCGGGAGAGAAGCTGGGCGGCAGGGGCCCGCACTCACCAGGGAGCGAGGAGCACAGACCACCGCCGCCGCTCGCCGTCAGGGGCCGCCGGGCGCAGGGAGAGGGAAGGGGCGGTGGCGGGCAGGCTCCGCCCCGCGCCCCAAGGCCAGAGCGGCGAGGGGGTGGCCGCCAGTCACCCGAGCGGGAGGCGGGAGGGAGGACGAGCAAGCGGATAGCAAGTGGATGGCCAGCGGATGGCCAGCCGGGCGTCGGGGTCGCGGGGCGGGCTCCCCCTTCCCGCCCGCAGAGAGCCGCTGCTTTCCCTGGATATAGGAGGAGCAGGAGAGGGAGCGCTATGAGTGTGGAGGGGTGGGTAAGAGGATAGTACCGAGGTCAAGGCCAGATCTGCTGCGGGCAGGGTCATCGGAAAGACGGGAACTGTGGCATGGGCAACGGGGTGTGGGCAGTGATGTGCCTTGTGCCGGCAGTTAGTGCGCCACGTGCTCACAGCCCGAGCGCTTGCTCAGGCTTCGGAGCAGTCCAGAGGTGGTGTCAATGAAGCCTGGACCCGGAATAGAAAAGGGGTCGCTCGGGACACACAAGACTGCATCCTCATCCTCGCGGCAGTGCAATAGGAGTGGGACTTCCTGTCGTTTCTCTTGGCAGGGGAAGAGCTGATAGGCCTGGCTGTTGGCAGAAACAGGCTGTTACTTACAAGCTGGTCAAGATCAATATCATGACGTCAATATTAAAGAACAGTATCAGAGTGGAGGACATCCTAGAGGACATAATTTACATCATTCCCATAGCTGAGTGCCGTGGAGAGTTTATCAATGTCCAGCATGTTCCCAGTAGAACAGTATATAGTTTGAGCCTGAATAACAGGAATGTTATGTTAAGGAATACATTCAGTGCAAGTAGTCGGGGTGCAGCTGCAGTGGAAGCTGCACGTTGAGCTCTGGATAGCAGGAGCCAGAAGGAAGAGTCTAGGAACTGGCATTGACCCAACAAAGGGTGCAGGACTCTGTGGCACAGCTAAGTGAGCAGACACTGAGAGACACAGCAGGAGCCAATGGTTCAGCTGGAAGACCCCAGACTTTCACATGCTTAGACTGTGAGGATATAAACCCCAGGGTTTGCTTTGCTCAGGTTCCCGCCTCGGAGACACTAGCTTGAGCTGTTATTTTTTTGCTGCCCCATGATTAAACAATTGTAAGAATCCAGACTCTTTGTCATGGGAAACCTGGAGTCCAGCCCGTAAGGAAACCTGGTCTGACTGGGTGAGAGTGGGGTATGTAGGAAGTCAAAGAGGGCACCCCTCAGCTCACCGGAGCCATCCATTGTGAAGTGATCTCTGTTCTAGCTCATGTGGTCTGAGTTTGCCAGAGTGATTGCTGGCATGGTCAGACAGGAAACTTTCCTTAACAATTAAATAAACTAAAAAGTATCTCATTCCAGGAAAATAATCATGTACGTAGTAAAGAGAAGTTGCCTGTAAGGAGTGTAAATATTCTGCAGATCTTGGTAAGATCTTGGAGAGCACTTACTAGGAGACATGCCAACCACTGACAGCTGGAGTAAAATAAGATCAGTAGTATTTTGTTTTTACCTGAAGAAAGCTTGGGCTAAGAAGAAACTGAGTTACTTGCTGGCTTTGCTGCACAGGAGTAAAAATGGAAGGGCTTAATTTCACTTGTAAAGAAGGATGAAACATAGAAAATGCCCATGATGTCTCACCTGGATGTTTGTGGGTTGGATTCCTGCACACTGACATGAGCTGATAGATCCTCCTGCCTACATACACTGTCCAGCTGAAACTGTCAGACCAGAAGAAATAAGCGGGAAGGACCCCAAGATCTAGCAAACAAAATACATTGAGTAGGTTTTTGGTTTATTTTTTTTAAAACTAAATATGAAATCCTGGATTTGGCATACCTGCTACTTATTTCACCAGAATAGTTAAAATTCTAGGGGCCCTCTGTAGTTAAACCTGCTATTCTCTGAACTGATACCTCTAAATAGCCTGTAATCTACAACATACAGTACTTTTGAGTTATTGCTGTAAATCTCTTCCAGGTTGGCCTGTTTTCTGTTCAGCATGAATACCACATGGAGTACTTCACTTGCACTAAGTTCTTCTTTTAGATTTGTATTGGTTTTTAGAACATATTATTTGCATTACCAAATGGTTAACATGGAACTGGACATTAATTCATAATATTGTTTTCAAACCTTTTGCCAGAGAGGTTCCTAAGACTGAATTTGTCAGAACACAGTTATGTTTGTAGTTTGGCTTTTGGCTCTTGATGGTAGACCGTCTTTCTACATGACACCACAAAACAGTAGATGACTCTGATAGTCTGAAAAGCCAGAGAATTTCTAAAACCTCTTACAGCTTTAAATGTTTTTTTATTTGATAGAAGTTTTTATTTTTGTATATGTTTAATTAATAGTAATAAAACATTTCAAATATGTTCCTCTTTATGGGATTAACTCCTGTAATGCTTTCCTTAATTAACATGAAGGAATTAATGTATTATGTATAATGCATTAACTCCTGAATTCTTTTTCACTTCCTTTAAAAAGAAAATTTAAAAATTTTAATTTGGTGGTGGTTGTTGTTGTTTCTAACAGAACAGACTTCCAAGGCCCACGTGTATCACTAAGTTTTGAATCATGAATAAAATCCTCCGTATCAAAGCAATTGCAAAATCTCTTGGACAAAAAGCAAACACTAGTGAAACTAGCAGGTCAGCAACAGAAATGGGAAATCCGTACATCAGCTCTGACTTTTCCCAGTGAATATCTGCAAAGTTTGTACTTTCTGTTCTGTGGGGAGGAAAGGCCCCTGAGGATGAGAGTGGAAGGGAAGATTTTATATCCTAGAAAAAGAAGAACTGCTGCAGCCTCTACTGGTTCTTTGTAAGGACACAGAAGCTATCATGGGATTAGAAGACAGGCTGTTCATTCAAGGGCAATGCTGTCTGAATGTTATTGCTGGTGTTTCCAGCATTTGAGTACTCTCACTGGGGCTGAGTTTACAATAATGTGTCTTATTTAGCACATGACTAAAAATGTGGGTTTGCCTTTCTCCCAAGACTGCCGGGAGGTGAGAACTATATTAGACCCATTGTTTGTAAGGAAGAAGTTTACTGAAATGGGTTCTTGAGTTTAGGATCAGATTGCAAGGATGTCCAACAGTTTTTTTGTACAATCACGCATTGTGCAAAATCAGGATTAAAGATAATTATTTTCTGTTCAGGCAGTGAAAATGGATGCAAATAGGAGTAGCAATGCCTTTCATGTTGCAGTCTTGTGCATCCTAGAGTGCTTTTAGGGTTTTTCATGAAATTATTTCACAACAGATAAGGAACTATGTGTCAGTCCTTTGTCCTTTCTGTTTTACTGAAATCCATTCCCAAGAAGCTTGATTTAATATCAGATTCCTTCTGGAGTATTGTTTGAGGTTATTCACCAATGTCCTAGAAGTCCTGGGAGCACACCGTATCTGTTCAATTTCCATCTGACTTCTCGATTGTGTCTCTCAACATATTTCACTCTTTCTGATTCTAGAAGGAAGCTACAAATACTTTGAATTCCCAGGAGATCGCTTTCAGCTTATTACAGCCAATAAAGTCTTAACATACAGCAGCAGACTTCAGTGTTGTAGCAATCTTCCATGCAGGCTCAGCTGATCACTGAGGTTGCAGCAATCACAGGATTGCTGCAATCAGTCTCAAACTGGGCTAGGATAGGGCTGACGGGGAGGCAATAAACTTGACCTGGCAGCCTAGAGGACCCAGAGCTTTGGAGCTGCCATCAAAAAGAAGCATCTGCATGTGTCCTGCTTTTCCTGGATCTCTGTAGTACAATGAAAAGGCATGAAGAGTTTGCTCTGGAGTGCTGTGTCCCCATAAACAACACCTAAGGGTGCTGTTTTATTTAACATACGATGTTCTACAGAACATACTACTTTATACATTCAAATGAGTTCAACACTCAGTAAAAGCATTCCTGACTTCAGGAAGCCATCTGTGAATGAACTGAAGAACTAGTGAGATGGTAGCTTGCAGGTTATGGCCTACAGCTTGTCCTGAGTATAGGAAAATATGTTTGGTGGTTCATGAAGGAGTTCATGCTGAGATTTCATTGTTAGTCATGACTGTTTTAAGCTGTCCGAATTGTCAGTGTGCAACAGGAGTACAAGTCTGAAAATACAGAGTTTGATAGCTCACAGAAGATCTCTCAGAAATACCATAGTAGATTCTGGTTATTGAACTAAGTGAGCGGAAACATACTGCTTCTCCCTCTTTAATTAGATGATTGTGCATCCTTTAAAGAAAATTCTGTGGTCGGCATATTTTAATAAATATGTCATAATTTGCTTCTCGTCTTAGCACTGGTTTACTTAATTGTCTTTCTTTAAATGAGTCTTCAGAAAATTGCAGTAACGTTTATTAACTTCGGTTTCAGCAGCAAAACAAAGACCTAACTTCTGCCATCTACTGGTTAAACGGGGTTTACCGGTGAGAGGGCATTGACTTACTTGGGAGTTCAGATTCTCTACATAGTTCCGAATAGAAACTCACACAAGTGTATTGTTAAGGAGTAATACTGTTTTCTTGCAGAATAAAAGCATTTGTTCGACTGTATCAGAGGAACTGAAGAAAAGGAACTTGAGGATGGGACTATGTACCCAAAATTAAAGAATAAATTTTCTGAGACAAGTAAAACTGTCACTGTCAGCACTGCACCTTCAGCACCAGACTTTGTAATGTCTTGGAGAACTTCTTCCAAAGTAGATAATCTATGATCATCTTATAGTTGCTGTACAGTGCATGAGAAAGAAAAACTGTTTGCACCATATAAGTGGAAGGATTGTTCTTGTCCCTTTCGAGAGTAATGATATAACTCGCAGTAAATGCAAAAGTCTTTGCTAACCACCAGTGTATTTCCCTGAGTATCTGGAATGGTGTGGAGGACTTTAACCAGACTCAATGCTGACTGAATGCTCAACTGAAAACAACCCATATTCGAAATGTTATTTAAACTTTTGGTATATAGGCAATGTACAACACCCTTGCACACAGTAAGCCTGGACTTGTGCTGTTCTTTGTTTGTGTTGCAATTGTACTAACACTCCCTTACTGAGCTCAGGACACTGACATAACATGTTGCTAATCTGATACAGCAGGATGAAGCGGGGTAGCAAACTAATCCAGAAAGTTGGCAGAAGAAGCAAACTCTAGAGCCCAGGCAATTTATAATATGTGGCTAGTCTAAGATTGTGGTTTTCACTTTGCCACTGTACCTGCCTAAAAAGCTTGCGCACACAGTCCCTAATGCTTACCTAAAAGGCACCTGTTCCCTACTACATGCTTGCTGCATGCATTTGGTGACTGGTAAACATAACAACCTTGGACATTTACTGCAGCACTACCCTTTCATTCCCTGTACTGACTAGTAATTGCTTGTAGTTGCTCTGACATTTAGAACGAATATTCCACTTAGTTGCTTCCAAGACTTCCAGAACAGAGTAGATCAGACCACCAGATCACCTATGACATGGCACAGTCTAGATGGATGCTTCCCTGACATGTTTTCCTGCCTCTGAGGGCAGAGAGCAAAGGCATCGTGACAGATATACCTTGACCGCTAGTGAAAGTGAGAGCACAGAGGTAAATTGCATCTCACAAAAGTTGTCTTTTTTGCCTGTTTGTAGTTCAATTCTTTGCACACAAACACAGAACAAGGGGATAACCTAGCAAGGAAGACAGAGGTTGGCGGGCTTTTTTACCCTGTTTCTGAGCACAACATCTAGATGCCATGAGAGTGGGAAATCCTCTACTACTGCTCTATATGCAAATAGTACCTCTATTGTTAATCTCTCTTCAGTGAACAGACTGCTTCATTTACCAGAGACCTTAATGAAAAGCTGTGATTGTGTCAAGAGAAAGCTATCCAATGGGATCTCCTATGAAATGTTAACTTGAGTGTTACCAGGCGCTCAGTGCTTCACTTCCATCAGTGAAATCTCATTCACCTTTTTTATTCCTAATGCACTTCAACACTCCAATGCTTAGATTTACGTGATGTCAGTAGTCTGTGGTGGAAATCTGCATGATTCATAGCTATTCTGTCCTGTAACCAGCCTGCAGGTCGGTTCCTAGATTTAGGGTGAGCTTTCAGCTTCTCTCTAGGCCCATTGCAACTTTGATGCTGGAGGTGCTGGTGCCTTATTCCCATATTGTAAGGCACAGGTGCAGGATTGCTGTTAACTTAGTGGTAGGCCCATTTTAAAGCTGGATGCTCATTTCTTTTGGCTCATGGGGAATTTAAGGACATCAATTCTGCAATAATAAGGGTCACTGCCACATTTCCTTCCCTGGCTGACCCTCTGAATTGTCACACAGTTGCCCAAGTGATTGGCTGCCCTGCACACCTAAAATTTCTATCAATGACTGCCTGCTGGTCCTGTCTGGTTATGTCACAGAGCACACAAGCAAGTTTTTACTTGTTTTACTTGCAGCATCGATTGGAAAACTCATTTTCTGAAATCTTGAATTGAGTTACATATTGTAAAGTTTTGTCTGTGTAACAAGGTGATAAAACAAGGCAACAGTTCTGCTGAGAGAATGTGGGGAACTGCTTTAATACCGAACTTGGAATCTAAGGTTGCCCCTACTCTGAGCTCCAGAGTCCTCTACTATTCTACATTATTCAATGAAATAAAGACCTACAAAAACCAGTGCTTGCAGCAGCATTCATATGAATTATCTTTCCATTAATCAACCATGGACTGCACTCTACAGAACCTATTTTAGTTACAAACTGTTACAGAACAGAAGAATGAAATGTAGTGGTAACCAGAGGTAGCAAATGGGGACTTGGCACCTAACAGACCAGCTTTTATTTTTCACAGATAGGGATACACTGCTGTTCTCCTTATTGTGGAACACAGCAGCTCCAAGCCAGTCCTTCCTGGAGTTGGGGGTTAGGCTTGTTTCTTGGGTTTTTTTTCACCTATAGAAATTTTTCCCCAAGGGTTGCTGAGACAACTAATCACTGGATACTTATTGGTGCTTAGGTGAAACAAAGGATGGAGTCTGGCACTTGGGACACTCTTTGTCTCCGGGAGTTTCTCTCGTGGCGGGGGGGGGGGGGGGGGGGGGGGGCAGGGCGGAAAGGGCAGCTTCACTTTTGGTGTGCCCTGCATCGGGAGACGACGGGGCTGCTGTTGCTGCGTGGGTTTTTCACTGGCACCACCCGGATCTGATCCTTAAGAGAGCTACCATCATCTGCTCGTGGGCCCAGGAAATCCTGATCTCTCCTTTTGCTACCCTGCTGGAGCTGGCCCGGCCTTGTCCCACTGCCTCAGCGCTGCTTTAAAGCTGCTCTGCACCGCGGGCCCGCACTGGCCTCCCTGCCGGACATCCCTGCCCCCCAGTGACCACCAACGGAGCTCCGGATTTTATCCGATCCACCAGCCCGGGATCCCTCACCGTTCCAGCTTGGTACTTTTTTTTCAGAGTACCAAGAGAACAGACTGCCCCGGGTTTTGTGAAACCAAGCCCTGTCAAGGTCCCTGGTTCTGTTCGCTATTAATTGTTGTAGTTGTTGTTGTTTGTTTGCCTTGTTATACATATTAGTAAAGAACTGTTATCCCTATCCCCATATCTCTGCCTGAAAGCCGTTTTAATTTTTCTAAATTACAATAATTTGAGGGGAGGGGATTTGAATTATCCATTCCAAGAGAGGAGCTGCCCCTCTTTAGCAGATACCTGTCTTCTTTCAAAACCAAGACACCTGGCCAGGAGGTGTTTACTTCTGTTCAGCTGTACCAGAGGAGAGCAGTGATCGTCTGGTTAGGGGCAGCTGGCTTTAGCACAGCATTCCCATTACAGGGGACACCAAGGGTGCGCAGAAGAACTGCTGAAGACTATTCTGGAGCCAGCACAATGCCCCTTAGCACCAGCCCAGATGCTGCTCCAAGAGAACAGGGCGGGGGTCTGCAGGTGTAGGGTCATATGGAGTGCCAGGTGCCTCCTCCCAGGGTGATACGGGAGAGGTTGAGGTCTGGCTGAGGTGCAGGGCTCAGGTACAGAGCTTCCTGGTGCAGAAGCTATGGGAGAAAGCAGCACACCACATAGCACCAGGAAGATAAGCAGGAAGATAGAAGGATCCCTCCACGGAGGTGCCTGCGCAGAGGTAAGTGCTGGAGCCCTCTGCAGCAGTAATGGGGGCAGGACTCTGGCTGTGAATAGCACTTTGGTTCAGGCATCACCACCAGTCAGCCCTGCTGTGCACATCCAGAGAACTGTGCCAGGCCATTGACTTCTCAGGAACCAAGGAGCCTAGACCACAACTTATCAGGACCTAACAGAACCATCCTGAGCAGGACTAGGCAAAACTAAAACTGCTGTGGTTGTATTCCTGTGCCAAAGCAGGCTAACTACATATCATATAGACATCTGTAGCCCCACCCTGAGGCCATTGAGATCTCCTGTACAGCAATGGGCTGCAGTTGTTTAATTACATTACTATTTAATTATCATTCAATAATTGTTTAATTACAATTTTATAATTATTTAATCATCAACAAACCCCTTCAACTCCACAGTGATGTCTGTAGTAGGTTTGGACTTGCAAGGTGGGAAGGTTGAGACTCCCAAGGTGGAAATGTTGGGAGCTTGTGACTCCTGACAACAGGAGAATGACTCCTTTTGGTCATCTAGGTATGAACTGAAGGCACCTCAGGTGCAATACTCTGAAAACAGATAAACAGAAATAAGCTTGGTCAGAAAAGACATCTGAGCCCCTTACAAGGACAGAGCAAGTCATGGTGGCTGGAGACTTTACTTTTGCTGACCTCTCTGTCTCAGAAGTTTTGCTGCTTGCTAGGGCCTTTGATCTGGGGTGCTTTTGCCAAGCCCCCAGACCATGACCTCCTGTCATCCATGTGGGCACTAGTGACACACCCAAAGGAGAATCTCATGCATAAGCACACCAACCTGGAGTATAGCACACTACTCTGGAGTCTAGCATACCTGGTATTTCTTTATATTCTTGCTGGTGAAGGAGGTGGCCTATCCTGTAGGCCAACAGGTTCTGTCAGGCATAAGAATAAATAATGCTATATATTTATACGTATACACATATATTAAAAAATGGTAGTTTACATACTGGGTTTCTGATACATTATTAGAGTGTAGAATTAGAAACTGCAATGTGGTTTTAACAAGACCTGGACATTTTATTTTCAGAATGCACAACTCTTACTGAACCTTAACAGCTATCTGTTATTCCATATGTGGGTGTTTCTGCATATGTTTTGCATATTTTGCATTTCAGAATGCATTAAGCTACTCTCTTTATAAGAATTGCTTTCATGATCCCTAGATCCAGAGACAATACATGACTAAAGAAGTTAAACTGGCAATCCTTTACAATAAATAAATAAATCAAACCCTAGCTGGTTTTTTGGTTGATTGTTAGTGTTTTTCTCCCAGAGAAGTGATTCATTAACTCTGAGCAAATACCTTATATACTCTGCCAGGAAGTTATTTGTTTTAAAACTTAAGAGCTGGAAATAAGCTATTAAATATTAAAATCAGTGTATTTGAAGCACAAATAACTCGCCCATCATATCATCATACTTGCTAGTTGGCTGGGTCTAAAATTTCAATCTCTTGACTTTGCTATGTTGTTACACAGTTTTCTTTACTTTCAACTCTGATACGGCTTATTATTTACTAAGTCTCAGTTTTGTTAGCAGAACTAGAGAAACTCCTGAGATAGTAAGAAGTGTAAAATAAAATACAGGTGCTGCAGTTAAGTCTGCTTGTGATAAATGTATCTACCTTTTCATGAAATACTTACTACTCCTGACTATAATGACTTTGGTGAAATAAAGGTCTATTACTTGATGGGATCTCTGTAGGGTTTTTTTCCCCACAAGAGATGGATGAATTTGAACTGAAGGATTTTCTTCTAAGTCTCTGTACCTATGTGAAAAATGTGCATATATTTGATATATAAACATTAATATGTAATTTTGTTTAGATTATGCAATCTAATGTATTTCTTATTATAACCTTTATTTGAAAAGGTATAGTCTCTTAGTCTGGCTAAATAAGAATCAATTAAAAAGTTGAAAGACATACCATATCTTACTGCGTAACTTAGAACTGACCCAGAACTTCCTGTTGGTTTTCCATAGCAGGGCTTTTGGTTCTCTTACTCCAGGGGAGTTGGTGCTTTTAACTAAAAAGTCAGCACTTGATTTATTTCTACTGTGATTAGAACAATTCTTTTAAAGACTTTTTCCCAGAAACTATAGAGCTACAATGAAGGAAAAAAAAAAAAAAAAAAGTAGTTATATGTTAGGTACTTATCTTTTTCAATTTTTTTTTGTAGTGTGGGTATAAGAAGTTGAATATCCCTTTTGTTTTCCATTGCAAGACAAAGAGTGCACCAACATGATCTAATACTTTTGTTGTCTCTTCAGCTGTAAGATTTTGGGGAAAAAAAAGAAAGGTATCCTATTTAAATGAACTTCAGGATTTACTTTTGATTCAGATATCATCAACTTGGAGAGGTGAAAAAACTGCAAATCTGAAACCTTTCTTGCTTAGGAAGGTGATACTTCATGGGCCACTTCCTTTCATGAGCCAAAACAGCATTATCCTGTAATTTCCAAATATTGATGTGCTGGTTTAAACCAAATGAAACCAATCCCCCTGTCGCTCTACTTCCCTGCTAGTTGCCAACAGGAAGACACATTCAAAGCAGCTCCTATATTTTAAATTCTTGGTTCTTAGAAGCCACAATTTATTTTGGAATGTCTTTTTCAACCTCTACATATGGTTTGTGTCATTACCACAATTCCTTGTAGTAATGAAGGAAATTCAGAAAACAGAAGTCAGCAATACAGAAGATACCACTAATCTAGAAAGGCTTTTGTTTATGGCTCTATGGGATAGGTACCATTGGATTTCACACTTTCACACTTCATCAACATGTAAAGAACACATTTTATAGAAACAGAAATTTAGCAAGATTATCTGGCATTTCGGAAGCTAATGACTCCCACTCCTGTAATGTGAGTGGATGGATTTAATTGTTCATAGCTCTCTGAGAAACCAGGAAATGGGAAGGCAGGACAGTCCACTAAAAAACAGCACAGCTCCATCTGCTTTTCACCCACTACTTCCAACATTTATACAGTCTTATAAAATCCAATCCAGATCCCACCTGGATCTGACATAATTATTTATTTTCAGATTTTTTTGAAGCTTGCTTACAAATAAATTGCTTAATGAAAGAATTGAGAAACTGAATTTCATCACACTGAGTGTCAAGAGAGCTCTGGTATAATTAACTGTATTCCTTAAAGGATAAAAACATGATGTGACATTGACACCACATCAAACTTATTTAATCTTGTACATAAATTTGGGATGATGTACCAGAACTTCCATTTCTCAGTTGTATCAAAGGTTTTCTACCTGTCATATTATGTTTTCTCCCTAGATATAAAGAGTACAAGAAGGTTGCAAAAGGTTCAGAAGATCCAAGGTGCAAAGCTTGCTCCATTTACCGAATACACCTCTACCAAGCCAAGAAACTTGTAAAAATGACAATTTTCCTGTACTGCCAGCCCTGGAATTGCATAACTTGAGTTTAATGAGGTTGTAGAATCCAAAGCACCACAAAATGTTTATCAGGATATAAAAGAAGTAAATTTTCTTTTCAGAGTCCTTATATTTTTTCCTGATCTCATCTTATTAATCTTGTCAAAACAAAGACAACAGATGATCAAAGAATTTTGTTTGTTTTCATCTGTGAGGCACTCCTTTATTTAAAAAAATGAAGGTATACCTAAGACATGGTAGTTTTATCCTGTTTGTTTCATCTTTCAGTTACCAGTCTGTCAAGCAACAACCCCTGGATGAGGAAAAAAAGACTTATAATAAGTTATCACATTTGTGAATGTGACAGCTTCAGTAATAATTCTTTACCTCACTTTTTTTCTAGTGTCTAGGGCAGCAGGTGTGCTACACACATGAAATGGAAAGGATGGCTAGCCTTCAAATGCTGCCATACTCCATGGCTGCTGGCAGCAGATGTTTTGGCAGACTTGACTGAAGACAACCATTGGATGGTTTAGGTTGTTTTGACTGGTCATAAAGAGAAGATGGGAAGTTAAAGCCCAAAAAGTTTAGTTCTTGCTCCAGTGTAACAGCTTATAAATATGCATCTGAAGAGTCAATTGTTAAAAAATAGCTAAAATCTCACACTTCATTTATATCTCAACTATAAAAACTACCATTCTACAGTGTTCTGTCAAAGAAACCCTGTAACTACCTGCCCTGGCGATTCAGTAATGTATGTAATTATTTCTTAATTGAATGCATTTTCACCTTTTATGAAAAGACTAATTGATTACTTCCTCAGGCTTTTGAAACAGTCAGATTCTGATACAGTTATAGGGTAGTTTCCCAGATTGTAGGAAAGACTTGTTCACATGAGTTTCAGCTGTGCAAATCTTGGGCCTCTGACTCTTAAGAGGGGAAGAACTATTAGATCAATACAAAACAAACACATTTCAAGAGGGCAGGCTATGTTGAAAAGAAAGGCAGGACAGGTCAAATGGAACCTCACTTAACCTGCTCCTCTGCTTGCCTGCCTTTAGAGTAAAGAGGCTCCTCCTCAAATCCACCCTGAACACCTAGTTTGAAGTTCTGCTCTTTGTCTCTTGTCCCCACAGTGTGCACTCCTGTAAAGAACCTTGGTCCATCATCTTTAAAACCTCTGTGTCAGTACTACAGGGATGCTATGAGATCTCCTGAGAACTGTCTCTTCTTCAGGCAGAGTAAGTCCTGCTCCCTCAGCCTTCTCTGCACAGAATAAGTGCACAAACCCCTAACCACCTTCATGGTTCTCCACTGAACTTGCTCCAGCAGTTTGTCATGCATTTCCTTTATGGAGGTCAAAATTCAATGCAATAATCTAATATTGTAGTGCTGGGGAAACAGTAATAATCCCTTCTCTCAGCTGACTAGCTGTGATTCTGGACCACAGGATGCTGTTGATCCTGGTATTTGCCAGTGTGCACAGCTGGCTCATTGAAAACCAAGACACTCAGGACCTTTTCTACAGTACTACCCTGGTGCCTGTCTGCTCATTTGGACGTCAAAGAGTACTGAGAGAACCAGCTGATGTAATTGCCAAACCACTCTCCATGACATTTGAAAAGTTGTGGCTGTCAGGTGTCAGGGAAAACACTGTACCTATCTTTAAAAAGGGTAGAAAGGATGACCCCTGGAACAACTGACCTCTCAGCATTACCTCTGTGCCTGGGAAGATCATGGAACAAATGCTGCTGGAAGCTGTGCTAAGGCACATGGAGGACAGTGATGTGATTTGCGACAGCCAGCACGGCTTTACCAAGGCCAAGTCCTGCCTGACCAACCTGCAGGCCTTCTATGATGGAGTGACTCCACTAGCGGACAAGGGAAGGGCAGCAGATGTCATTTATCAGGACTTTGACATGGTCCTCCACAACATCCTTCTCTCTAAACTGGAGACAGATGGATTTGATGGGTGAACTGCTACATGGATAAGAAATCGGTGGCATCCAGAGGGTAGCAGTCAACAGATCTGAGTCCCAGTCAATGGGGACATCAGTGACCAGTGCTGTCACTCAGGGGTCTGTATTGGGACCAGTGTTATTTCATAGATAAAGTGCATCCTCATCAAATTTGCAGATGACACCAAATCAGGTGATGAGGTTGGCATTCCTGAAGGACAGGTTGCCAACCAGAAGCACCTGCACAAGCTTGAGAAGGGACCCATGGAAATATCATGAGGATCAAGAAAGCCAAGTGCAAGGTCCTGCTCCTGGGTCAGGACAACCCCCAGTATCAGCACAGACTGGGGCTGCACAGATGGAAAGCAGCCCTGTGAGAAGGCCAGGGGTGGTGGTGGGTGAGAGGCTGGACATGACCCAGCCATGAGCACTCCTAGCCCAGAAAGCCAAACGTGTCCTGGGCTGCATCCAAAGCAGCGTGGGCAGCAGGGGAGGGAGGGGATTCTGCCCCTCTGCTCTGCTCTGGTGAGGCCCCACCTGGAACCCTGCATCCAGTTCTGGGGACCCAGCACAGGAAGGACATGGAACTGCTGGAGTGAGTCCCACCATAAAAAGTCATACTAGGCTTTCTTTAGACTCTCAACTATTTCTACTGTTTCTCCTTGAGAAGGTCAGATCATTCTGATCATAACTACTTTCATATTCACAACACAGAAAGGAGATGTAAAGTAAGAGTAGTAGAAACTGGAAGACGCTAAGAGTCATAGAAACTAGAAGACACTAAGAAATCTTAGAACCTCACTGTTGGTCTACAGTATGAGGATTTATTACACAAGAGGTTTATTAAACCAGCTTATTACACCCTTCACCAAAACACAGATAAATCAGAGCCAGGAACAAAAATTTTAACTACCCTTTCTTGTCCCTCATTGCTTAATGGAGGTATCAGGATGTTGTTTTGAACAGCTCAATGGAGATTCTCAGCACAAAGCTGAGATCAAGGACCCAGTCAGGCAAGTTGAGATGCAGACAGCATACATCTCTATACACAAAACCCAAAGTGATAGCCTCCTTTCTTGTCCCATCCTATTCCATGCATAATAGTTTACCCAATGTTCTAAGTCAAAGAAACAGCAGTATTCCAGACTAGCAACATAGAGACATCCAGGTGTGTAAATATTTTCCAAACTAGCAACAAGAAGGTTAAGTGATCAAAGGGCAAAAATATCCTGTGTTATGGAGGAGGGAGACTTGGCAGAAGCCCTTATCTTTTCTCTTGAAGTCAGAGATGTTGAGTGTAGAAGTCAAAACCTATGGCAAATCATTTTCTTCTGCCAATGCATCATCACAAAACTTCTTGAGGTGGAGCTTTGTGTGCTCTAAAACGGTATGATGATGGGATAGCACAACCTTCCAGATTAATGTCATGGCAACAAACTGGAGGTCTTACCTCTGAGTCCAGAGAAGGGCGACGAAGGGGCTGGAGCACACGTCTTAAAGGCGCAGCCGAGGGAGCTGTGGCTGTGCAGCCGGAGAAAAGGAGGCTCAGGGCTGACCTTATCACTCTCTACAACTCCCTAAGAGGAGCTTGTAGCCAGGTGAGGGTCGGTCTCTTCTCCGTGGCATCTAGAGACAGGAGAGAGAACCTATTCTCCAGCTGCGCCAGGGGAGGTTTAGGGTGGACGCTAGGAGGAGTTTCTTCTCCGAAAGCGTGGTTAGGCACCGGACCAGGCTGCCCAGGGAGTGCTGAAGGACAGGCCGGGGCGGGGCTGAGGGCGCGGCCGACAGGGGGCAGCGCGCGCCGCCCGCAGGAGCTGCCGGGGCACCGCCCCCACCCGCCCCCGCCCATGCCCTGGGGCGGAAGCGCGGGCGAGCGAGTGGCGGCAGGCGCGGAGCGCGCGGAGCAGGCGCCTGGCGGGAATGGCGGACGGGGTGCGCTCGCTGCGCGGCGACGGCGGCGACGGCGGCGGCGGCGGCGGCGGCGGCGGCGGCGGCGGCGGCGGCGGCGGCAGCCCGGCCTCCAGCCCGGTGCTGGGCGGGCGGGGCCGCGCCGCGGCGGGGGGCAGCAGCCCACCGGGCCACGCGTTCCGCAGGGTGACCCTGACCAAGCCCACCTTCTGCCACTACTGCACCGACTTCATCTGGGGGCTGGCCGGCTACCAGTGCGAGGGTAAGGGGCTGCCGGGGCGGCGGCAGCGGGCGTGCGGGAGCTGCCGGGGATGCGTCCAGGGCGAGGTGAGGTGGGGAGGAAAAATTGCCTAACTCACTGCTGATAAAAACTTGATTCATTATTGGTATCAACAAACTATAGTACTAGAATCTAATTTTAAAATCTAATGCAAAACCACAGTACTAAACCACAGTACTGGAATATAGTAATAAAAATTGCGCATTCCATCACAAAAAGAAGTATCTAATGGTAGTAATCAAAATTCTAGTAAGTCTGATAACAACAGTCGTAAATTGCAAAAATCAAGTCTGAAAACAATAGCAGTGCTGAAAATTCTGCTCCTATTAAAAATTTTAGGAATAAATAATAATAACAATTATTCTAACAAAAATAACATAAAATCGGAGATGTGTTACTGCTCACTCCTGTGTGGTGACACCAGTGTATGCTGTGATCCAGCAGTGCCCTAGCCCATCCTGGGGTAGACACGCTGTGATCCATCAAGCACCCCAGCAGCCCGAAGTGGATCCATCCCAGAGGCACCCTTACCTGCTGAAATGCCTGATCCCATGAAGAATCTGAGACCTATGTGGAGTTTGAACCTTTTAAACCCCAGCTCACGCCAGGAAGGGGAGAAGGAATTGCTAGGTTTCCTTGCCAGCCTACGTGGCAGCTGAGGTTCTTGGAAGGAACAGAAATTATAACTTGTTCTGATGCAGCAAAATCCAGTGGTGTCATAGCAAAAAGAGTGGATCTCTGTGTCCCTCTTTAAATGAAAACAAACACACAATCAACAACAACAAAAAACCCAAACAAAACAGCACAAAACATGGTATCTTCATGAGCATATGCAGTCCAGTTGGCTTGGGTTGCAGCTCCCAGGCCAGGTCCAAAGAGTCAGGTTGTACAAGAGCCTCATTGCTTGGGCGGCTGTCTAACAAGGCTGTAGGTGTAGAACAAGTGCCCTGTAGTTCTTGAAATAAGTCCTGCCTTTTGTCATTGCCAGGGGTAAAGAGAGTGGCAGGATTAACTTAGGTAGAAGCCACGTTCCTGTGTGGTGCAAGCAAATCTTGCAAAGATGGTTTTATATTTGCTTAAAAGTTTTCTGAGAGAAGTGTTGTTCTGTCTTTGTAGCATAAGGTCAGTGCTTATCCTAATAAGCAAAAAAGCCCCAAGCTCACAGGATAATTTCTTTCATTGTGAAAATGCAGAAAGCCAGTCTTCTATGGTCTCTTCCATCACTGACTTAAAAAACAGCAAATTTTTGGAGTCATAAAACTGGGCATTCAGGTGCCAGTTTGCCAGTTAAAGATCTGAATAGTTTTGGTAATGCTAACAGGTGATGCTAGCAAAACATGAAAGGACCAGAATGTCTCATTTTTATTTTTTTTTCCATTCACATATAACATACTTAAAGGTAGTGTATTACTGCAAATTGCACTTAGGATTTTTTCCTAGTCTTCCACTGCAGTTGATGTTCTGAAACTGTTCTTCCCTTTTGGCTTTTCCAGCAGAATTCTGGATAAGTATCCTTAGCACCACTGTCTAATGATGCTGATGAGGCACTTCAAGCTGCATGGTTAAAATATCTCTTTTAAAACTACATCTGAAAACTCCACCCAGCAAGTCACTTCTGTGAGGGGTAATACAAGAGAGAGGAAATAATCTCAGTTTTTATTAGCTCTAACATTCTCTTCTCAGAGTATGTAAGAAAACCCTGTAATGGCACCTGGCACGTCAGTGTGTCCACTGGGTGAAGAATAAGAATTGACTTTTTGTTTGCTCGTTTGGTTTTGTTTTTTGTCCTTTCCTCTGTTTTCAACCAGCAATGCTTAGAGTCATGTTTGTCTTTCCAACAACTTACTGCTAAACAACAAATCTCAAAACGACCTGATGTGTCATTTGCTCATGTATCTGCTATTGCCAAGTTCGACGTTATTTAATAAATGCTAATGTGATCTCTTAAACAGTATTTTAACTAAATTCCATTTAATAGGTACATCCTTGTCATATTTACTTTAACTAATAGAGTTTGATCATTGCACTTTAGAAAGTGATAGAAGGAGTGCCAGGCTGTTAAAACAAAAAAGCAACCCACCCAGCTGTTAGAGAAGGAAACATTTGCTGTAGATTTGAAAAACATAGATAATTTCTATCTCTTTCTTTTTCTCTGCAGAGAGTCTAGGTTTGCAGGTGAAATTGTAGCTGTCTTTGGACTTCATTTGATAAACCATCTACAGGCTTCACCATGAAGCCATCAGGGTGCCTTTATCTAAGTGGATTTGCAGTGGTTGTTCTTCCAGATCTGTAGGTTCAGATGTTCAGTCTCCTGATGCTGTTTGTGTTGACATTCCCTAAACCTAGTTTTTACCAAAACATACGGTTTCCAATATTTGAAGGGAACCAGGCATGCCCATGGTGTGACTCTACCAGTTATTGAAAGAAAAAAAGAAACAAACTAAAAAAGCCCACCTCTTATCTGTCATTAGTTTGAGAAGTTGTATGGCCTAAATGACCTGGATTTGTGTTTTAATTGTGATTGACCTTGAGACCCTTGGAGAATGGCATTTTCTATGTGTGAATGATAAAGTTTGTGGAGTTTTTCCATAAACTTATCAACTACTTAGTAGACTGGCATGTGTCCATGTGGCTTACACAGCTGTAAGGCAAAGTACAAGAAAATAGAATGAATTCTCAAAACCTTTGTGATTGTGGAGGCCAAGATGGTCCTTTGGTTTTCTCTGTGAATTCCAAAAAAATACATGGAAGAGAGATGCTCTGATGCTCTCCATACAAGGCACAAAGTGTCCTATATCTAGTGTAGTTGTTTAAAAGTAAGATACTGGTTCCCACTTCAGTTCAGGGCCAGACCACTGTCACCAGCACTTTGTATGGGATTGAAGGTACTCCAGGGGACAACTGCAGCTCTCTTCCTTAGATTGGCAAGGTATTTTTACAAATGAAATTGTATAGGGAATGAAGTAGTCTTCCTATGTGGAATAGGTGTCCAGTTGGGTCTGAAGATGTCACTGTATTAAGCGTCTGTGCATGTATTTGCTGTAATGGCAGTCAACCAGGCTTGCATCTGGGCATTCAGGTGCCAGTTTGCCAGTTAAAGATCTGAATAGATAGGACATGTGGTTTATTCACATGTCCTCCCTGCCCCAACAAATCTGTTTTCTGTAAACCTTTTGTAACAAACTATTTTTCTTACCACACACTGTTACTTGTAGCTGTGACTTCCTTTAATAAATGTGTGTGTATGTGTGACAGAATAAGTGAAGCTTGAGTTGTAGCATGAAAACTGCTCTCTTATATTGCTCTTGCTTTCCTAAGCATGGTTATTTCAGGTTGGAGTGGGTTTACATTTCCTCAGGCTTGGCAAAGAAGAGGCAGTGTAAATGACTGAGGTTTTGTGCATGTGTGTATGCATCTTAAAAATGAAAAATACTTTACATATTAATTCTGTATAAGAAATGTATAAGCTCTTCCTTGTAGTTCACAGAAGGACCAATTTCATACACTAAAAGGTAGCTAGCAGATATTTTATACTGAAGTCTGGGATTAGTTTTAGCCACAAATGAAAACATTTCCTTTCACAGTGCTTTTATTTTACATACAACTCTTCAAGAAAAAAATTTTGGAAGTATTGTGGATCAGTACATTTCAGGGGCTAGATATTTCTAGTTCTATAAAACTTTCTAATGTAAAGTCAGTTTGGTTTATTTTAGCCAAGGATAGAATGTAGGGGATTTAAGTAATAAGCAAGTTTGATTGCAAATTTACAATTGTTTAACCATTTTCAATTTTTTTTATATCTATATATTTCATTAGAATATTTATGGGAAGCTGCAGTCATGGACTTCTTGGTATTTATTTGAGCAGATAGGGTACTTGTGTTGATATGAAGGCTCTAAATCAAATAATGTTTTGAGAAACAACAGCTTTGTTTTCTGTTTTTGTTTTCGGAGGAGGAGTTGAGGGGATTTGAGGGAAGGGGTTTAAATTACTTTTTGTTAGGCTTCTAAGCAGAACCTCCAAACTTATTCCAAGATGTATAAACCTTTGTTTGTCTTAATCTGATTTAGGTGTTGGCTGACAACACCACAGCTTTTCCAGAATAAAATGTAAACAGTGGATCTCAGTTATATTTATGCCATAAATCTCAGATTTAGCAAGACAGCCAGAAAGCTGCTGTGATTTGTATGGGCATGTCCCAGATAAGTACAGGCCATGTTGTTCCTTGTTGATTTAGGAGAGCCTGGAGGTGTTCTAACAGCATTTGCAGCAGTCTTCAGATGTGTATTTTGGACAAATTTTGTATGCAGTCTATTAAATTTAAAGGCTGTTCTAAGAAAATAGAGTCAGATAGGGAAGGTGTGTTAAAGCTGGGAGTTTATTGAGTTATGGAAGTAGTAGCAGGGGATAAGGGGACAAGGGGAAATCTCCTTGGACTCTCATCCTTTCTAGTTTTTTGTTGAGACAGACATGTGAAACATCCTTGACCCTAAAGGTTTCGTTCAGATCTGTTTTGAAAGAAGTGAGTGATATATGAGATTCACCCAAGAGTCTTAATGCTTGCAGTTCAAAAGGAAAAACATATTCTTCCTTCTTGTGATGAACTTCGCTTACTTTTGGCCCATTTTGAATTAAAAATAAAAGCTGCAAGAAGGTAAAACCACAGTACAGTTTTGCTTCTATCCTCCAATCAGTTTGCATTTTCAAGACTTTGCTGCCTTTATTCTTCAGTGGTTTTCTTGTCAGTAGTGGGGCCGATCTATGCAACAACATGTTTGGTGCTAAGATATTTCAGTGAATGTGACTTTGCTGCATTTAAAACTTAGATGGAGCAAACAAAGTGTCAAAAAAGGAAAAAAAAACCGAACCACAAACACCCCCAAGAAATTCTACAAAATAAAACCTTACACAGAAACTTGGGTCAGTTCAGCTGATACAGATGTTGAAAAAAATGTTTGCAGCATTGACTGACACATTGAAAAATGCAATTTACTGGCCTGGATTTGAAGGATAATCCATTTTGTACTGAAGAGAATTCATGCTTTTCTTTTCCCTGCCTCCTTCTAACAGTGCCTCAGAAGAAAATATTGCTGATACCATCAGTGATGCAGAGAAAAGGACAGGGTGCTTTGTGAGAATGCACACAGCTTTTGTAGCTGGAAGCTATAGTTTGTGTTGATAGCATTAGCCCAGATTTCAGTCCAGAAACTCAATTAGGTAGTAAATAACTTACTGCAGAAAGTGCTAAAGCCTGTAATCCAATACCAAGCCTTGCACAGCACTTTCATATATCATCTGTGTTACTGCCTCAGTCTGACTAGTTGAGCAGTGACAGAAGCACTAAGGAAGGTGCTCATCAACCCATCATGGTGTGAAGTGGCTACGGCTGGTGCTCTGCAGGTTGTCTTTCTAGATGATCATTTATCAAATATACCTTAGACATAATATGTTCAGGTGTTTCTCAGCCATCTTCAAGGGTAGTACCCTGGGCTCCTTTTAATCTTGCACATAATTTTTTAGTCTTCCTCTGCTAAGTTTCCCACATACCATAGTTCTTGCTGTCCTGTGCTAAGGATATAAAAAGATTTTATTCTTTCATGCAGTTCTGTGGGAGATAAATGTTATTTCTTTGGGGTAAACAAAAGACAGCAAACTCTAAGGCTTTCCCTATAAAACTGAGCTTTTTAACAGTATTTTGTTTAAAACTTGTGCAGCACTTCAGTCAGAAGTGACCTCAGTACTTAATGGGTAAAGAAGCACTTGCCTGTTCTGATTTTCGATGATGTTTATGTGCATTTGCTGGGTGCTGATGCAGTTCCTGTTTCAGGTTTCCTTTCTTTTTAAAAACCAGTACATTTTGATAACACTTCCCCTTGCTGTATAGACGGCATGTGTTCCTTCTTTATAGATGTAGAAGTCTATATTAACATGGTTTGCATGCACATCTCTGTGTGGTTACTCAGTCCTCCTTCAGTTTAGTGCTCAGCAGTTTTTCCTGGTGGTAATGTTAGTCGTATTTCAATGTTTCCCTGACATCGTTTGTTAATATAGTGGATTTTCCATGTGAAATAACCCTGTTAAACAATCACTTTCTATTGACAATTGCTTTTCAGCAGGGACCTTGCTATGTTTAATGGGCATTAATTACCTAGGTGTAACTGTAACTCAAGGTGGGGCCCCCTGCATTTACTGCCGGGGGAATAGCATGCAAGGTTTTTAGTTTTCATTCTCCTCTGGTCAGTTTGTAACAACTGTTTCTGTTGATTCCACCCACCATCACCACCCATATCCGGAATTATAAATGCAGGGATAAGAAGTTTTGCCTCATTTTTTTGTTGGGTTCCCTCTAGACGTGGTGCCTTTGCTGGTCTGTTTTCTCCTTTTTTGATTACATGCTGTTTATAACTTGTCCATAATATTGCTTTGCTTCTTAGTATTCCGTAGAAAACCGGTTTTCTTCCTGATTTTGGAGCATTCTTCTCAGGTGGCAGCTCTGAATTTTCATTGAACCATGCTGTCCCTGGATGACCTTTACTTTTTGGTTATGTCACTAGTTTCTTCCAGAGGTGTTTCTAAGCCTGAATTTCATTAGCTCAAACTGACTTCCTTCTGAGCTACTTGTTGCTCAATTAGATCCATCCTGAGCTGGCTCTTGGAAGTGCCTTTGGTGAAACTGCTTTTGTAACACTTAAAGAAAACAGGTGACTAAGCTACTTAAATATGTTTAATTTGACTCAGCTCTAGTGGGGAAAGAGCAGATTGCATGTATAGTATATACACCTTTCTAAAGGATTAAACAATACAGACTGATCAGCTCCTGTTCTTTTTGCATTTTTCCCCCCCTAGCCTTTTTATTTAATGGTAACTTTCAGTTTGCAAGAAGCCTATTAAGAAACACTCCCAAGCAGAGAGCAAAACCTAATGTGTGTCCATCACAGTGTGATAAGGAACGTGTTGGAAGCACACTTTTTTCCTATGTGCGCCACCACAGTATTCTTCCATATTGTTGCCTACTGTTGTCTCACTTGTGTGGAGGTTTGTTATTCAGTAGAGTACAGTCAACCCCTCATTTCACTTCCTGTTCTTACTTAAGTATTTTTATTTGCTTGGATCTAGAAGAATGGGGGTGGGGGGAGTGTGTATATTCATACATATATATTCACATATATTTATGTGACTTTGTTTCTTTACTTTTCAAAATTGAATATCGGTGATTTACTTGGAAATATGTTAAGTATTATTAATGTGATGTCACCTGCTTGGCTTCTTTTTAAACACCAGCTGTATGATATAATTGTCATGGCATTTACTGTTGTAGAAATAACATTGTTTAAGATCTAAAACAGCTAACAGAATAAACAATGCTGTATTTGACCACAATTTAATCCATCCCTGGAGGCTTTACATACACAATACTGCTAGAGACATTCTGAATATTTAGCCAAACATATTTTCTTTTAAGAGATTATTGAACTATTGAGTAATTTTGTTATAAACAGGGCAGGAGATTTTTCTCCTTTTAAAAGCCTTTATTGTGATCAGCTCAGGGTTGGGGCCCGACGGCTTGAGCACACGCCGCCGCTGCTCCCAGAAGCAACTCGGAGGAGGAGGTGTGCAACAGCTCCGTCCCCTGGAGTGCAGGCAGGGTCAGGTTCACAGTCCTCACGGCCGATCTCGAAGGCTGAATTGGCTCTGAAATTCCAGGGGGTCCCTCTCTGGGCAACATCTCTGAGAGTCAGGGTGAGTGGTGGAAACCGCTCAGCTTTGGGAGGAGGCAGTCTCACTCCTTGCATGGTCCATCCATGTGTCTTGGTGGTTCAGTCTAATAATGTTTTTCTGGTCCGGAGCAATAATTTCTTCTCCCAGCTGGCACTGCATCTCTTCTATTTACATGTCTGCTGAATTTCTCCTTGCCCTGGCTTTTTTGGTTGCTATGTTGGGTATTGGGGTAGCCAGGGGGCTCGGCTCGAAGGTGCAGCATAAAGAGAACAAAAGAGGTGATTAACAGGGTGGGGGTGAACATTTAAGAAGGAGCACTGGACTAACAATGACTTCATTTGCAATAAAATTAGCTTGTTTATCTCAATTTGAACTTCAGGGGTTAAAACAGGAGCATTGTGTTATCCTGCAGGGTAGTATTAGGTTATGGTGGCTAAGAAATACGACATCCAGTTTAAGTGCAAGAATGCATAGAAAAACATCTCAGTTCCGCATTGCTTCTCTTTCTGCTTGGCAGATTGTGTCACTTTTTAGTGTCTTGGTTTGTTGTGCTATAATTCGGAAATAAGTCTTCAATTTTTGTGCAATACTTTCTCTGCAGAATGTGAAAATAATAACTGGTACACCTTGTCCACCAGTGATCATAAGAAATAATCCACTAACCAGTTCCTTAAGTAATTTAACCAAAAATACTTCCTCTGTACTGAAACCATTACGTGGTTGGGATCTTTACCTGGGATCATCATAAATACGAGGAAGTTGGTAAGATTCCTCTAAGCATGAAGATGGCATGAGGGAAGGCTCTGAACATAAAGTGATAAAACTGATCGTATTTGAGACTGTGGATGCATTCTTTCAAAATAAAAAAGGGTGAGATGACAGATTTTCTTCAGAATCTAGTTAGGATGGCAGAGAATCACACATACAAATTTGCATGGGAAACTGATTAGGACTAACAATCCTGGAAGGTATCTGCTATAAAAAGAATCCCTTAGAATTAAAACAAATGTGTGGGCTGAGTAATAACCTGGGAGAAACTGCTTTTTCACATTCAACCTCTTCTCAAAATAGTATTGATACAGAATACTGGAAAAACTGATTTAATTTTTTTTTTGATATTTACAAATATTCACATAATTTAAACCTCTCAAGACACTTTTGCAAGTTGTTGCCCAGATTTTGGGTAGATGCTGTTGGATGTCCCAGTGGCATAGTACAGCGCTGGAACCGTTGTATGGTATGGCAGGTATGAATGTGAGGTGTGAACAGAGTGCCCTCACTGCTGACAGTTGTCATTGGTAGTAACAGCAGCCCTTCCAAAAAGGAGTCACAATCCTTTTGTCTTTGAAGGGGTTGAAAAATGGTGCTTGCAATTATTTTTGATGCTCCAACTCTGTCTGGATGCTGGGCAGACTTAATTCTGTAAACAGAAGATAGTGAGTGAGAAACCGAACACATGATCCAAGATGAGGAGGCGTAAAAGAAGAGATATAACAAAAAGAACATTAAAATTCCTGGTTCAATTTCTGTGGAGAAATCAAGGACAGACGTACATTTTTGTATTTTCTCTTGTGAAGATGCTAACTAAGAGCAGCTAGGACTATTAGGCCTTAGTTGCCAAATCCTTTTTTAAAAAAATAAGCTAAAGTAGAAGGTTAAAATACTATAATATTAAAAATACTCTTCAAAACAGCTAAATATTGTTGTGCCCATTTTAGTTTGACCTCTGTTATTCTGTTCCTATTATATTCTCTTTGCTCCAGAATAGCTTCTGTTTGGCAAATGCCTAGAGATTTCTTGACACTATTGTGTTTTTCATTCAAGCACTTTTTCTTCAGCTGAACCAAATAGATTATTTAAAATCAAATCCATAAGATACATTTCTTATAGTTTTGCTTTCTCACTTTTACTTTTGCTCAGTATAATTTTTTCTTAAATATGCTGTCCTGGGAAACTTTAAGAACTTTTCAGTATGTGTTGATAATTCATGTGCATAAATTAATAGCTGATTATGCTACATAGTAAATTAAGATCAAGTGCTACTTCGTCTGATCAACTGAAAAGATGACACTAAACAACACTAAACTGAAATGAATATATGAGCCTTGATATAATTTGGTCCCTCTTTGGGAAAGATTTATAGCTTTTCAGGGGTAAATTTTGAATTTTAGTGTTTATGAACAAGAGTAATTTTATCTTGGAAGTTCTGGTGTATTTGCCAATGGTATATATAACTTGTACTGCAGGCTTCTGATCTCCAGATAGACGTAAACACTCATCTTCTATGAATTTTGCACGATCTTAGACATGTGAGACTGTTGCTTTAAATCAGGATAAAAGATTCTATCTCATCAATGACTGAAGCCTAAGTGGTGGAACTAAAATCCTCACACTTTCTTTAAAGGAATCTTTCTAAAATGCTTGAAGTGAATAAAATTAAGAATCGGGATTTTTTTTAAAATCGTGGAGTTCAGCACTTTCAGTTTGCTTTTTGGAAATAGTACCTTGTGAGTGTTTTGTTTTCCTGATTCACCACTGTTTGATTCATTTGCCTTTAGTTTCCTGACCATGTCAATAGCTTTGTAGTAACCACTGAGAAAAATACTGGATGTACTTACCCAGTTGGCACAGGATTCTGTTTCTTTGGTTTCTGCAATTTTTTCCCTCTATTCTTTCCATGTCTGAGGTTTTTTTTCACTCAAATCCTATAGTTTTATGTACTTCTGAGTGTGATGCAACTTGGAAATGAAGCTCTATAGGAGTGACAAGTAAAGGTTACCATAGCAGCTCTGGGTATCTTGTTTTTTGCCTTGTGTTGTGTTGCTAGGAAGTGTTGAGATGCCTTAGATAATCTAGAGATTACCCAAATTAAAAGTGGAAGAAAATTTATTATGGGATTATATAGATATGAGACATATGTTTTTATTGTATCCAACTTTTCTTGAAAAATTGTGCTATGGAGGTATGTGGGTGTCTCTGTAGCTAAGCTTAGCAGTGATTTTTTTCTAGTATCTTCAGGGTTTTTTATTATATTTTTATGTTCTGTGTTCAGTTTTTAAGAGGCCGAAGAGGAATTGCAAACCTCCTGTCTGCTGGTTATATCACTGAGTGGAAAAGACTGGATTTATATGAAATGCTGCCTGGCTCTCCTTGGTCCAATTAACATATTACGTGTGTTTTGGAGGGAATTCCCTGTTTCCTCCATTGCTAAGAATGCAGAGATAACTCACTGAGTCCCTGTGTGCATGGGATATATGTGGAGTTTACTCTGTGTGTCACTCATGATAGATGCAGAACTGGTGTGTATTACAGCTGTTGTGTAGCCTGTAGTGTTGAGAATGTTTCAAGTCTTTGGGTACAGTGAGAGTGTCCAAGGCAACTGGGTCAATATCACATTTTTCTGCCAAAATTCTGTCATAGTTTATGAAGTCCTACTGTGCATCGAGTTCAGCTAAGATCCACCCTGCTTATTTAAGTGTTACTTGAATTCTTCTGTAGGGTGAAATGGGCAACTGAATAATAGAATCAATATGATTTCCACAGAAGCCATTTATTGTTTACAATAAACCCCCGTAGCTTTACTGTCCCTGTGTGCAGGTGTCCATTGATTGGCTCAGCCACTTGTCCATCAGGCAGGCACACATCCTTCAGGGCACTTAATTGGTCAAGTGTTCATCATCACGCCATGTGTCCTCTATCTAAGTTTTGCATTTTTTACTAGCAAGTTCCCAGGCTCTTCGTTCCATTTTTCGGTCCTGTTGTTGTCTCAGTAATCTTGGTGAATTCCTGAGAACCCTAAAAATAAAACTGCAGGTAGCTTGCTATCTATAAACATTTTGGCTGGTACAAAGAATGGCCTAAGTTGTGCAAATACATTGCTACATTCTTCTTTTTCAAAGTTGGACATGTGCTACTGTTATTTCAGAATCACAGAATCATAGAATTTCTAGGTTGGAAGAGACCTTCAAGATCATCAAGTCCAACCTATGCTCCAACACCTCAACTAGACCATGGCACCGAGTGCCGCATTCAGTCTTTTTTTAAACGCATCCAGGAAAGGTGACTCCACCACCTCCCCGGGCAGGCCATTCCAGTACTTAATAACTCTTTCTGTGAAAAACTTTTTCCTAAGATCTAACCTATTCTTCCCTTGACACAGCTTGAGACTGTGTCCTCTTGTTCTGTCCATTGTTGCCTGGAGAAAGAGACCAACCCCCAGCTGACTACAACCACCCTTCAGAAAGTTGTAGAGAGTGATAAGCTCACCTCTGAGTCTCCTTTTCTCCAGGCTAAACAACCCCAGCTCCCTCAGTCGTTCCTCATACAGCTTGTGTTCCAAGCCCCTCACCAGCCTCGTTGCCTCCTCTGGACACGCTTAAGCATCTCCACATCCTTCCTAAACTGAGGGGCCCAGAACTGGACACAATACTCAAGGTGTGGCCTCACCAGTGCTGAGTACAGAGGAAGAATGACCTCCCTGCTCCTGCTGGCCACACTATTCCTGATACAGGCCAGGATGCCATTGGCCTTCTTGACCACCAGGGCACACTGCTGGCTCATGTTCAGCCAGCTGTCACCAGTGTCCCCAGGTCCCTTTCTGCCTGAACACTGTCCAGCCACACCGACCCCAGTCTATAACATTGCAGGGGGTTATTGTGGCCAAAGTGAAGGACTGGGCACTTGGATTTGTTAAACTTCGTCCTATTGGACTCTGCCCATCCATCCAACAGGTCTCTCTGCCAAGCCCTCCGTCCTTCCAACAGATCGACACATGCTCCCAGCTTAGTGTCATCTGCAAATTTGCTAATGAAAGACTCAATACCGTCATCCATGTCATCAGCAAAAATATTGAACAGAGCTGGCCCCAGCTCAGACCCCTGAGGAACACCACTGGCCACCAGCTGGATGCAGCACCGTTCACCACCGCTTTCTGGACTTGGCCAAGCAGCCAGTTCCTAACCCAGCACAGAGTGCCCCCGTCCAAGCCACGGGCTGCCAGCTTATCTAGGAGTATGCTGTGGGAGACAGTGTCAAAGGCCTTGCTGAAGTCCAAATAAACAACATCCACAGCCTTCCCTGCATCCACCAGGTTGGTCAAACATGACCTACACCTCCTAAACCCATGCTGGCTGGGTCTAATTCCCTGGCCATCCTGTAAATTTTGTGTGATGACAATCAATATAAACGGTTACATTATCTTACCAGGTATTAAGGTCAGGCTGACTGGTCTGTAATTACCAGGATCCTCCTTTGCACCCTTTTTATGAATGGGTGTCACATTGGCCAGCTTCCACTCATCCAGAACCTCGCCAGTGATCCAAGACTGTCGGTAAATGATGGAGAGTGGCTTTGCAAGCTCATCTGCCAGCTCCCTCATCACCCTGGGATGGATCCCATCTGGTCCCATAGATTTATGGATATCCAAGTATTTCAGTAGTTCTCTGACTGCCTCCTCTTGGATAATGGGGGGACCATTCTGTTCCCTGACGTCATCTACTAACCCAAGAGGACAGTCGTCATGAAGGCAAGTCGTCTTCCCACTAAAAACTGAGGCAAAGTAGGCATTAAGCACTTCTGCCCTCTCCTCAGCTGTAGTTACCAAGTTCCCTCCCTCATCCAATAAAGAACAAAGGTTGGTCTTTACCCTTCCTTTTACCATTAATATATTTATAAAAACATTTTTTATTATCCTTTATAGCAGTTGCCATTCTAAGTTCAAATTGAGCTTTGGCCTCCCTAATTTTTTGCTTACATGCTCTAGCAGCCCTCTTAAATACTTCCTGAGAGACCTCCTTCCAAAGACAATACATCCTCTTTTTATTCCTAAGTTCCTCCAAGACCTCCTTGCCCATCCAGGCTGGACATTTACCCCGTCGACTTATCTTTTGGCACACAGGGACAGTCTGTCCCTGTGCTCTCAAGATCTCTGTTTTGAGACATGCTCACCTTTCCTGAACTCCTTTGTTTTTAAGAGCTGCTTCCCAGGGAATGCTCTGAATAAGTCTCCTGAATAGGCCAAAGTCTGCCCTCCGGAAGTCCAATGCATTCCCTTGTATATGTATGGAGGCATTTCGCCATAGGTATGTCTAATG
The DNA here is from genome assembly GCA_910950805.1 of Acrocephalus scirpaceus scirpaceus. Taxonomy (NCBI): domain Eukaryota; kingdom Metazoa; phylum Chordata; class Aves; order Passeriformes; family Sylviidae; genus Acrocephalus; species Acrocephalus scirpaceus. The sequence continues at coordinate 44,044,915 of OU383776.1, forward strand.
TAACAGAAGTGTTAACAGGACTGTTTTTTCTTAGGAGACATCTATGTGTGGATTTATTTGTGCTGTACTGGATAACAAGTGATAGTGGTGCAGGAGGCCACTGTGTGAGGGCTGGAACCTTGCAGTGTTCATGCAGGGTGCCTAGGTGTGATCACCTCATGAAATCAGCAAGTCTAAGGGCAAGGTGCTGCAACTGGCTAGGGGCAATCCCAGACAAGAGTACAGACTGGGAGAAGAAGTCAGTTGACAGCAGCCCTGTGGTGAAAGGCTTGAGAGCAGTCATGGATGAAAAGCTGGACTCAAGCTGGCAATGCCAGAACCAAGCACATCCTAGACTGCATCCAAAGCAGCATGGCCAGCACGTCGAGGTAGGAGATTCTGTTCCTTTACTCTGCCCCTGTGAGACTCCACCTGGAACACTGCATCCAGCTTGGAATCCTCAGCACAAGAAAGACATGGACCTCTTAAAGTGTGTCTAGAGGAGGGTCATGAAGATGATTGTAGGGATGGAATACCTCTGCAATAAAGACAGACTGAGAGTTGGAGTTGTTCATCCTGGAGAAAAGAAGGCTTTCAGTAGCTTAAGAGGAGGTTATAAAGAGGAGGAACTTTTTATAGGGGCAGATAGTGACAGGAAAAGAGATGATAATTTTAAACTGAAAGAGAGCATCTTTAAATCAGATGTCAGGAAGAATTTCTTTGCCCAGAGGCTGGAATAGGTGGCCCAGAGAAACTGTGAATGCCTCATTCCTGAAGATGTTCAAGGCCAGGTTGAATGCTCTGCTGAGCAACCTGGTGTGGTGAATGGCAGGATGAGTTGAAACTACATGATCTTCAAGGTCCCTTCCAGCACTAACTATTCTATGATTCTGTGATGAAGTTTTTGTTGCAAGGATGCTTGTATTTGATTTGACAGTAAATGTCAAATTATTTTAGTGCATTTTCCTTTGAATTGAGGCCTCATCAGTCTTCCTTGTAATTTTTTTTGTGCTGTTCTGAATGCTGTAAGCTATAGCTCTTTGTTTTGACCAGTAGCTATAAGTCAGCTGGACAGTACTGATAAACAATTGACAAAGTTTCTCTTTGTAAGGCATCACCCTGAAAACAGTGACTTGGAGGAGCTGTTGCAGACAACAGCAGCTGGGAGATAAGCTTTTATGACACTGGTGTGCATGTCCTGCAGTAGATGGTTCTGTGGTCCAGCTGGATCTTCCTTGTTCTTCTGGTTTTAACCATTTCATGTTTCTCTGCCCCTTGTGTCCAATTTCATTTACACATGCTGCTGAGCTGGCACATCTCTGCTGCAGCCACTGGGTGCATGGGCAGTCTGCAGCAAAAGACATAAGAGGCACCAGCTTAAGACAGAGCCAGGAGAAACTTCTGATTGCTAAATGGTCTTCAAGAAGCTTTTAGTGGTATCTGGTACTTGATTTTCTTATCCCTGTGGCATCTTGCTGAAACTATGAGTTGGGTGTCATTGGAGGACCTTCTTTGAAGGTTGTTAGGATCTATAGCCTTTCACTGCATGTGCAGGGAGTGTGATTAGAGGTTTTTCTGTCAGCCTTCAAACTGGCTTGACCCTTTCTAGCCGTGTAAAGGCTGCAGTCTGGAAAACCTGGAAAAAACCACAACTGTGTTACTTGGTCTTGCATCTGGCTTGTGTGGGCAACCTTCATCCTTTTGCCTGTACAAAAGAGCTGCTCAGATATGTAGTTGTTTGCCCTCAGACAGACAGATTTCTGCGGTTCAGAGACAGTTTCTTTTTGGACTCCTGCCTTCAGCATCCCTGAAGACTGCTGATAGCCAGAATGATTGGGAGCCTGCTGAGAGAAGAGTCTATTGCTGTTACACTGATGGTGGCAAAAACTGTGTCCCTCCAGGCTCCCTGTGCAACTTCACATTATTAGTGGGAGGCGTCTTCCTCTGAAGGATCTCTTTTTTTGGAATTGTCAGGAGATGAATTGCTGAACTCTCCCCTGATGTTGTAGCCCTCAGAGATTTTTTGTTTACCCTCAGTGGACCAGCACCTTGTCCCACAGCACTGTCCTATTTGGGCCTAATCTTCAAGAAAAGAGAAGGTGTTGGTGCTTTCTGGATGTGAATGCAAGTTTGAGACTAGTCATCTTCCATCTCTCTGAAGAAGAAAGCACTCTAAATACTAGGGACCTGTTCAGTAACTAAAACTGTATGCCTTTGAAATTCTGTGTTCACCCTGATTTCACTGGTGGGAAGTCTGACCCAGCTGTCTTTCAAGAGGAAAAAAAAAAAGTTAAGTCTGTGCAGAACTCACCTTTCTCATAAAATTACACAGAACAGAATCACAGAATAGTTTGGGTTGGAAATGCCCTTAAGAATTATCTAGCCCAACACCCCACTCCCACACATCCCACACAATAAGCAGGGAGACTCTCAACTAGATCGGGTTGCTCAAAGCCCTCTTCAATCTGACCTTGAATGTTCCCAGAGACGAGGCATCTACCAGCTCTCTGGACAGCATGTGCCAGTGTTTCACCACCCCTATCATACCAAATTTCTTCCTTACATCCAGTTCAAATCTATCCTCTTCTAGTTTAAAAGTATTATCTCTTGTCCTATTGCAATGGACCCTGCTATCTTCCTTATATGCCACATTTAAGTATTAAAAATCTGCACTAAGTTCTTCCTGGAGCCTTCACTTTACAGGCTGAATAATCCCGTCTCCCAGCCTCTCAAAGGAGAGGTGCTCCAGCCATCTGATAATTTATGTGACCTTAAGACTTGTTCAAATGTATCCATGTCATGGGTTAGAAATATTTTAATGTTTTGTTAAAGAAGAATATAGAATACTGCCCTGTCAGGACCCTAGACTTGCTTTAGAGGAGGGCAGATGCCTATCAGGAACTTGTTCTCAGCTATTGGTCTGCGGTCTGGCCACTGAGAGAACTGATGCGACTTTTGGAAATACCCATATAAAAGCTGAGACTTGTGGAGAGGACCGCCCTCTTAGCCCTTCGCATCGACAGAGGTAAGAGGCCTGTCCTGGCTCCCTCCCAGCGGGGAGGGGGCCGGGACGGCCCGGCCGGGTCTCCACAGCCGGGCAGGCCGAGCTCTTTCCCTCGCCAGCTGCGGGAAAAGGGGGAGCCACTATCGACTTCCAGCCGGCCCTGGGGCCTGCCCCACGCTACTGCATGGCCGAGGGAGATGTCCCCCGGGCCTCCTACCCCCTCTCTGCAAGCAGCACCAAGCCCGGGCTGGGCTGTGCCTACCCCTTTGAGACCGGCGGGTGGAGAGAGGGAAGAAAAACCAGCTGCGCAAAGGATTTTTTTCGCTGCCGTTTCTGAACTTTTCCTCACCGCGTGGCTCTGAGATTTTTGCAGCACCCGCTGGCAGAGACCACATGACTGTCTGCAGGCCCAGCGAGAATGTTAACTCTTTCCTGACACAGATTGAGATTTTTTAACACTCTAACGCTCTTCAGAGAGAGAGAAAAGGCTAAATTAAAAAGACGTAAAGAGACAATATGAAGCTATCAAAGTCGGTAAAAGAAGAGTGACTTCTCAAGCGGGAGAGATGACGATTTGCCTTAACTTTAGGCATAAAATCTCTTTGTTGTGGTAACAGACTGTATTGTGACTTGCTAGAAATTTCCTTTAAACTGCAGACAATATAATTGGGGAGATCTTTATAGATTTTGAGCAAAGGTATTTTTGTGATTTACTGAGTGATGTTTTAGCAGAGAGAGATAAGAGGAAGCTTTTTGTGTCTGTGAAGAATTGAGAAGGTCTCTGCTCCGTAAGATGAGAAATCCTTTGCTTGTGAAAATGTGCATTTTTAAACAGGGAAACCCCAGTGTGAGTCTGTGGCCCGAAATGTAGTCATGGGAAGGCTACATGATTGGGAGGACTACAAAATTGCAGAAGTTTTCAGGCGGGCTGCTTTTTGTAGGGTCTAGGAGCCACAAAAGAGACTGCATGTTTTGTAGAAGTTACCTAACACATCAGGAGATATACTTCTCTCTCTCAAAGACTGAATTGAAAGACTTATTTTTATAAGGTACTGACTTGAAGCTCTGAGTTTTGTCTCTTTATGTTGCAAGTAAGAAAGTGAACTGTGTGGGGGGGGGAAGAGTGTTTTAAAGGTTTCATTTTGATTCTAATACTTTTCCTTTTTTTCCTTTTTTGTGTTAATAAATCTATCAGTTTTCATCCTTAAGTTAAGCCTGGTTTGCCTCCTGTTCTCATAATCATATTTCACAGAGAAAAGATATTTAGACCACTACACTAAATTTGGCAAACATAATTCAGCAAATGTGAAACCACTACATAAATTGGTGTTTCTGCCCAGTTTTTTTTGAATTTTAACCCCTTGACAATTCATTCTTTCCTGTGCTGAGGATCTCAGAGCTGGATGCAGTGTTCCAGGCAGAGTCTCATGAGAGCAGGGTAAAGGTGCAGAATCACCTCCTTGGACCTCCTGGCTGTGCTTTCTCAGCTTTTTATCCACCAACATCCCCAAATGCTTCTCAGCAGGGCTGCTCTCTTTCTGTTCACACCTCAGCCTATATTCATCTGGGCCATATCCTTACTGGCCATAGGGTACAGACCGGAAAGAGAATGGACTGCAGCATTTTAAGTGGAGTGGATAGACCCTGCTGGTAGGGTGTCTAGATTTTCTGATGGCTTTGGTTATCACTTAGAAAAGTCTCTTGACCAAATGGAGATGGCTGTTTTTGCTACTGTGGTATAATTTCTCTGTACAGTTATTTTCTCCTTGGAGTGCAAAGCCCTGGTGGGACTGAACATACATCTTAGGTGCCTGTGTCTCAAGCTGTTGGTGCTCTGGCTTTTCCTGCTTAGTTTCCTTAGTTCTTAGGAAACCTTCTGTGGGTAGAATCAGGAGATGGGAGGATGCAGAGAGTTCTGTTTTGGCAGGTGAGGTTCCTTTAGTTCAATTGTCAGTACTTGTTTTACAGTACCAGAAGGATGGAGAAGCAAGATACCTTGTTGTAGGCTTCAGAATATTTACAGCATTAGGGATGAGAGAGTGAGAAGTGCCGAGGTAGCCCAGGTGCTTTGTGAGGCTACTACAATTCAAGCAAACCTACTATAACCAAATAATTGGCAGTTCAAGGATATCACTGAATTTATGTTTCCTTAAGAAATAGCTTGTCTTATTTTCACTTGTCTTGTTTCTTTGTTATTTTGTACCAGCATATCTGAAATACAAATGAATAGGAATTCAGATGTGCTGCCTTGAAGTTATAGAGCCCAGATGCTACAAAAACATTTTTTCAAGTATCTGTACCTATAAAGAGAAGGTGTTCTCATATAACTCTGGAAATATAAAGTGCAAGGCAATTCACATTGTGTGGAGGCAAACTGCATTTTTATCAGACAGGGTATATACTGGTATCTCCATTTGAAGCAGAAGTAGGTATGACTGGCTAGTTGACAAGACCAGAGAATCCTGGAGAGAGAAAAAAGCTGACAAATACAGGTGATCTATAAGGATACTCAGTACGTATCTGGAAAACCTTAATAAGGTTTTCATTTGGATTTTCTGAGGAAAATATTTACAGTGGTTTCGTAGAATTTAAGATAAACAAAAGCCTGAAGTTTCTCACCCCACTGAGAGAGGAAGGTCTTTTTAATGCTTGACTTCTTAAAGATTTCAGAGATTTTTTCATTCCTCTCTCACCATTGTTTGAAATGTTCTGGGAAGACCAAAACTAGTGACAGCTTTCCTGGTAAATGTTTAGCAAGCATTGCACAACAGACTTCTAAACTTAAACTAGGCTATGCTTTTGTCTGAGAGAGCACACCAATATTGCATACAGGTCTTTGCAGGTTTCTGCTGAATTGGGAAATAAGCTGGTGAAGTCCATGTACTGCATCCAGCATTCCTTTCAGTGAATAGTCGCAGTATTCAGACTGGCCTGTGGTCACATTTGTAAACAAAAAAGCTAAATGCGTCTGTGTTGGCAAGCTGTTACAAGAGAAAAGTAGCTCAAAGCTGTGTAACAAATGTAAAAGTTGAGTCCCACAAACTTCCAGTAAAATGAAAGTGTTGCTTCTAAGTTACTCATGAAAATAGTGACTCCTCCACCAGCTTGAGTGATGCTGTCTGGATAAGCAGTCTGGTAAGTGTTTTTGATATAATTTAAGAACATTGTGTTAGAAAAAATAAAAGTATTTTTCTCCAATCTGTGACTAATTAGCCCATGGGCATTTTCTGAAAGCTACTGTCTTTTTACTCAATGGATCAATGGATCTCTTCAGTGAGCCTAGAGGCAGTCCTGCTGAGCAAAATAAGCCTGCTTGCGCACCAAGGACAACTTCAGAAGGGAGTGATAAAGCCATTGAAGGAGAGAGGCAAATTAAACATGTATTTTGGCTTCTGTTATGTCAGGCACATGCTATGGAAGAGCAGGCAGAGCAGAGAAAATAACCTACTTAGTTTTGACTAAAATACAACTTTGTTTTAAAAGAGTTATATTGACTTAGGCTGAATTGTCTTGGTGCTGATATGCCCTTTAACTACTGATTCATTGTTTGGAAAGTAGAGACTGTTATTGTTTCGCATAACAGCTTTGAAGCTATTGGTTTACTCCCTGGCTTTGCTAGGTTGGTTTGTTTTCCTCTGTCTACAGGCAGTGGTCCTTCTTTCTTCTGTCTTTTAAGCATGCTGCAGTAGCTGTGCCTAATAGTGGCCATCTTTGCCTTTGTGTGCATGGGGGGACTTTTATTAACTAATCTGGGCAAACTAATTCTTCCATGTTCAGCACTTCCATACCTGTCTTCCTTCTCCAAGCACTTGTCAACAGCTTCTTTATATAAGCCAGTGATGCAATTTCATGACTATGAGTCCTGGCAGAACCAAGGTGGAAGCTATGACATCTCTGTAAATGATGATTCATAGCAAAATAGGAATTTTGGAAGCCCTTCCAGGTTCTGAAGTAAAGCAGTTTGGTTTGGTGATCCACGAGAAGGCAGAGGGCTCTACTAAGTTTCAGGGCAACCCTGGGGATATTAGCTGGACTGAACAAGTGTTTACATCTACGTCCTGAATAAGAGGGACAATAAAGAACATCTTGTTTTCTCATATTCTAGCAATGATTGACAGTGCTCTTAAAAAGAAGCTGTTTTTTCAGTTGCTGAGCACTATCTTGTTTTGTTTGAGGTTTTGTTTATTCAGTGAGGGGAGGGGTGAGAATGACTACTTGAAAGACTGCAGTGTAGACAAATTCAAATACTTCTCTTGTTCTGGATTGTTGAATGCCTTATATAAGCTGGTGACATGGAACAAAGATTGATAATAATTGCATCTGTTTAAGAGAAATATTTATAATGCTAGAAGTACTGATAGCTGTTTCAAGGACTAAGCTTTACAGAAAGCCTGATAATGTTTTGAGGGTTTAGTTTTATCCTTAAGTCATTATTTCATTTTGATAAAAGCAAGGCGTATGCTACATGATCAAATTTATAACCTGGTGTATTGACTTGAAGTTAAAAATATTTGGCTTTGGTAAATTGTTATGCTTTAGCAAACTGAAAGTAGTCATGCTGATATTCAGCATGTGAGAATCTGACCTTAAGTCTTCAGAGTGTAGTCAGATGTAGTTGTAGCACACTCTTAACAGTGATGCTCTCTTCACTGGAGCTACTGAAAATGAAAATTACTGGAAGTATTGGAAAGAAATTCAGTAGTCTCTGCTGGAATGAGTTACGCCTCTGGAGTAAATGGTAAGAGCCATTACTCTCTCTGTAGTACCTGTTGCATTTAAAACATAGCATGCTTGCAGTGAAGCATGAGGCTTGAAACTGCACTGCACGTCCTTCTGCCCTGAGGAAACTGCTGCCAAGCTTCATTTTTTGCAGAGGTTGCTGCTCTGTTGCACCAGGCAAGTGGTAAGGTAAAAAATGCCTATGCTGTCACCTTCCCAGGAGGTCGACTGAATCGCAACAGTTCCCTGGGAAACAAAAACTAAATCCTACTCCTAGTGCTTGTTGCTCGAGTTTGCAGCCATGACACAATTGGCTTTTGGAACCATCTGCTAGCAATGCAGGCTCTGGCCAAAGCTACCACAAGGTACATGTCATTTTGCCATCTATAAGAAGCTGGACTTCTTGTATACACCTTCTCGACTTCTTTTGTGGCAGAGTTTGGGGCAGTTGTGGCTTGCTGCAGTCTCATTACAGCTAAGTCTGTAAACGTGTGGTGGGAAGTGTTAAGGGGCATGGTCCTGTCTTTTCAGAGACCTGTCAGTCTTTGATTGGCAGAAAACGTTGCTTCTTGCAGCTGGGACTTGCTCAGATGAAAAAAGGGTGTGATTACAGATGAGTTTCATTTGATGTGAGAGGTACAGTAAAGGGCTGTCATATGAAAAAGGAGGATAGAGATTCTTGGCGTGTGAAAGTTTACTTGTGAGTACAGAGAGACACTTCAGCATAGGAGTTAAGTTACGCTTTAGATACCTGATGAGGACTTAGTCCATGTTTCTCCATCCTTTGCTTCAGCTTTTTTTAAAAATAGCCTTTTTAAAATAATGTATTTAGAAAGAGATAATCTATAACACTTGCAGACATCTGTTGAACTAAATTGTTCAATATTTAATCTGGTAGAAACTTAATTTAATTCTATAAAATTCTCAGGTGCCTAGGGAGATGTAAACAACATTCCCCTGGCCACCCAAGTCTAGTGCCAGAGTAAGTTGGTAACCATAACCACAGCCTTTTCTTAGCCTTGCTTTTTTGAGCATCTTACTAGAAACAGATATAAACAAAGATATTGTGCATGGAAGATTCCCCCTGGAACTGAAAGTTGGCATTCACAATGTGTGAAATGCTACAATAAAAACACACTAACTGTGTGCCTGGGTCTGGATGTCAGATAAAAGTGATAGAGGGAAGCAATGAGCTCAGTCAAGGCTCCACATGGATTTGTGGCAGTGTGGGGGATTGTGCTACACAACTCTTCCATTAACAGTCCACAACCTTGTCTATAAAGTAGTGAGATGAGAGCTCACGCTGATACCATCTGCTGAGGGTTACAGAAGTATATTTCAATCTATCTTTTTATTGCTTGGGGTGTTTGAATGTAAAGTGATGGTTATGAAGGGGAGGAAAAGTTCTCTTACAAGCTGCTGAATCTTTAGACAGCTTTTACAGATAGGCAGGAAAGGATCTTTAAGTTGTAATGGTGCTTCCAGGGAGGTACGTGCCCATTGTGTAATTGTCAAAAACGGCAACTTAAATGCTAGATAATATTAGGAAAGACTGGGGAGGAGTGGCACAAAAGCCACCTCTGAACCACAGTATAAAATCAGCATGCTGGTTCTCTCTGTGCAATGGCTGAGCTGCTGCAGAGTCTATAGCTGTCTGATGCAGCATTAAATCTTGAACTTGACATTTTCCTTTCTCTATTTTATTTTAGTCCCCTTGTAATTCTTTTGTGTAATTTATGTACATTTGTAGGGCTTTTTGTAGAGGACTGTAGAGATTTTCTATTTCTGTAATACTCCTACATATATCAAGCCATCCGTTCTAGTAAACTCTCTAAGACAGGGACTTCTTCCAAGTCTTACATTTAACAAGATGCTTCAGAGAATTACTGCATTTAATTTAGTTGTATTTATATTAACATTAATAAGCTGGGTATGTTCTTTAATGCATTGCACTTGAATTTTTCCAAAAATGAAAAATATGGTGTGTTCTCATAGCTGGGAAAAACAGTTCTGAGTTTCTAAGCCGTTTGTTACTGATTTAATGTTTTGTTTCAAAAACAAGAATAAGCCCTTTAGTCAACTAGGTCATTCAGTAATCTGTAACCTTTGTTAAAAGATTAAAAGAAACTTGGCAGGCACTTGCTGGGAGTTGAAGCTGGTGAAAGTGAGCAGAATGCAAGCAAGTTACAGCAGTCAGAAATAATGCCAAGTGAAATGAAATTATTATTTGCCAAGTTGTCCAGGCAATACTGAGGAGCTGTGGTACTGTCACTTTATGTCAGAATATGACACGTTTACTTGTGGTGGCTCTGTGACAGGCCGTGACAGGCCGTGCCAGTTGGCCGAAGCAGTGTATTGTTTCCTGTGAGTTACTGGAGTTTGCTGTGTGCCAGCACACACAGGGTGTGGGCTTGGAGAGAGCGCTGGGCTGCAGGAACTCCCTTCAATGTTTCAGCACAGGGGCTGTCTCTATTTGGGAGCCATCAACTTGACCTGTGGCAATGACAATGTTGATGGCTCCGGTGTGCTCATGACAAGCTGCAAAACCCAATCGTGGTGGCACTCTGTAGTGAGGACAGCAGGAGGGAATTGCTGCAAGAAGATGATTGTTATTGCTGCTTGTAGTACTGGAGCAAGTTAATTGAGAAATAAAAACCTGAGGCAGAGGGTGCAGGAGGTGACTGGCAGGAAAACAATCCAGAAAACAGAGGGTTGGAGGAGAAACTGCAAGTTACTTTGCAAGTGCTTTTATTAAGGAGTGCTTTCAAAAGGAGTGCTCTCTCTGGGTAGATCCGCAGTAAGTCTTGTGTTGAACTGATCACACTTCCAGGAGAGCATCAAATCCATTTTGTTCTTGTGTTGATATTCCTTTTTCCTCCCTGGAGGGCAATTTGATAGTTCTACTTATAAAAATGTTTAGCAAATGCAGTTAGCTTCAGTGTTGAAAATAAAAGAAAAAACTAAGTAAAACCTAATGTGTTAAAATACAAATACACAAATAAATTTCTGTTTGAGAAACACCAAAACCGAATTATGGTGAGTATTTTCCCAAAGAGGAAGCAAAAGTAATTTTTAACACCTTCTAGACTTTTCCTCAGGACTGAGTGGTCTTTTCAAAAGGGGGAGAAGATTATGTGTTATATCAGGTATTTCATGAGCAATTCTCACCCAGACGCCATTTGTGTGGGACACCAGTACATAGCCAGAGTCCCTACAGGGCATAATTCACTGTTTTCTTCTTCCTACTTTTGGATTCTGCTTTGAAGTCTGTCTTGAGGACAGAGAGAAAAATGCTTATGTGGAAAAAGTGTGACATTGGAGGGTATAAATAGCCATCATTTTTCTAGGTGGTGTTACATAGCTCGTGAGTTACAGTGATTCCCAGCTTTTATGTCCTGCCTTGCTGGGGAGACCTGGAGAGAGATGTTTTCTGTTTCTTTTCAAATGTATGTTGGAGAGTTGCTGATTGTACATTCCATGTGTTGCCATGTGTACACATGACCTTTATTAAAACACCTAGTCCAACAGAATGTGGTAGGAAAAGTGGCCCAGGAAGTGATGGCTTATGGGCAGAGCCTGCTGTAAAGCCAAATCTCGTGCTCCATGTGGACAGGGAGCAGCACTGTGATGCCCAATGGCCAAATGACTTCTTGTTGAGCATTGGCAATACCTAATTTTTCACAAGACGGAGGTAATTTATTATTGAATAGCAGAAGGCCTCAAGGTAAACTTGTGAAATATGGTCGGTGCTGTATGCCTGATAAGGTGCTTGGAGAGACCACATAAAGCCCCCTAAACCTTTGAGTAAATGTTTTGTACAGTGTCTGAAAGCTGCAATTGAAATTGCTTCTTTTTGACTTAGATGGCCCAGAGATGTGTCTGCTTGTAGCTTGTGCAGTTTGTATGGTTCAAGAAAGCGTCATCCTTTAAAGAGATCAGCCTGTCCTCTTCCTTTAAATACTTTTTCCTCAGTATTTTGCGTTTTGTCTACTGAAACTTCACACAGTGTCTTCTGGCTTGTATTTCGTAATGAAAGGTCACCCCTTAAAACCCATAAAATCTCTCCTACCTGTCAGAACTTAAGACTTAATCAAGACTCTCTGGGACTATTGATATGAATGTAGGATTCTGCCAACCTCCTCCCCAAAATATTGTTAATGCTTCAGTTTGCTGCCATTTAGGGTTTATTTCTTTCTGTATGGAATGTGCAAAATAAAATGGTGACTTGTAGGTATAATTCCACCCCCTTAGGAATATGACAAGCAGAGGAGTTGAGTGAGTAGCTCCTGAAAAACGTGTGAAAATCTTCCACTGAGAATGTTATCTTCTATGTTTGTGCACTGCTTATCTCACGCTATTTGTCTCCTGATATTCCTTAATTTGATTATTTGCAAATGCTTCAATTTTCTGGCTGGCATTTTAGGAAACTAATTCTTTTCTGTGTTGTCTTCTCCTGTATGCACTCAAACAATTAAAACCTTTATTCACCTTTCAATTTTGCTCCTTGCCTGAAACATTCATTCACTGTTTGGTTTAACTGCTTCTCTGAAGTTGCTAACTTAGTGTGTTTTGCTGTGTCATGAGATGTTTCCTTATCTGAACCATATGTTACTGTCTTTATGCAGGACCATGCAGGACTGGGTTTGTCAGTGCAAAGCGAAAATTATGGTATCTCGTAGTGACTTGGGTTGTCTAAACAAGTAGAGAACATCTTTCGAGGTCCATAGGAGGAGCATCTCTTCCATCAGCTGGTTGTCTGAATTAGCTGAGGTATTTGGGTGGGGTTCAGTTAACTTGTGCATTGAGTTTCTGGGCACTTAAATCTAGTGGACACTTGGAGAGAGTGGTCTTGCAGACTTCAGTTCCCTGCTGCATCTTGCAGATCATAAAATTTCTGTGATCAATCTGCACCACCTTGCTCTCTGCTTTCCTTTCTAGCCAGCCTTCTTCTGAACTAGAAAAATGAGGAAAACCAGTGTCATTTTACTGAATTTCATTAGTCACTGCTGATTCCTCCTTGGCTAGCTCTCACCTCTTTATGAAGTTCTTTACATCTGCCTTTTTATATTTAAAGCTTCATACTCTGCTTTTCATGGATAAGAGCCATGAGAACCTTTGCTGCGACACTTCTGCCTTCATAGGGCATTTTCTCTCACCTAGCCAGGTCAGATAAACTTTGGGCACCACTCTGAGATAGTGCCAAGGTCACCAGAATATAGTGGCTGAGGCAGGTGTCTTCAGAGTGTGAATGGCAAATTTCAGACTATAGGTGGTAATGGCCAGGTGGCCTTTGACCCTTTTCTCCTGTAGCTTCTACAGACCTGCTCTCACTGCAAGCAGGTGACCCTCCTAAGAATATCAGTAGAAATACTGCTGACACCTAAGGAAGGAGCAAGTTTAATTATGTTATTGTTATAATACCACTATGTCCATGTTGAAATAACACATCAGTGATGAGGATTCACCAGTTCTCTGTGTGGACTCATACCTCTTTTCTGGAGCAGGAGATGCATCTTTCCTCTGCCTGGATAATGACTTTGCTTTCTTTGGTCTCCTCTGCACTGATAGGATGTGTCCTCCTCCACACCATAGAGATCACCTCCAAATCTGTTAAGGAGCTGCATTTGCAGCTGCAAGAATCCAGTTTATCATCCTTTCTTTGACTGTTTCCTTCCCTAATCTGCCCTATTTGGTTGGAAACAGCCATAAACCTTAGAGATGCACGTAACATTTCATAGCACCCAGCAGAAGATTTGGTTCTGCTCCTTCCCACTTTATTTCATCAGTGCAGTAATCATTCTGGATTCAGCTATGGATGATGAATAACATGTTTGAACACATTCGCAACTTGCAGTGCTTCTTTTTCTGACTTGCAGATTAATGAAGAAAAAATGTGCTTACTGCTCACATTAAGATGAGTACTGAGAGGAAAGGTGTCATCCTTTTTGTGCTACCAAAAGGAAAATTTACTTTGTATGGGTTGGCAGTGAACCATTTAGAGAAGTGGACCTGAATTTTAATGCTTCAGTTGGCCGGGAAGAAGCAGTGTTGTGCAATCAAAAGTCAATGAGCTGGAGAAAGGAGAGGAAACAAAATTGACTGCTTTTGGTGGCACTAGTGTATACAGTCAGTGGCAGTAATGGACTGCAGGTGGGAAGTTTGAAGCACTCGGGGTATTGTCAGATACTTGTGAAACTTAGGAAGTGGTACATTGTACTTATGAAAAGCAGGGACGGGAAAACGCCTGTGTACAGCAACATTTGCCACTGGTGAATAATCTTCTGCCCTGGCACTGGGACAGGTCAGAGCTTCCACTCAAGAGGTCAGGACCTGAGTGAGCATCTGCACAAGGCTTCAATTGAACTGGTGGGGAGAGTAGGTCTGAAAGAAAAAGAGCTCTAAATCCTTAGCTGCATGGCTTATTAGTTCCTAATTAATAGAGGTGGTGGGAATGAAATAAAGAATCCCTTGTTTTCTTCACACGGCTTAATGTAATGCAAATTCATGGTAAGAAGCTGTGGAAAATATCCCCTCCATGAGAAATGATCTTTTAAAACACTGTCATGCTCGAAAGCATGCTTTGTGGAGCTTGGATGGAATTACAAACCTGTAATAAAAGAAATAGTTAGTTACTCTTGACTTTTAAAGCTGCCTATAATTGGTGACCTTGAATTTTATCTCATTCATCCATTACACTCTATAACAATACTTTGTTTTCTCACATTTATACATTTCTACATGCACTAGCTTTTAGAATAATTCACTTGCAAACATGTCCTTCTACTTTGGCTACATCAAAGAGCTGTTTTGGACTGTTTAAAACATTTTTTGAAATTTAAGGACTCATTTTGATGCTCATGGAGGGAGAGAGTGTGAGAGGACATGACTTGTGGTAGGCTTGTACTGTTCTGGGATAAACTCTCCTTCCTTTTCCATTGCCAGCGTATTAGTAGCAAAACAACTTGGAGTTCATGCACTGCTCAGTTGTGTACATTCTCAAACCTAGGGGATAGCAGACATGTTTAAAAAGATGTATTCCTAATTGTATTTGACTCCATTTTTGGTTTTGTTTTCTTATGTTCATATTTTTTAAAGTGCCTTACTTGTGAAGAGTTGCTCATGGTTCTTATTTTATTTCCACAGTTTGCAACTTCATGTCTCATGAAAAGTGCCTCAAGAATGTCAAGATACCATGCTCATGTATTGCTCCCAGCCTTGTAAGGGTGAGTAAAGAGATACCAGCTTGTCTCTTTCTTGGGGTAATACCAAGTCTTGGGGTAATACATTTATCACTAATGAACATGATGCAGCGGGTTTTTTTCATATCGTAATGCAAAAATTGTATTAATCATCACTGAAGCTTTTATAGCTGCTCACAGGCAAAGCTACATCTCCTTTGAAAAGTCTACTATGAGCAACTGTAGATAATCTGTCTTTGAAGATCGGTTATTTGCATTCTTTAAACGTTCCTAGATGTTCTTACCACATGTGTGTCATTACCTGGAAGTCTCGCAATGCTGGAAGGAATGACTGATGAAAACTGCACCATGTGTCGTAAAGATGAACTGTGTATATCACCTATTTTTTTACAGCTATTGATATTAAGCTGCTCTGCCTAGCTAAGGAGCTGTGTTTGTCTTCTACTGATTGCTGCGTCTTAAGAAGCTTCATGTTTATTGTGTCTAGAGAATAAAATTGTTGCATTGTAAGTATAGGATTTGAAAGCCAAAAAAAGAAGGCAGGACTTCAATTCATTACAGTAGTTCAAAATTGATTTTGATAAGTAATAAAGTATTTGCTTTTAGATGCCTTGTGACCTTCTCCCACAGGACTTTACGTGTAAGAGGTTAATCCAAAGTGTGTGAAACATGAATCAATTTTACAGAAGATAATAGGATGCAACTAAGGTATTAAGAAGCTAAACTGAAGAGAAAACAAAGTGTGTTATCCACTTAGGAAAGGATGACAAGAGGAACAAAAAAGGGAGAAGGACATTAGAAGTTTACTAGAGAAGTAGTAAAACACTACAAATACCTTAAGGAGCCACAGTCAAAAGTTGAATGAGACATGGCTGTAAAATCAGTCATGTTGATTGCACACCTTGCTAACTCAAAGCACATTTATAGGAATCTACTGTGTAGACCTATAAAGGGGAGCTGATTCCCCTCTTTATGTCACAAAATGTTTTAAAGTTCTTTTTTGTTGTGGAAATCTGTGTAGGGGGAAAGATGTGGAAGTTTGAATACGAAATGCAATTTGAGTTACAGGGATTGGATAGAGAGAGATTACCCATTGGTTTTTCTTCAATATGATTTGTCTAGGTGATAGAGCTGATAGGCTTTGCCAACACAAAACCTTGCTTTTTCTCTTTTTTACTTTTCCTCTTTCCTTACATACCTTTCGTCTTGAGAGGTGTTAAAAAGGTGTCTAATACATAGAAATTTACCAGTGAAACAGTAAGAAATACTGCTGTAAGTCTTGGAACCTATGGTAAAGGGCCGTGTGGGTAGTGAGAAATGCTTTTACTAAGAATTAGCATCTTCTGCTGTTTCAGTATGCTCACAATCAGTCGTATTGAAAGGAATAGTGAGTCAGATGATACAAGTATCTACAAGGGCCTTTGGGGGGATGGCAAAAATCCAACTCCAAAACAGTAATTTTATTCAGAGTTTGGGTGTTGTAAACATTTATGATGGGTTCTTTTGTGTATTTGCTCTAAATTTAATTATTTTGTTCAAAATAGTATTTGTTCCTTTGACTTTATATGGTAAAAATGCTCCATATAATCTTACTAATGTTCGCATTTGCATCAGTTGTAGACGTCAGTGCAATTTTTTTCTCTTTTGTCAGTCCCTGTAATCTACCCCAAAACATAATTTTTATCTTGTGATTTGTCCGTAAACAATAAACACACATTGTACTGCACAGCAAGGATAGTTATTTGGTGGAGTTGTCAGTCTTAGAAACTGTTTGCAGTTCAGTGTTGCTGTGTTTAGCTGCAAAGAGTCTTCTGTGTTTTCCGTCTTGAGCTGTAATGATTTTATTTTGAAAGCTCTAGATTGTACTGTTCGTTCTGGACACTCATGTCCTCCTTGACATGGTCATCCAAGTTGCATTAATCCTGATCAGCTGTACAAGTGAATTCTGCCATATGGAAGACATTGTTTTGCATGCAGGCTCTGTCAAAGCAAACACCAGACTTGGCATTTGTGTAGAAAATACAACAGAGCGAAAAACAAATTAATGCCATTTATACAATTTGTGGAAAGTTTATTTTCTTAATCTCTCCTTTTAGATTATTTATTTATTAAAAGATCTGATGTAGGAGGGAACACTGGTGGGATTTTTTTCTGATTGTTCTTTCAGTTAAGTCAATATTCAGTGTATTACAGAAATGAGACTTTTTTTACTAGCCTGGATTTCATCTAGAGAAGATGGCAATTGTTAAAGCTTATCAGAATGTGTATCATTTGATACTGAGTCAATCCATCAGAGAATAACTTTTCAGCATATGTTTGGTGGAAACTTTTATTCCTGACAGTAAGGTTTCCTTCCTGGGGTCAAGTAAAGGCCCACGGAGTCACAAGCATGCCACAACTGCATGCAGGCTCAGATCAGTCTTGATTAATTCATTCTTAAGGCTGACATATGATTTTTTTTCTCTATTGTAAATCACTATCACCTGTATTTAGTATTCCAGAGTGGATCCACGTCATGATGTTTCTAAACAAGCCTTCATGGATCAGTCTTCTGAAAAGTTTGCAGGGCATATGATTTTTTCCAGTTATAAGGTCTCAGTAACTTTTTTTCAAATTCAAACTCTCTCTTTCCTACATTCCCTTAAGTATTTACCTACTTTGCAATACATGTTTTTAAAAAAAAGGGAGGAAAAAAAATAATCCACACCCAAACACCAACAACACAACAAAACAAAATAACAGTAAAAACAAAACCTTTTGGGGGGTGAAGTGTGAAGTTTTGTTTTCCCTCCTTAGGTTGGAATTGAAGCTGTACTACAGCTTTGTAGAAGTGTGTGTGTATTTTCTGTATAACTGTTCTTGGAAAACTAAATTGAAATGAGACCACATGAAGAATGGTTTAGTGATGTTCAGTATTTGCTATGCTTATTTTTCCATGTTGGTGTGTTGGTGCATTGCTCTAATGGTTTCTAAACATTTCCATTTTAAGGTTTTAACGTCTGCTCACAAGACTTTTTTGTGTGCTGTTGTTCTCAAAGCCAGGTTGTCTAGAATGGAAAAATGCTAGTCTAGGCTATCAGCTTCTGAATCTTTTTGTGCTAAAAATAAAACTTTCCTTTGAAAGGAAAGCTGTTGCATTTATGGGCTGGGATAAGGAATGGGAAGGCTGTGGTGTTTGCAGGGGTCTTGTCTTTATCTGCTGACCAGAGTTTCTCCTTCTGGTTGCTGGGTTTAACTGTGTGCAGCATGGTTATTTGAGTCAGTATCTACGATCTGAAAGTAGAACATCTTTCTGGGGTGGCCCACAGCAATGAGATGAGGGATAATGGTTTAAAAGTAAAAGCAGATGCATTCTGACTAGATTCAAGGAAGGAATTTTTACAATAATGGTGGTGAAATTTTGTCACATGTTGCTCAGAGACATCGTAGATGCCCCATCCCTGGAAGTCTTCAAGATCAGGTTGGACAGGGCTCTGAGCAACCTGATCTAATTGAAGGTGTCCCTGCTTTCTGCACGTGAGTTTTGACGAGATGACCTTTAAAGGTTCCCTTCCAATCCAAGCTGTTCTGTGACTCTGTGATTTTGTCTGGGTCCTGGCTGGGTAGCACTGACCACCCTCTGTCAAGGTCTTTTCTCCAGCTCTCCTGCACTTGACCCATGCTTGTGTTGCTTCAGCAAGGCAGTTGCTTCGAGACAGTTGCATGGCATAATTCAGAATCCAAATGAGGGTTAAAACTGCTTGCTGGTAATCTTGGCACTGCACCAAGGTTTTCTCCCTTTTCTCCCTGAAGTGGAACCTCAGAATTTAAGGGAAGGAAGGGCTAGCTCCTCCTAGTTCATAAACTCAGAAGAGTTTATTATGCTGTCTTGAAACTTGATCTGAGCTCCCAGATGAGCTCTGCAGCTGTATCAGTGACTCTTCAGTTTCAGAAGCATTATGGCATGTCACTGTGTTTGTTTTTAATCTTAATCTTTATCTTGATAAAAGGACGTGGACATTGATTTCCTCTGTAGCAGTAAAAGCAAGGAATGAGTGACTTTTGCATATACTTTTTCTTTACAGTACAGAAAACACTAGGCCAAGCAACTCTTGATTGCAGTGGAAACCTTTTACAGAAGCCTTACTTTTGAGTAGAAGTATCATATAATTCTGGTTTGAAATAGTATGGGCTGCATTATCCTTTGCAAAGGGTCCTTGAGACCTTGGAGCATATAAAGCCAAATGTACTGTCACAGAGATTTGTAGGATGAAGAAAAATAATCCTGAATATAGTGGGATAGCGTATTGATGTGTGCTTTATTCCCTTGCATTAGCCCCAGTTAAAATTTTGATAATTAAGTATTTGATTTTGTCTCCCCAGTCCTATTATTTATTGAGACACCATTTAACTTTGTATTCTTATTTTGTTTCAGTACTACCATATGGAATGCATACTTACATTACCTTTAAACACCAGCCAGTAAATCAAGTGCTCAGAGCAAGAATGTCAGTTTGGACACAAGTGAAGAGTAGTTGATAGGCATTGTCCCTAAAAGGTGAAAGTAATAGAGGACATTCCAGAGCACAGTGTATTCAAGTTGCAGAAATATTTTGCTACTAAATAAAAGGTTTCAAACAAATCAAAGTGCAATTTGTGATTACTGAGTAATAAGGAAGGAATTGAAAAGATGTCAATAAGGGCAAAAGTTAAATCACAAAGTTATTGGCTTCTCTCGGAGAGGGTATAGTCTAGGCCCAGACAGAACAGTCATGGGGTGTAGTGAGGTGTGTTCACGCTATCTACCTCCCTAGAGCAAAGGTTTATGGTGGTGGAGTTTGCTGCTCTTCTTTTTGGTTAATGCAGAACTGCTGTGCACTTACACAGATTGCACTGAAGGAGTTAGAATCTAAGCCTTAGGTTTCTATAGGAGTACATTTTACTACAGGCTTTTACAGATATGTATTACATTTTCTAATGCCTTGCATTCCTTAACAGATGACAGGAAATAGAACAGGAACTAGGAATCTCTTGTCCTTGAGTGCATAGTCATTCTGGAGATCATACCATTATACTTTCTGTTGATATGCTTCTGATCAATATTGTAAGGGCACTCAGATGTCGTTTAATGGTATTACTAGAAGAAATTTTCTGTATTTTTCTGTGGAAATCGATTTTTGTGGTTTTCATAAGGTAATTTAAGTAAATGGATTGGAAAAGCAGTTTTAAACTCTAATAAATTATTAACATTTTCTCTGTAGGCCACCTTATGCTTCTGTACTTTGCTGTACTTACAGAGGTGGATATAAGCTAGGCAATAACATGTGAAGTTCTGTATTTTTTTGTCATGTCTCTCTGGCTTTTCTAGTCTGAGTTGAAATATTTTTTTAATATATATATGTTAGATGCTTGGAACTTGTTCAGCATTGGGAGAAACATTATGTAGTTGAGTATTTGTTATGTTGTACTTGCTCTTTTACCTTTTCACTTTTTCCATCTTACTCCCATCCCATTTTCCATCAGGCTCTGCATTGCTTTTATACCAGTCATCTTACAAAGCGTATTAGAAAGACCACTCATGATAAACAAAGTTCCTTTGGCTTGATTTGTAAGAAAGAAATTAAAGAAGCTTTTTTTTCCCTTTTTCCCCTCTTTTCCACTCTTCCTTAATATTTAAATCAGCAAGTTGTTCCCTTCTTTTTGACAGTGACTTGAGACTTCATACAATTGTCATCATGGTCTGAACAGCTGAAAAATTTAGACTTGGTCTCCTTCCCTTGAGTTTTCTAGATAAGTACAGTCAGACCCTGAATAAGCTTGCCTTCTGTCAAAGTCCTTTCTCACAATTTTTCCCAAAATAAACACCATTTTTCAAATGTTCTTTTTTTCAGCAGAACCTCTCTGTGGCAATATTGAACAGCCTGCATTTCTAAGCTAGGCTTAAGATAAAATAGCCAGACTCATGGCCAGAAGAGGAGTCCCCTGTGTTTCAAACCTGGGTTGTTGAGGGTGTTGGATGCTCATGCTGGGTGTCCAAAGCAGTCTTTTCACCACCTGGGAGCTAAAGAAGGTCTCCTCTGTGTCTGATTTCAGCGGGAATTCTTCTCCCTTGGGTGGCTGCATGATGCTTGAGGCTGTGGCAGGGCACTTAAAGATGATACGTGAATCCTGAAGACAGGTTGGGATGTGCAGAAAAGCTTGCCTGAGGAAATCCCACCAGAGCTTTTCGATACTCCTCGCAGTAGTAGTGTCTGGGTTGGGTTGTGCTCACATAGCCATTTCTTACCAACTTGATGCACGTGAATTCATTGTGCAGGATAAATTTTATGCAAGTGGCCTTCTCCCAGCAAACTTTTGTTTTTTGAGCAGCTTGAGTGAGAGGACACCTCTGGCACCTTACCTCCACAATAACTGAGTCCAGGTAACTTGTATGTCACTGTACAGAGAGGTGTGTTTCTGCCTTCTCTTGAAGAAGTAACAGGATGGGCAGGGATTATGAGCCTTAAACTTATTCTGGGATCGTTCGATTAAAGCGTCTTAGGCTTTCAAGGATAATTTCCCCCCGCCAAGGATTTTGGGATTTTCTTTTTGCAAAAATACATTATGTGATTAGAGTATTGTGATTAAAAAAAAATATATATATATATAAGCCAGCTATGAACTTGTATGTCAGAGATGGAGGGATGCAGAGAATGAAATTTCAGTTTGGGCTGGTAGGAGTAGGATATGGACCCAAAAAGAATGGTTTGGCTATATTTTTAAATCCCTAACTTGTACATAAAGTTAAAACTTGAAGCTTTTGGAGGCAATGCTTTTATATATTGTATTTGAGATAGGGAGATGGAGTCTTTTTTATAGGCTGCCTGACAGCCCAGCTTGGTGATGAACCTGGGATCTGAATGGGCAGTTTCCTGGTCAGTCAGGGACCAAGGATTCCTCCAGGCAATACAGTCTGCTGGGGCAGAGAGCCGGTGACGCTCATTCAGTGGTCAGCTGCTGTGCACTATCCTGTTCATTTTTGGTAATGCAAGCATATTTCATACCTCTCCTTGTCCTCTTTCATCTCAAAAGCTTAATTCTGAGGAGCATTGGAGGAATCACATGCTTTGCAGTTTGGGGGTTACTGATTTTTCTTGATTAGACTTCTAGCATTGTTCTTTTCTCCTTGTGTTGCATCTGGCAAAACTTTATCTCACTTCTTTCATTGTTCACGCTTGAATTACATTGGATTGTTTGATGTGACTATCCCCATACTTTCTGAGGCAGAAAATTATTGTGGGAATTGGATGTTTATAATTAGAAGCAACTCCTTGGGTCATTAAATTCTGTGTTCTGATTTGTATGTGTCTGATTTGCTGCTAATATGGTGGTTTTCCTTTCTCAGGAAAACCTCAATATTCAAGGAGAAAAATTCAAATCCTGATGAATAAGCTTGAAGGAATTTTACCAGTATATCTGAGAGGAAAAGCTGCTATCTGTGATTACGTGTATCTGAAGTCATTATTTCCAAAGTTTTACTGGAAATTATTAATTTCATTTGAAACCTAAATAATAGTTTGTTAGCTTTTACCAGAAATACAACTACAAGATAAATTTGATGTGTTCATTATAGCAAGAAGGGCATGTGAAATGCACAATACTGAATACCTAAATCACCGCAAACTTCTGTGGAATTCATTTGGATTCTAGGACTTTAAACATTCAGTTATGTTCCTTCCTTCTTGTGAATGTCACTTTAGTAAAGTTGTACATCTTGTAGAGGAGTATTCTCTAGAAGAGGTATGAAGCTTAACTATGTTTCCTATTCTTTACTTTGCTTCTTTTCATCTGTTGTTGCTTTGGTGCTATCACTTCCCATCTTTATTATTAATCACTAAGCAAGAAAAAAACAATTTAAGGTAAGTGAATAATAAGAAACACATTCGCCAAAACTGTTGGTACAGACAGCTCTTGCAAGAGAAAATTGTAGTGTATCATTTTTAACCTGCAGTCAAGAGGAACCTCAGTCTGGATGTGGTTCAGGAGCTGGATCTCTATACCATTCAGACTTGGAAGCTTTAGATAAGGCAGGGGGAGACCAACCAATCCCTTTGTCCTGATCAGCCAGTGGCCAGGCTGTGTTCAGACAAGAAGTGAAAGGCATGTGGAGAGCACTGAACTGTGGCAGCACCAAGATGTAAAAAGTTGTCTTGTGTATGTCTTTAGGATATTTTGTTAGCCTGTGCAGTAATTACTCTTTAATTGTCCTTGATTGAATTAAGAATGCTTAGAAGAACAACTGCCATTACGGGTAGGTCCCCAAGGAAGCCTTTGGATTCATGTTGTTGTGAATAATCAAGAAGCTAATCAGCACTTAAATTATATATACAATACATACTAATTCCCAAGAATTTAAAAAACAGTTATATTGAAATATTTAAAATATATTTCTAAGTATGATTTTTTTTAAAGGATGATTCATCTGTCTATTCTTGTGCTGAGTTAAGTTTATGTTGTATGTACTGCCCTGCAAGATAAAGCATCCTCTATGAATTTTAACTGACACTTTGGAAGTTGAAATTGATGATGTCTTGTGCATTCTTCACTGGCAGGTTCCAGTTGCACACTGTTTTGGGCCTCCAGGACATTACAAAAGAAAGTTTTGCACTGTGTGCAGGAAGTCCCTAGAGTCACCTGCCTTTCGATGTGAAGGTAACTTAAACCTTACTTGTACAGCCATCTGTGTGTCACCCGGTAACCTACAGTTTCCTTACACTGCATACCTCAAGTGCTTGAGAATTTTTTGGTTTATTTGTTATCCATTCACTGGTCATGGGAAGGTGTACTTCAAACTAAGGAGTAATAAATCAACCACCATTGATATTTACTTTGAGCAAGTCTGTGGTAGTGTGCAATGAGTCCTGCCTGAGATGGGCAAAGAATGAGGAGCTATTATGGTGAAAGACTTGTCCTGTTGTGGTAAATTATTTCTGTTTCTAGTGGAAACTTTCGATAAAAGAATCATCAGGTATTCATATTTCTAGAAAAGAATGTAGAATTTCCTGTGTTACTTTTCTCAGATACCAGTTACTTGTAATGAGGATGAGGTACCTTCAATGGAAAGATATTTGAAAATATTATTTGTCAAAATAGTACTGCTCTGAGTGTTCTGACATGGATTCTCTGAAAAAATAGTAATTAAAGAAATCACCCAAATACCACATTTTTTATTTGAAATACATGCTGGCATGAGTACATGACTGATTTTGATGCAGGACAGCTCTTCAATTCTCCCTTGTCTTAAATGTCTGTTAGTTGTTCAGTTGAGTTGTGAGGTTTAATAGAATTTACTGTTTTATAGGAATATTACCTCTGAACTATTAAAAAAAAGTCTAATGAATGAAGAACCAATTCTTTAGGGAATTGAGTTGCTTTCAAAATAACTGTTTTGCTAAAGACAGTATCTTATTTATAAGATTTTTCTAGATGTATGTGTAGGGGAAGTAATCCTCTTTGATCAGGACATTTAGACTTAGAATGGCGCAGTATTTCTGTATCTGCTTTCATCTGTTGAGATGCATAATGGAGCCAAACGGTTTTTCTGACTAGGGAATATGTTACCATGTGACCGGGACAGTTTGGTAGGATGTTCAGTGAGCTACAGTTACCACAGGAAATTTTCTAGTGATCTGTCTTAATAAGACTCAGAGCCTGTGTGCCATGAGCTAAACATAGAAATTTGAAAAGAAAATAGTTATTACTAGTTATGCCCTCTTAACTATTGAAAATAGCTTTTGTTTAGTGATTCAATTTAGTTAAAGCTTTCTAAATTTTGCTTTCATGTTCTTACTCTCTTGATTCTACTGCATTCGTATTGTATCCATTTGTTGTGGTTTAACCCCAGACAGCATCCAAGCACCACACAGAACCACTCGGTCCCTGCCCCACCAGTGGGATCAGGGAGAGAATTGGAAGGGTAAAAGCTAGAAAACTCGTGGGTTGAGATAAAGACAGTATAATATGGAAAGCAAAAGCCACACTCACACAAGCAGAGAAAAACAAAGTCATTCCCAGCTTCCCACGGGCAGGCAGGTGTTTCCCATCTGCAGGACAGCAGGGCCCCCTCACACCTCACAGTGACTCGGGAGGACAAATACCATCACTCCAAACGTCCCCTCCTTCCTCCTTCTTGTGCCCAGCTTTAAATACTGAGCAAGATGTCAAATGGTCTGGAATGTCCCTTTGGCCAGTTTGGGTAAGCAGTCCTGGCTGTTTCTCTTCTCAGCCTCCCCCAACTTCCTCCCCAGCATGGCAGTATGAAGAGCATTACACATACACTCTATCCCAGCCAAAACCAGCACAGAAGTGTAAAGGAATATTTTTTTCAGATATTTCTATTTAAGCATTTGTAAACATGAAACACATGAAATTGCATGTTGTAGTTAGATAATACAGATACACAGAATTTTTTGTGGTTCATTGAAGATTTTGAATTGTTTTCCTCACATGGATTTGACAGTTTTATTATTTTGTGTGGTGTGACTTGTTCGGTAGCCTTTTTTCTGAATATCCGTAAGTCTACAATTTGTTTCTCTGCTAATTTTTTTAAATGTATCTTAAAAAGGGCAGCTGAAGTTCATAAAATGCACAAGATTCTTCTTTATTCTTCAAAAATGCTTGTGGAATTTGTTTTAGAGGTCTAGTGTTTTAAGCTGTAGAACTTTTAAATCCAGATGGAGATATTGAACTTTCTTCCTTTTTTTTGTTTATTTCTAATAACTTAGCTTAATACTACAAATCTAGTCTTGTTTATGATGTTCATGTCTCTTACGAAAATTAAGAACTTTTCCTGGAGTCTTTACCATAATTAAGATAAAAAAGAGTGTTAAGATGGAGTTACCTTTTCTAAACAAATGATTGTCATCATTAAATGTACTTGTAAAATAATTTTAATCAGTTGTTTTGCAATGTTTATATCTTAAAATAGAATAAACTTTCTTGGAAGGAAATAAAAGGTTTCACCCACAAAAATGTTGTGGGTGCATAGAAGGGGACCTGTTCTCAGAAATAAGCATGCATGTGTATTTATCTATGGTGAAATAAATACATACATTTCATTAGTAAAAATGACAATAGATTGACTCCAAATTCTGCTGACAGTTACTGATTGCTTTGGATAGCTATTTTTGCTACCAGATTTCACTGGTGTCAGTTGAACACGGACTCACAATGGTGAGAGTTGATCTTTTTTTTATTTCAGAGAAGAAGGGATGGAAAGTAAAAAAAATAGATTGAAATAATCCAAACATTGTTTTGGTGCTGAATTCTTTACAAAAGTTTCTTATTAAGCACTGGCCAGGAGCAGCAGATTTACTGGAGAAGGAGTTAACATTTTAAAGGCTCTTCTCTCAAGTTTATGTATCTGAAATTAATCAGGTTGGATTTTTTGGCAATCATAAAGAACTTTCATAACTAGTTTGAACAGAAGATTGTCACTCTATTATGAGGTAAAGAACTATGCAGGTCATGGAATAACTGATAAAGATGAAATTTCTTTTTTTAGGACCTCTAATTTGATATTTACATTCAAAAGCATCCTCTTTCCTACACCAGGACAGACAGTTAAGGGATTAACTCCTATGACTCCCGCCATTTATGTGAACATATTTCTTACCAGTTCTGGACTAGGGTTGGTGCTAGAAGCAGCAGATGTGAATTAAACCAAGGATAAAAGCCCCTCTGTGTTCTTACAAGCAAAGGGCAGTGCATGCCTATGTTGACAGAATTAACAATAAAGCCCCCAATGCTTCTGTAAATACCTTGAAGCTGTAACTTTGTTTATGGACACTTAACATTAGCAAGAGTATGATTCAAAGCATCTAGTCTGCCTGGTTAGTTGAACTGGCAAAACTGCACAATATTCTTGTTACATCTATGAACAGGGAGAAATGGGAGTGGAGGAGGGACTGTGCCACAGCTCGGAGAGAAGTTCTTGAGTGCAGTGAAGACACTGAGCATGGGGACCTGTGTGTGTTTGTGGTTGACTTAGTCATGAGTCTTTGCTTTGGTGTGATGGTAGATTATATCTTCTGTGGGGTTAGAGTAGCACAACATTAATTCTCCTCTGGAAGAGTCCAAAGAGATTTCAAATTTGTTATTATTCTTTATGTAAATTAATAATGTTGTTTTCAAAATACTTTCAGATAATGTGCTAATGTGTGCAGTTGCTGCCTTTCAATTTTCAGGTTACAGTTCTCATACTTTTGCGATATGCTTGGAGAAATAACCTGTTTGACCAGAAATGAAAAAGTATTTGAAAAATTTGGTGCTTGTCTCCTGCTTTCACTTACTTGATGAAAAGTCAGATGCCTTCCCAGAGCAATACAAGTACTTACAAAGCAGCTCTAGGAGGATCTTTTTCATCCATCTCTGTCCCTGAGGCCCACAGAGAACCCTCCTAACACTTGAAATGATGAAGCTAGGTATTGAGATCTATTAGTTACTGTATTTAAATAATGAAGATATTTTAAACCCAAAACTTGCCTAAACTTTTACAGGATTCACTACAACTTCTTCCACTTACAGTACCTACAATCTTTTGGAAGGCAATGTTAACCTTACTTAGGAGAGTGCTCTGAAAAAGTTATTTCCCTTTTTCTGAAAATGAAATAGTGATTTATCTTATATATGGTGATTGACTCAAAGTAGCCTTCAGGTCCAGGTATGTTGGAGAAGGCAGCAGTTCCTGTGAAACGGCGAGACAAAGCTGAGCAGTTGTACTAGTTAAACTTGCTACAGCAAGTAACTGGAGGAAATATGACAAGTGCTGCTTATGAGCAAAATTTGCTCAGCCTTTCCATTTGCTGCATCTTATTAACACAGAGGAAGTGAAGTAACACACAAAACAATGCTGGTAAGCTTCTTTAATGTCTACCTTTGCTGAATGTAAAGAGCATGAAGGAGAGAAAGTGTGGTGTGAAAAGGGTAGTAGAGGTGTATTGAAGTGAGGGAGGAAGGAGATGCAGAAAATCCCTGGGGTTTCCAGCCTAAAGAAGTTTTCTTGTTTTTGTGCTTTTAGTTTGTGAGCTACATGTGCACACAGACTGTATCCTGTTTGCTTGCAGTGACTGCCGGCAGTGTCACCAGGATGGGCACCTTGACCATGTAAGTGCAGATGCCTCTGCAGGGGAAGGTGGTCGTGCACTTTGTGGACTAGAGAAGGAGCACTCTTGGTCTTTAGTTTCACATGATGCCAGTTATCAATGCACTTTTTTTCCTTATTGGCAGGCAAAGGACATATGTGACTTCAAAATGTACTACAGGGAGTGAGATGAACTGAAATGCTCGTATATTTATGATGCTTTTGAACTCGTGCTGAAAAGTCTGTGGAATGTGCATAACCTCCAAATTTAAAAAAATTAATAAATCAAGTATCATATAAAAGTTTGCTTTGCAAAAGCTGGTGTGGAACTCATATTTTTTTCCTGTATGTTGAGCTATTGCCTGCACTGCATCCCTGGCAACCATTCTCTTATCCTCCTGCTTCCTGCAGTCTGGCTAAGGCAAGACTGCCTATTTTCTTATCTTCTCACAGTACAGAAGATACAGAATACTGATATTGTAGGATGATTTTTTAAAAGAACTTTTTCTTGTGGACTGTGAAGGAAAAACACTGGGATAAATTTTTTGATAGTTTGACTTTTTTCTTTTAGTGAAATATAAGATTGTTAAAGATTCATATTTATCTTGAAAAAATTTAATGCCCAAGTCTCTGTTGCAATTCCCTCAGAGCTATTTGAATTACTGATTTTAAAGTTGTATTGAAGATGCAGCTGTATCTGATTCATGTAATTCTAAGTCATGATATGTTCCCTCAGGATACTTACCACCACCACTGGAGAGAGGGAAACCTTTCTTCAAGTGCTCGTTGCGAATTTTGCAAAAAAACCTGTGGGTCTTCTGAGGTGCTCTCTGGCATGAGATGTGAATGGTGTGGCATCCTGGTATGTTGTGCTGCTGCATGTATTTGTGGGAGCCACATATATATGGGCATGTGCTTATTTGAACACTTGATAGAAACATGAGTTGATTTGCATGCTGTATAAATATATATTTTGTATACATTTATATACATTACATGTATATATTTTTTAAATACACTTAATCTATACACTTACTTATTTAAATACATATCTTTACGTGTTAGATGGGAAATCTGACTTTTTAAATCCTACTTATAGTCATTTTAATGAGCAACTCTAAAAGTCACAGAGAAACTTTGTGTAAATCAAATGGAATTTAAAAACAAGACCTAATTGTTATAGATCTGTGGTTAGAAGCCTGCAGTCACTTTCTGTGTTAAATCAGAGTTTCTTTCAAATCATGAGTTCTGCAAGGTTAAAGACTTACCATTCTAATATGTTTACTCTTATTTCAGTATAGAATCTTAACCTGTGTGGTTGGGGTTTTTCTAAACTGTCAATATCAGTTTCTGCGTTTTTCGATTCACATGACATGTTTATTTCTTGTGCTAGATGATGGTAGCCTTCAATAATTCTTCTGGAAACTACAGCCTTTTCACACACTGATAAACAGTGTGCGGTGCAGATAACAATTAGTCCGTCCACTTAATGCCACCTCGTATTAAAATATGATGGAAGTGAAAGCACCAGATGGGGTGGGAACTGAAAAGTATGTGTAAGAAATCATGAATTTGCTACTTAAGGCTAGATGAGGTACTCCATGTAGTAATGATTTAAAATAAAACTCTAGCGGTTATTCAGTATTTCAGGTATGATTTAAATTATCTAATTTTTTTAATATTGTGGGGTTTGTATTTTAATCTGAGACATAATTTCTGAGGTGGGAGGGACTGTCTTTGAAAATAATCTAAGAAATGTAACATGCTGTGTGGATATACATACAAAGGTGTGTGTTTTCAATAATGGCAGAAGTTTTGCAACAGTGTAGAGGCAGAAACTATCCAGTCACCCTTTGGAATAAAAGGGAAAGACTGAAAACAGTCTTACCTCGCAGTCTGCAAGTGGGTACAGCTATGTAAGAGGATACTGCTCTTTTCAAGCTATCCAATATTGTGCACCTTTTCCATTTCCCCCAGTAAATATCCACATTGAGTGGAAGATCAGAGTTTGAGACCAAAACTTTAAACTTCTCCATGTATAAAAACCTTTTGTTTTTAATAAAACAGGTTTGTGATCCTTGAAAGCTTCCTCTGACATATTAAGACTCCCCATTGCTGGTAATGCAAAATCTGACTTAAATAAAAATCTAGGGTGAAAGATGGGCCATTCATTTAATGAAGGTGATTTACAAAAGGTCTATGACAATTTCAGTCATAGTTTGTTATAAATAAATTTACTTTCCGTGTGTATCACAAGTTCTTAACTGATGCTGTTGTTTATAGGCTCATGCTGCTTGCTATGTCATTGTCACACCAGAATGTACCTTTGGAAGATTAAGGAATATGATTCTTCCTCCAAGTTGTGTTCAGTTGTTTTCTCGCAACTTCAGCAAGTTGCATTGTTTTCGAATATTGGAAAATTTGCAAACAGATGCAGGTAAAAATTTCAAAATTTAATGCAGCTAATTGATGAGTGTATTTAGCCTAGTGCCATAATTCAATTAAGTAGATTATTGCTAAGTTTTAGTGGCTTTTGTGGCAATACCATAACTTATTACTATTTCTGGGACAGGTTAGAGATTTTTTAATGGACACTGTGCAAAATGCAGAAACTTCTGTTTATTGGTGCAGGGCAGTTTGTGCGCTATTCTTGTAACAAAGAAAGTGAAAACCTAAAATGAGAAAATTTGTGGTATTAGTGTTGTCATTGCTGGAAACACTTCTTATATCATGTGTACAGATACTTTTATTTGTCTCTTGGATTAAGCATCTGTCCTTTTTAAGATTTCTGTGCTGAAACAATGCCATGTGTCTAGGCAGGGTAATGTTCTGCTGCCATCTAGAGTGAAGGCTGTTAAACAGCTCTTTAGGAACAAGAATTTTTTTAAGCCTGAGATACACCAAATTATTTTTTAATTTATATTTTGATTATTATGCACCTGTAAAACTTTTCTTCTGGCGCTTGAATGGAATAGGAAAAGAAATAAAAGGTAGGCAAAATACAGCTCATGAAAGTTAAATATTTGCAACTGCTCTTTTCTCAACCTGGCAAATTGCTCTGAACTCAGGTTTGGTTTTGGTGAGGAGAGCTGATCATGAGCTAAACCTCTGTGTTCTGTGTGCAGAAGCTGTAACAAAAGTCCTGCTGTTGCATGAACTGCGTGACTCGAGGTCTACATAAGGTCTACATATCCCAGACACTCTCCAGTGACCTGCCAAAGGCAGAGAGGTGGCATTAGGTTGCTTTTGTAGATTGGGGTTTTTTCAGTGAGTGTTTTTTCTTTTTAGTAAATTTGCTTGCCAGTGGTCAAAGATGTAGTATAGCACCCACTTGAAAAATCATGGAGTCCCTAATGCTTCCAACATAAGAAGTAAGCAAAATAAAGAGTCTGGATGAGCTTGATTTTGCTGCAAGACTCACTGTGAACTTTGATTCAGATCTGTTGTTAGGTATTTCACAAGTGTCCGAAAGGTTTAAGTGAAGATAAAGTTGTATTATTATAACTAAGAGAAGTTAATCACAAACCTTTAAAATAGAGGTTTTGGGTTGACTTTTCTGGTGTTAACTAAGTTTCTCTCTTCAACAGGGGACTGTTCTTTTAATGTCAGACTTAACTTTTTCTTTTTTTATTTTTAAATCACCTCTTAAAAATTGAACATGGAGCACCTTAAGTGACAGAATCCAAGGTTATAGCTGCACCTTCTACTCTCTTCCTTCAATATTTTAAGATATGGAAGAAAAGGTTTTCTATTTCTGGACTTATGCTATATGCTAAGTGTGTTAGTTCATGTTATGCATAGTTGAGCTTTAATAAAGTAAGAATGACTTTTTTACATTTCTTTAATGGAAAAGTTTGTCTGGTGTTCTGAATTGAGAGAATGCAACCATTAGCTTGTGATCAGAGCAGATACATAGGGATGGAGCTTAATTTGGACCATTTCTAGTGCTTTATTGTGATATGGTGGGGAGAGGGGGGTGGAATCAAATGGAATAAAGTTCACCTTGTTTGGAAAGCCAGAATGCATTTTTATAGTCCTTAGCCTGAGTGTCACATAGGTATAGCATAGCAACACCCTGAAAAATCTCATTTCTAACACAGGTTGTCTTTTCTGTGGCTTATGAGAATTTCTGACCCCTGAGTTCAGCTCCCCATCATCCAATGGGCAGCTGCCTCCCACAATGGAGGGGTTGCTGATACCCAGGGGAGCAGGGGCTGAACCATGGGGATGCTCCCCTTTCCTCCTGCTGCAGATATGTTACATACCTGTGAATTTGACAGCTGCCTCATTAATTCACATCTTCCTTTTTTTTCATGTTCAGTGAGACACAGTTGTGGCTCAGCACAAGGCATGGTGAGTAATATTTGTGGTGCAGCACCTGCCTTGCACTCTGCTGTTGCAGCAGCCCTCTTGTTAGAAGGTAGAAATGAGCCGAGACACAGGCTTCTTGTTTAACACAGCATGAAAAAGGTCCTGGTTTATTCCTCTTTACAGCTCAGCCATCCTGACTCCAACTCTTCATTGACTCTGGCTGCAGCGAGCTCTTACTGTAGGTTTCCCTTGCAGCCTCTGACTGCTGGTTATTCCCTGCTAAACTATGACTCCACATATTAGTTGCAGATTCTGAATGCAGGCTTTTATCTAGCTGGACTGTGACTGCAGGTTCCAACAATAGGCTCTAACTGCAAGCCCAGACTGACCTCACAGCAGTGATTGTCTTGCCTCAGGATCCTTCTTCTTCATGATTCACTCATTCCCTCTTCCTCAAGGTTCCTCCTCCTTCATGATTCTCCCCTCACCAGCTAACCCACTCTCTTTTGTCACACTTACCTTTATTGGATATAGCTGTGATTCATCAGGGGTGAGGCTGTATTGGGTAATTAACGCATCTGTTACTTATCAGGGGCGGGGTCACCTGTATTCCCTTCTCCTATGCTCCACTGTGCATAAAGTGTTTTGTTCTGTGTTTCCATAGCTGACAGTGCCTTGGTTTAGCACCTGCCTGCTGAATGTTCAGGTACTAGTCTGGTGTCTCCACATGTGACTGACTCCTTTTACACCATCCACATCCTGTTGAGCCTTACTTTGAGACCTATTGGTGGATGTTTGCCATTCTCAATCATCTGCTGAAGATCAGGTGTCTGCAGGTCACTGCCAAAAGCACCAGATACCATTGCTATATGCTCTTTTTCTTTGCCCAAATTCTTCCTCAAAAGAGAGCCAAGAATTGTCTTCAACTAAATCTCACATCATCCTGTGTTGAGGAAACAGTGCTCTAGACTTTTAGTCCTTCTTGTTACCCATGCTCACAGAACAGACCTTCATTTTCTTAGAAAAACCTCACTAGCTCCTAGCATGTGCTGAAAGTTACCAAGATGTGTCATGAATCCAGTAGCTCCCTAATACTCTCTTAGGATATATTTGATGCTCCTCTGACAATGAAGCAGCTCAGAACAGCTGAGGAGTTGCTCAGGAGTTGCTGCTGCTTTTCCAGGGGAAGGGCATAGACTCTGGATGGCAGATCTTGTTAAAGATTTGTGTGCATGTTGGGGATGTTTTAAGGGAGCAAGGAACTCCTTTGTTGGAGGATAATTAGCACTTCTGTGCGATGACAGACTCATTAAGTTCTCCTGAAGTGGCATGCACAGAGGGTGCTCCTCTGTTGCCACAGCTGACAAAGGATATCACTCATAAGATTGTGAAAAGACCAGTCTGAGGTAACAAAGAAGTGTTGGCAGTTGCCTGGATGATTTGACTGCTGCAGGCTTAGCTCTTCCCAAACTGGTGGTTGGGAAGTGCCAGATTACTCGTCCCATGCAGTAAATGAGCACAGCCACCATCACTGACCTACTTGGGGACCATTTTTCCGAAGTAGCTTTTGCCACAGTTTAAATGCTATGTTTCATCACCAACATTCAGCAAACATCTCTGTGCTGAAAGAGGCTTCTTTTAAACTCTTGAGCTACCAGGAGATGCAATGTTAGAGCAATGTTCCTCCAAGTGACTCCTGTAATAACAAATTTCAAAGAAGTCATTGAACTTCACTGGAATAGTTTCAAGATGGTGTTGGTGTAGATTTCCCTACTATTCATACTGAAGGAGAAAGTGTAGTGAAAGAAGTCAGTTTCTTCCCATCTAAAATGAGAAAGAAGAGGGTTGGGAGCAATCAGGAGCAGTCATTTCCTCTTGTTATATTTACTGCTTCTCTTTTTTTAAAACTTAATTGTCTGGGGTGAAATTCAAGAAGGCATTCAGCTTTCTCTTATTTCAGGGTGTTTCAAGACCATACTGTCTAAATTTCTCTCCAGTTTGAAACTTTATCTGTTTGTCACCTATAACAGGGAAAATATCTCAACATTCTTTTTATATTTTAAAAGCCACAACTCAAAAGCATTATTGTTGGTCTTTCTTGTAGACACTTGAAGCATTACCCAAACGAGTGAAGTTACCTGGTGTGAAGTTTAGGACTACTGCCTAGTACCCTTCTTGACATGCTATGATTCTGCTTCTTAGAAGGTTCTCCTGCTTTAGGATTTTGACTTTTGACTCTACCTCTTTTGCTCTGAAGATCTGCCTTTACTTGTTTTATTTTGTATTTTCTTTCTTGTTTTGTGCTTTGATTTCTTACTTTCTCCCTCAGCTGCAAGGCATAGTTTTTACAAAGGTGTTGCTTGGCTCATATATTTCAGGAGCTTCACCAGCATCCCAGTCAAGACTGACTGGGATTTTCAGTGAGTATGAGTGTGAATACTGTTATTTGATGAGCATTGCACTGGACTCTACTGCTGCCTTCAGAGAAGGAAAATTTATCATGTTTGGATTTGCACTGGTCTTGTATGGCCCTGAGTGTCAGGAATGAGAACACAGTGAAGATGTTCTTCACAGAAGCAAATGAAAAATGTTGTCAGCATTTATTTTTAATCTTTTTTTAATATTTTATGTATGGTTTTACAAGGATGCATTATTTTCTGACATGTTAGCTCCTAGCTGTAGTAAGAATGATGAGCCTACTGTCTAAGTCCTCTTCTGGAGGGCAGCAATTTCTTTCACTTTGGGTGTCAATAACTTTGTTTTTCAGTTGTGGAAATTCTGTAACACCATTATTTCTGACTGAGAGGCTGGATTGATTTGGTAACTTAAAATGTAATGGAAATCATACTTTAGTGACAGTCAAACTTCATGACTTCAGAAAATAATGAAATGCAGTAGTTGCAATATTAAAGCTAATCGTATAAGAATCTCATGTATGCCTTCACTGTAGCTACATGACAATGCAGATTTGGTTTTTTTAATGCTGTTTTAATACTATGTATTATTATCATAAAATCATAGAAAAAGGAAGTATGCTTTTCTGACTGGTTCCTTTTGTGTTAGCTTGTTTGATGGAAACTGTTCTTACATGACAAACACCTTCTCCTCTCCATTCAAATTAACAAAAATCCTTTCTTAAAATGTCTCTGCTTTTACAGATGAAGATGATGATGTTGATGGGTCAACACAAGGATCAACAAAAGATACCCAAATTTCAACAGATTCAAGTAAGCAAGGTTTTAGTAAGGGATTAATAGTGACCCATTTCTTTATTCATATAATAATCTTCATTCAGATAATCTTAACTTGTATTGCCTTATGACAAAATATTAAGTAGTTATTTTTCTAATGTTAGGTTTTAATTTCAGGTCGAAAGTTTTTGTCCAACATATTTATCCGGGGCCTTACAAATACCTCCTTGACATAAGTGGCAGTCTGTTCATTACCTTGACAAATAGGTCATTTCTCTCAACTTGGTAATAGAAGAAAGAAAACCTGGTGTTAATAATCCATAGATAAGCAACAAATTTAAAGGGTAAACAGCAATGCCTTTTCAGAACCTTTTGAACTTTTGAAGTTCGCTGGATCCAAATTTTGCTGAGGACATCGGGTGAATTTGGTTTTTTTTGGTTGGGCATGTTGCAGTATTGAAACAGAGTTGAGCTGGACTGGCTGCTTTTTATGCAGTCAAATTTTTAAGCACATGGAGTTTTCTGGGGTTGGTAAAACCAAATTCTTGCTTTTTAGAAGATGAGGTAAAATGCAGTTAAGAGCTTCCCACCCCTATATCCGTATTAGTAAGTAGAACAACATGGTCCATGCTACCTAATGTAGCTGCATGGATTGTTGTAAAAAAGGACATTTCAAATCAATAATAACTAAATCAATATTTCAAATCAATAATAAAACTATTTTTTTTAAATCCTGAAGTTCTTGCAAAATTAAGAGGCTAATTGTGCAAATGCTATTTGGAATTTTAAAAAATTCTGCTCAATAAGTAGTTAAATCAGTTATAGAAGAGATCTCAAGCATCCTCTTGTTTCACTTTCTTAGTTCCTGAATGACTTTAAGTTATGATCCACCACCATCATTCCTTATTATGGGAAAACGCCCTAGCTGCGGTTTATCTAAACAACTTTCAGTTTTTCCAGTGTTTTAAGTGGCTTAAGTGGTTGAGTGTGAGGACTTCCGCATTTCAACAATTAAGCCTATTTCCCTTATGTCAAAAAGAGCAAATTACGTATCCAGGTATTTCAGCTGGATTCATTGAAAGCATTAGTAGACAGTTCAGCTTTAGTTTAGCGTTCCCAAAAGAAGAAAAAAGATACGAAAATTCAGGGCAGGATACAAACTTTAATATGCCATTTGTCCAGGCCATCTCTGGACTGGAAAAAGCAGCAGTAGATGGTATTTTTTCAAGGGTCATGTCACATATCATTAGCTGTGTTTTAAAAAGAACAGTGGCATAAAAAATTGCTTTCTCATAATGCATTTTCACAAAACATAGGACAGTGTAGAGCTCAGTAACTTTGCTGTGATTTAGAAAACTCAGCTAAAATCACACTCTCAAAAAGAGTCAGAAATAACATTTACTCATAAGACAGGACAGACTGTGGTGATGTGGTCCAGGGCATGGCCATGCAGTACCAATCTGCAACCTCTGTAACTGTGACCAGCTTCCTTTGTCTCCTTATCCTTCTATTTTCCCATACTAGTTTTTCCCCAAACCACTTTGATCGCTCACTTTGATTCCTCTCCTAAAGTTCCCCTAACAACCCTTGTACCATCCCAGAATACTTTTCACATGTATCTCATATGTCCCTGCAAGCTGAATGACCTCCTTGGTCAGTGAAGTGTCCTACAGAACTTTCCCCATGGACTCCTCTAGTGACCAGACAAGGGGATTGATGACCTTGTGTCAACTCAGGACATGGCTTATCTGATAATCTACCTGGTAAAGTTATTGAGGTTCATCTGCTAGCTGTTGTGCTGTTGCGCTTCAGTGTGTGTGGGGAGTCATATGTTATGAATATGAATACAACATGAATTTGAATTTAACATGGCAATGACACGGTTGTAGGGGGGTGTACCACTTCCACCTGTCTTTGGATAACACCATTTGTACAACATGGGTCAAGAAGGAGCTGCTCACTGCTTCTGTGTCTTGACTCAGTATATTTGCCATGTCTTTTGGGATGTTACCGTGCTCTCCCTCAAGTGTCTGAACTCAATTACATTCCAGAATATTTATTCCAGCTCTCTGTGTTTTAGGGGTACGTATTTCTAAAAACTGTGAAAACAAGTCACAACAAATTGAATAATATTGATGTGGAAAGACACCTTTTTCCACAGGAGTGAAGCCAATAGAAAAGGATACCAAGTCTTTAGTTTAGTATTGGAAGAAGATTTGAATTAGTAGTCTACATTAATTTTTGTTACTTTGCTATTGTAGTGGGCTTGTTGAGTGAAATGTAAAGGTAGATCTAAGTCTTAATATTGGTAACTTAAATGTGTTAAATCAACCACTATATTTAGCCTACCAAGATGCTGAAACCAAAAGCATAAAATTAACATAAAAACAACCATAGTTTCTGATTTGATACATTTAACAGACATACAAGTGGGTTTGGCCAAGGACTCTCTTTGCCCTGTGAGACTCTCTCAGTGCTACCTGGCTGCAAGTGAACTGTCTGATTCAGCATGCACCCATCTTCTGCCATCAATGAAAACTCATTCTGGAGGAGATTTTAGGGGAATCTGTCTACCAGAGAAATGGGGGCTGCAGTGCTGACAGCAAACAGATGTTTCACAGCATGTGCTTCCAGAGCCCCAGTTTGCTGTTCATCTGCTGAGTAAGAGGTTTTGTATTAGATAGACCCAGGTCATTTCTTGGAGTTTGCTTATGTCTTGTCCCAAACCCACTGACAGTGCAAAGGAGACCTCCACTGTAATTCTGCAAGCAGGAACAAACTGTCTTCCTGAAGAAGCAAGGACAACATACGGAGAGGGATTTTTGCCCTGAAGATACTTAAGAACACTTTGGCGCTTTCCTCAAAAGGGCCATTGTGTTCTTCTGTAGCTGCTTACAGATAACTAAACATGTTCCTTGGCAGATGCTTGGAAAGGCTCTAAAAACTAAGAGAGGTAGGGTTAAGAAGTGGCTGCCAAGATGGGAGGACATCTGTTGACACAGATTCGTGCTTCAAAATTGTCTTGAAACTAGGGGAGTTTGAGCTGTTCAAGAAAACAAGTTCAGAGAAAGCACACACCTGCAAATGGCTCTCCTGGAAGACAAAGAGCTAAAGAAAGAAGAAAGGAAGGGAAGGAAGAGTGGGAGGGAAGAAGGAATCTAGGATTCTGAAAGGCTCTCTTGAAGGGCAGTAAAAAAAAAATACATAATTCTTACATATATAAATGCCCTCTTTTAGGTTATGAATCCTAATACTGAAATAAACCAAAATTTGATAGTCCTCACTGTTGTAATATGAAGTAGCAGTAGAGAAAGAGAGCATAAAGCATGTAAATAACACAAGTTGTTTGGAGAAGGGTCTTGATAAGCTTTGTTGCTCGAATTTAGTCTTTTAAGAGTAATTTTCACAAATACGAATCAGTACAGGCCTCTAACTTTCTTAAGTGATAAAACAATTCAGGATTGCATCATTTTCCTATCTCAGTCACAAGCCACATGTAAGTCTTTTCAGAAGCCATGTCCTGTCTGTGGGGATTTGGAAGTCAAAGGCAACATGAACTTTGGACTCATCCAATGCTGTTCTATCCTTTTCCCAGGAAAACTTGGTGTCTTAGCCTCTGAAATGGAATTCAACACTTTGGTAAATTATGCCTGGAGTAAACTTTTTGTAGTTACTTACCTCTTAGAAAGGGTAGCATGAATAACAGGTTATTTTCAGCTCAGTATCCCATGGTTAAGAAAAAAATAATAATGTGTTTTTCAGGAGAAGGTCCTAATACTCTGTACTCTGACCCAACAGGAAAGGATAAAAGACTTTTAGAAGTGAGGTGCCAGTATTACAAAACAGGCAGTAACTCCTTTAAATACCACAACTTGATAAGTGCATCTGTTGCATACTAGCAAGGGAGTTTGTATATAAATATTTATACACACACATATATGCATATATGTATATATACATATACATTTGTGTATATATACGTGTATTTATACATATATGTATATGTATGTATATGTGTATATACATACATACATGCATACATATTCTAAGTAGGGGTATGTAGACCTTACTTCTGTAACTGGGTCATTTTCTAATACTTAAAAATTTGAATAGGTGGAAGGAAGAGCTTTGCCTAATTTCCAAAGTGATTATAGTTGAGCTTCTTGCCAAGGCTAGTTAGACAAGTCAGACTGGCATAAGACACCCCTCAACTTACATGCATTGGATGTGCTCTTGACTCAGCGGAGAAATGTATTTCTGGATGACTAATTGCAGTATGTTGCTGTTTGTTCTTTTGTTGATGTGCTTCCAGAAGCTCATGTGCAAGCAAGCCATTTTTCACTGGGTTGCAGTAAAAGTGTCCCCTGTGAGGAGGACAGTGACAAAGTTAAATGTGACTTTTCACTGACAAAGTTGAGGAGGTTTTTTGTGTGATGGATACCGGAGTAGCAGCATTATATTTATTTATCTAAGAAATATACCTGAGCTTAGGACATTACTACTGGTCATTAGAACTTGTTCTTGTAAACCAGTTTATTTTGAGAGTCAATCCAACTGTTCTTTGACTGTTCTTAAGACATGGAGAGCTCATAAAAAATTCTCCAGTTACAATTGCTAGGGATTCTCTTAGGCCAATTAGTATCTCATAAGAGCAGACTACAAAGGCACTTCAAATGAAAAGGCACTACAAATGAAAGGTGCTACAAATGAAAACAAGTACTAGAACTTGGATTAATGTTTTTATTCTCAGATGGTTGTCTAATTTCTGGATTGCTAGGGAAAATAACAGAGATTTTGATCGTGTTATGAAAATTCATACTCAGAACTTTTATCAGCTGTGCTGTCAGAAACCATGTTCACTTTTCTCAAGTTGTGTTAGCTCTTAAGAAGGTCGGTCACCCAGGACACACTGTGTCTTTTGGTTAACATTTGTCCATGCTATAGTTACCATGGAGATCACTCAGACAGAAATCTGTATCTGAAAGAATTCCACTCCTTCTGGCCTAGATCCAGCAGAATTTAAAGGAGTAGGTCACTTTCTGATGTGTGCTATGGCCTCAATGCAATGGTTGTTGAGTTTCAAGGGTACTTTAGAAGTAAGAGTTGATGATATTTATATCTTTTTTATACTGTGACTGAAAATAAATTGACAACAGACACAACCACTGATAATTGGAAAACCGAGAATCCACCATGATACTACTTTTCATATTAACAAAAAGAATTGAAAAGTCACAATGTGTCATACTAGGTTAGGTGTGGCTCTGAGCAACCTGATCTGGTGACCAATGTCCTGGTCAGGATTCTTGTACTCCATGATCCTTGAAGGCCACTTCCAACACGAATTATTTTATAATTCTGTGATTTTATTTTTTCTGTTTCTATCTATTTTTCTTTGTTCATGCATTTGAGTGAAGTTGGAGAACATAGACTGAAGCAGAAATAGGTGGATTAGACCCAACATACTTAGATTCAGGTGGTTCAAGAAAGCTAGCACTGGAGTGTTGTCTTAGGTTGTTCCAAACCAAGACAAGTGTCCTTGCTAAATAGTTATGCTCTGCAGTCTTTCCTCGTAATCTGCCACTGCAGCATTGAGATAGCCAGTGATGCACATTTCTGCCTGGATTCTTGCTTGCTTTTTATCAGTCATCAGTTAGAGGTGGTTTGGTAGTTTTCTTCCTCCAGTTCCAGTTCTCTTTTTTAATTCTTCTATGGTAAATGGCAATTTGCTAGTGGGTTTCACTGAACCTAAATGCTGATATTATTTGAGAGCAAAAGGCTCTTAGTATTTTATTCTGTACTTCAAAGTATTTCCAAGCTGCATGGAAGTAGGCTCCAGCATGTAACATATCTCCTTTACAATGTGTGTTAACAGGCTGCATGATTAACCAGAATTGGCAGTGCTTTGGGAGCTGTTTTGAAGGAAATGGCACTTTGTCTTGGTCTTCAAGTTGTTCAACTTGTCAATAATAAATGCAGTCTTGAATGGTGGGGATGAAGAAGTGATAACATACATAGTCAGGTTATAACAGTTATATCAAAAGCCAGGATAAAACTGTGATTACTCATATCTCTTTCCTCTCTGAATGTACCCCTGTTTTAAATGAATAGTAATAAAACAAAATTTAAAATATCCAGCCTCAAAACTTGTCATATGACAAGGAATGTTCCCATGAAGAAACATTTCAGTGGGTTGAAAGCAGGTTTTTAGTTATATTATACCCTTCCTATTCAGGTAGCTTTCTGATTCAAGGTGTGTGCTAATGAAATACATATGTTTCCATTCAGGTAAACAAACACTAAAGATATTTGATGGGAATGACGCAGTGAAACGCAATCAATTTCGACTAATTTCAGTTCCAAGGATTGCAAAAAATGAAGAAGTTGTGGTAAGATACCCAGTGAGGGTCAATTTTCCAGTGTGATACATATAATTTCATATTACAATAGTAAAAAGCTAAGTTTTAGAAATGGAACTCAACAACAAGAACAAAAGTCTGTGACTGGGCTATAATATTATAACATAATTTGACTTCTTCATGTAGTGCTCTTATTTTAGAGCATCTGAGGAAATGGTGGCTTACATATCTGTAGCATAATGGCGATCACAGTATCACATGTTAAGCAGTCATTCTGCTTCCTGGTGTTTCTCTGAAGCCTGATTTTACTGATACAAGCAATTCAGGATTACCAGCTCCTTAAGATGTTGCTCCTTTTTTGTAGTAGTGGTTTGATACTTATCCTGGACAGCCACCAGTATTGCACTTGAGTTAAACAGCTTTGAACACTAAAGCTTGTTGTAATTATCTCCACCCATTGACTGAAAATTATCAATTATTGATCACATACTGGCCACTCCCTAGCTTTTCCAGTGCTCCATCTGGGATGGAAAAATTTCTTCGTACTAAATCAAGTGTGCTGTACAGATCTTTATTTACTGAGCTAGGCAGAGACCCCATGCTATGAGAGATAAATCCCAGAGAGGGAATAGAGTAGTTTGCAATAGAATTGTACATGATGAGGTCTTAGAGGCAAAGAAGTCTAAAGAATGTATTACGTTAGAATTTTGACAATATAAAGCTAAAGAGCATTAGGATTTTTACCTTGATACTGTGCTCAAAATCAACAGGAGTTTTGTAAAGGGTTCGTAATATTCTGCATGTCAAAGATCTTTTAGAAAAACTATGTACAGGACTGAGACCGGTTTTATTTAGGGGTGTTACGTGCCTTTCAAGCACATTTTACCAGGCTGGTGCTTTTAATACTAGAGAAGAGGAATAAAAGTTCTTACAAGTGAGCTGTAAGCTCTGTGTTAGCAGAGGTGCTGCAGGCATGGGCCCATTATCGATGTAAAATTCCTGTGTGCATCTTGCAAGGACAGCCCTTCCCTTTCCTCTTCACAGGTGTGTGGGTTCAGGGCAGCTTGGCTGAGAAGCTTACTAATTTTTAGCCTCCTTTAGTGCAAGAAGACTGAGTAGGCAGAGTTGGGCTCAATCAAGTGTAATTTACAATTTTCCTTGTGGAGTAAATTTTACATGCATGAGTGTAGATTTATTGGACCTGAATTTTTACATTTGGTCTTAAAATGACTATCACGTGCCAAATATACTGTGGATTATGTTCAAATACATTGATATCTCAAGTTTTCTTACTTCATGTTCACTGAAATTTGTTTTCAAAACTTCACTCTTGTTTTGATGGTTTTTTTGCCATTGCTATGTATCCACTGCTCTGGGGTTAGAACATGCATTAACGGTTCAATTCATAAATCAAGTATTTATAATGTTTGTGGCTGTAGAGGTATTAATGGTGTCTTTTCAAGTAAATGTTAATTTATCTTGATGTGTTTTAGGAGGCTGCTTTGAGGGCATACTACATAAATGATGACCAGCAGGAGTATGAGCTTCAGACC
Organism: Acrocephalus scirpaceus scirpaceus; assembly: GCA_910950805.1. Lineage (NCBI taxonomy): Eukaryota > Metazoa > Chordata > Aves > Passeriformes > Sylviidae > Acrocephalus > Acrocephalus scirpaceus. The sequence continues at coordinate 44,088,329 of OU383776.1, forward strand.
TTTACGCAACAAGTACTGCTCTCTGATGATGTTGTCAACAGGAATGATGCTGCTGAGGACAGCAACTTGGGCTCAGTATTCCGAGAATCTGTTCCTGAAGCTTGGATCATCAGAGCCAAACCAAAAGACGAGGAAGTGATAAGAATTTATCCTGCCTGGCTAAAGTGAGTATTTTCCTTCCTGATCACAAGGTTATCCTGCTTGGCTACATTTGTTGTCTGTAGTCTAGCCCTGTTTGCTTTAGTTATTGAAGCTGCAGAACTCTTAACAGGACATGTGGTTTCTTTTTCTGTATTTCTGTTCATTTTTCTGAATGGGTAATATGCATCACATTCATTTCCATGCCTGGAAACTCTTGGGTTTCTTTACATGCATGGAATATACAACGCAATTTGTGCAGTTCCATTATCATGTGTTTGGTTAGAAAGATCTGTAAACAAGTGATGACATACACATCATTTGAAAAATTGATGGATATTTATGAAGAAATGTGAACTAGGAGGAACTACAGTGCAACTTCCCATGTGAGATGAGGAAGGGGAAAAAAAAAACCGACAACAAAAACACTCTATTCAATTTACCACTGAGACAGTATGAATTTTAAGCAGATTTAGTAGTGGAAACAAAATGGTCTGGACCTACTAATTTCTGAAGACCAGTGGGATAAAATTTAACCATGTGTTCAATTTTGCTGTTGCAACTGCATGGACAAGTTTTATAAAAATTACAGGTTATCTTTGTGATTAGGAAGAAGCTAATCCGTAGTGCTACAATTGTAATTAGCAGTTTCTTGAGATGAAAGTGTTTTCTTGTCTGTGGCTCTGATACCACATCTGCCATGAGACTCGGTGAACAATTTTCTTCCACTAATGCAAATATGTTTGAGAAAATTCTGTATTTAGTTTAAAAAGGTACACACAGAATAGGTCCTAAAATAAGTATTTTTCTCCTCAGGGTGGGAATGGCATATGTTTCTCTACGAGTAAATAAGGATAGCACGGTGCAGACTGTGATCAAAGAAGTGCTCCCATTACTTGGAAGGCATGTAAGTGAAAGATCTGAAGCACGTGCATTTACCACCTGAGTGACCCTGAAAGTATATGTTTTTCTCTTCAGAAAAATTACAGTCCCTGAATTCACAGTTATTGTAAATATTGTTAGCATTTGGTAGATGATCTTTTGTGACCAGCATGCTGCTCAAAGTTTAACACAATCTTCAGAGAAGGTAGGCATGGTTGCTCTGTACTTGAGGTACCATAAGTGTTTCTGGGTCAAGTAGATTTATGTGCATGAACACTATGAATCTTGGGCTGCAGCATATTTTTACTGGTTGTTTATGTCTTGAAATATTTAAAATACAGATATGTAGCTACTCTGCTAATTTTACCTTCTTGGGAAATTGGCAATCACTGTTAGGATGATCATGCTTGTCTCCTAATTATTTATGCTGTTCTGAAGGAAACTGTAAAATCATGGAATATCTCAAGTTGGAAAGGACTCAAAAAAATCACTGAGTCCTGCTCCTTGCAGGATTACCTAAAAGTGAAGTGTATGACCAACAGCGTTGTCCAGACACTTCTTGAACTCTCAAAAACTTGCTGCCATGATCACTTTCCTAGGGATCCTGTTCCAGTAACCAGCCATGCTTTCAGTGAAGAACCTTTTCCTAACATCTAATTTGAACTCCCTTTAATGTAGCTTCATTCTCTTTTCCTTGGGTCCTATCACTGGTCACCAGAGAGAAGAGGTTGGCACCTCTCCCTTCACTGTGCGCTTTAAGAAAGCTGTTGACCATAATGAGGTCACCCCTCAGCCTCCTCTACTCCAGGGTGAACAAACCAAGTGACCTCAGAGAGGTTCTTCCAAGTCTTGACCTTGAGACTTTTCATTATCTTGGTCACTCTACTCTGGACATATTCAGATGGGTTGGTGTCTGTCTTATACTGCGGTACCCAAAACTGCCCCCAGCATTTGAGGTGAGGCTGCCCCAGTGCAGAGCAGAGCAGGACAATCCCCTCCCTTGCCTGGTAGTGATGCTGTGCCTGATGCACTCCAGGACACAAGTGGCCTTCCTGGCTTCCAGGGCACTGCTGGCTCATGTTCAACTTGCCGTTGACCCAGTCGATGAGATCTTTTCCCACAGGGCTGCTCTCCAGCTCTTATCCCCCAGTTTGTATTTTTAACCAGGATTACCCCATCCCAGGCTGAGAATCTGGTAGTAGCTCTTGTTAAAAATTTCATATGGTTGGTGATTACCCAGCTCTCTAGCACATCCACATCTCCCCATAAGGGTCCCCTACCTTTGAAGGTGTCCACAGTTCTTCCTAGCTTAGTATCATCAGGAAACTCACAATGCATTTGATTTATTCATCCAGACAATTTATAAAAACATTAAAGAGCACTGCAGAAATTTTCTTCCTACAGTGGCAAGCAGCATCTCTGTAGCCCCCAAGGGCTGCAATGAAGGACTCAAGGTTGAAACAGCACCCACGTTCTTTACTGTCTGCATTGCTTCCCACATCAATGGAAAATTCTTGATACATCTTGTAATCTTGTAGATGCAGATGCTTTCCTTGGAAGGTAATCGCTTTCAGTCTGTCTGTCCTTCCTAGGGTTAGTACCAAAAAGGCTTGACTTCCAGGAAACGTTAGTAGACTTCGCTAGCATGTCAAGCCATTGGCAGGCCCAACCTCATCATTGTGGAGACAGAGAGCTATAGTGTGCACATTTTAGTCAGCACCTGGGGCTTGTGAACACACCAGCAAATCAGCACAGTTCCACTGCTCCAGGGCATGATCATGCTCGGCAGAGGGTGACTGCTGCCCTTTGTGGTTATTTACAGGGTACACAGGAGCATGCATGTGACTAGCTCTCTGCAGTAAGTGATAATCATAGATCTGTCTAGGTGTATCCAGCTGTTTAAAGCATGCAGCTTATTTTGGCTACAGGATATTTCCAGGATTTGTTGTCAGTCCTTTTCCTCGAGTGCTGTGGACCTTTTAACAAAAGTAGGAACAACCATATCCAAACTTTTGTCTCATCTGAAAAAGCAACTGTCAAACCAGTATAGTTGGAAATTCCATTAGGGAAAAATCTTCACGTATATCTATATTCATCTATATTTGGGCAGCTAGCTATATGCTAAGAGACCTGACTCCTTGGCTCAGTTGCAATTTCTCCAGTAGTGGTAATTTTTAAATGGTCTACTTGTTTCTGTGTATAAACATGCACATAATGGAAATCTTTTTTTAATATCCAGAATCTGCCTGTGCTCCAAGCTGCTTTCATCAAGTATCAGGCAAAACCCATGTAGGCAGTTGAGGCTCTTAACACCCCTGTTCATGACACGTAAAGCAAGATCATTTGTCTCTTGAGTCTCAAGGCCAAGATTTAAGACCCTTCCTTAATCCTGAGTGTGATACATTTGCAGGGTTTCAGTCATTGTTGTAAATGGTTCAGCTCTTGGCTGTGCCAGCTCTTCTGGTCCAGCTTCAAGGAACTTGAGTGGTCCCTGGCAGTAGTTTGAAGAAGAGACTGTAGCACATGTGGAGAGTGTTTTGTTCCATCAATGCCTGGAGTGTGCCAGGAGATGGGGAATGGTCAGCCTGCTTTTCCTAGGCTGGTACCTGGGCCATCTTCTCCAAGAGCAGGCTCATTCCCAGTCCTGCATGCTTTCTCTGGAAGGACACTCAAGAAATACCCCAGATGAGCTGCTCATCGCTGAAGCAGGAATGGGATAAACTATGCTTACCTTTACAATGTGGCTGGGAGAATGCCAATGTTTTTAGAAGCATGGAAGCATGATGCCATGAGTGTGTAAAATGAAAATTATTCCGGTCTTTGAAGGAGTTGGTTAGAGGAAGAACATCATGGTCGATTTAAAAATATTTAGTTTTTAAAAAATGTTTAATTTTCATGCTCTGTTATACACTATGTACAGGATATAACACACAATAATGTAAGTGTCTGACAAAATGCAGTCAGAAGCTGCATTTACATGCTGTATCTTTTAGCAGACGGAGTGTCTCCAGAATTTCAAATTGGTGGAAGTGCTTATGGGCAGTAAGCAAGGTAAGTGAAGGAGTATTGACCAAAGATACATCTGATCTCCGTGGGATTTTTTTCCCCATTCCAACAGTCACGGTTCATTTTCTACAATAAAAAACACAAATGAAAGTTCATGATGATGTTGAAATACTCATCAGAAGTGATGCTGATTCTTTTCAGTCCTGTATGTCCTGTGGGAATAAGCATCCCTGTAATTATTACATAAAAACTTATTTGTGGTTTCTGGTAGGTGTTGACACTTTGGCCTTGTTTTGGGGAGCTATGTTCAACTGATATCATTTTCTTAATTGGAGTTATTTATTTAAGATTAATTCTAAAGTTCAAATGGCTCCCTTCCTCTGTCTTCTTTCCTCCTGACACAGCCCCTGAAGAAGAGTAAGTCTGAGTCCTAAAACAGTCCAAGTAATATGTTTGTGTGTTAGGACGAATAGAAATCTGCAGTCCTATCATTGCTCAAGTGTTTTGTGATCCTGCAGGAGCTGGACTTGTGTTCTCCAAGTTGACATCCCTTTATGCTTTAGTATTTGTAAGGTTGCATGGAGAAATAAATAAAGACATTGAAGTAGTCTAATGCTCTGACCACAACTGAATAAATATCTTTGTAGTTCAAATACTATCTCGATGCTTTGCTTTATTTCTGAGCATTATTGGGAAATTGTTTTATAAGGTTATTGTAGCTTTGTGAATATCATAACCTTAGTTGGTTTCTAGTGCTCTGTTTTAAAGCATCGTTTGCAACCTTACATTCACTGGAAGTTGTTAGAATTGTTTTAATACTTTGATAAAACACAGAAGTTGGTTATTATTTTACTTGTTAGGAAATATAGTTTTAAAGTCTTCTGTCATACTGTTAGATTATGACCATAGTGCTGCTTGTCTTTTGGGTGGGTTTGGGCATGTTTGCCATCTTTTAAAGGAGGGTGATGTTTAAGAACTGTGGAAATAGTCAGACTGTTCCAAGCACCTATGTATTTTTATTGTTGGATAAGAAGTAGCTCAGGTCTGCATAGTCCATTATGAGAAAATTAGTTGTATGCAGAGCAGTACTTTTTCCCTGATTTTTCTTCTTATTGTTTTTGTGTAATTGAGCCTGATACAAATTTACATGCTTTCTAACATGATTAATGCTCTTGCCGTCTCCAGTTCAACGCATGGCCTTGGACAATCAAGAACTGATTCTTAACAGACTCAAAGACATAAGAAAGGTAAATCTGAAAAAGAAACATGATTTCTTTTTTTTTTTAGCAAGTATGGAGTCCCCTTTCTTATAGAAAAAATGAGTCATTGGTTAGCCCCTAAGCAGGCTCAAGTGTAGAGAAGCTAAGTGCTTGAACTGAAGTTTGTTTCTGTTTCTGATATTCTCTAGGCGTAGAGGACATGATTACTAAGTGCAGAACTATTTTGGATTTTGCTTCACAATATCTTTTTGCCAAATGTCATGTCATTTATTTTCCTTTATTTTATTGTAGACTTCAATACGTCAGATGAATCAAACAAGATTTTACATTGTGGAAAATAGTAAATCCATTGTACAAGTAAATTTATTTGTTGGTGGCCTTCCACCTCAGCTTTCCCCTGAAGAATACACAAATATTCTCAAGGAAGAATTAGCTATCAAAAGTAAGTAAACAGGTACATTTTTAGACATACTAACTTGCACAGAACAAAATGTAGTAGCATCAATTGCTCATTTTTCTTATAATTTTACCTTTTTCTGACCTGATTTTAAAAAATTGTTGTGCCTTTTACTCTCACGTGGGCTTTTTTAATCATTTTAACATGCTCACAGTTGCAGGAGATACGTAACAGCTCATTATTTACCGAATAATTATTATGTTACTCTAGTTATGTGTGACTACACCTTTTTTTTGTAAGTTTATGTGAAAAAGCATTACTTTTTAGAAGAATTATACATACTGTAAGCCATGTGCAGAATATCCCTTGCTTTTTTTAACCTCTGACACTTTTTGCCTGAGCCATTCTCCATGTTAGTCATGAGCTCTGTGCCCCATCATGGAGAAGTATGAGCAGTGTGTGCACACACTGGACAAACTCTCAGGGAAAAAAAAATTATTTTTCTTTTTCAAAGAAGTAGTTGAATTGAATTTTCATAATATTCCTTCAACCAGTACTTTGTATAAACAGTGTCAGGAATGTGTCATGCTTTTTGTTGCAGGAAACAAACAAAGTTTTTCTGAGTCTTTCGTGTCACTTCAAGAGGAATTAAACTTGAAATGCCAAAAATAGTTCTTAGTCACCTTTTATGAAAATGGGTTTAGCTTTTCTTACTTGCAAAGTAAACATGAGAGGGAAAGTGTTAGCTGGAGGTTCTCCCTGTATTTGTATAACTTTTAATATTTATTTATATTATATTTATGTAACTTTTAAAAATACTTTAAATATTTACTCTAAATGTACCCAAGGTTTTATGTGTTTGTATTTTTACCCTTTACAGCAAATGTAGTATCTGTGAGTCATATTTATCAAGCACAAGGTAAGCATTAAAATTTTTAGTCTTGCAAACAATGTCTATATTCAAAACTGTAGCTTAATACTAGAGGCTGTAAGCTCCAAGTATGTTAGTCTTACTGCATAAGCAAAAAGCCCTTCAGGTAAAATGTAACACATTGTATTTATGAAGAGCAGTGGATTCGTGTTACCTTATCAAAAAAAGTTAAAAACTTGGCTTCATGCCTTGTGTATCAGAAGGTGGTAATATTTCATCATAAAAATGAGTTTTGAAGTTGCACTTCAACTGAATAACCCACAGATCTGTTAAACATCCTTCAAATATTCTCTCTTTGACTTCAAGAATACTAAAATTTGGTACTGCTTTTGGACTCAGTGGGAATGTTTCATGGTCACTGTTTCCTAACAGTGTTACGAGCTAGAGTTCAATGGCTGAAAGTTAAAGAAAATAAATTCATTCGTCCTTTGAGCTGTTTCCTTTTGCTGTATGAATTTTATTTCAGTGAGGTCAGAGAAGCCATGAGGCTTCTGACAACTGGAGCAACAGTGGCTCTGGGCAGCTTTAGTGCAGTGCTTATTGGGAGATCTGCATTTGGTAAAAATTTAAAGTGTGGAATTTTCTCTTCTGTATATTTAGGTGTCTATAGTTGAGATGTTTCACATCCTTTGGCGGGCTTAACTTCTATATGTCTGCTAAATGGGTCTTCATGTAGCATGGTTTTGAAGACTGATGTGTGCTTCCTTTGTGTTATTTGCTGTCTCCACATGACTAATTGACACTGATTGATTTTTGATCTTTTCATAGGAAAATCTGTAAAGCTTTCAGATGTACCTTCTCTTTTCCATACCTGTCAGTGGCGAATACTTGGTTTTGTGATACTTGTCCCATGTCACAGCATCGTTAAACCAAATTTACATTCATGTGGTTTTTAGATGCTTCTGCTTGTATGTGAATTTTATTGCCACTTTCTTCTTATATTTGTATTTTTGTGGTTCTCATAACTTCCTAACTCTCCCTTTTTGTCACAGCCAGGTTATGTTACCAGCCTACATCTCATATATTGTCCATTATGAATTTTTGTCTTATCTTGCCCTCTCTTCCTCCTCACCAAATATCTTACTTTACACTAACTTGTCAGTGTTTGTCTTTTCTCTTTTGTCTTCCCTTCTTCCCCAACTTCTCCATTCAGAACCTAAGCCAACACAAAGATCTAAACTTGATTATCAGCCCAAATATTTGCTTGCAGGAATTCTTTCTGTGATATTGTTAATGAACAGAACTAATGGATTTTTAATAATTAGATACAAAATTAAACCTGATACCTCTGCCACTTGTACATGACGAGAACAGAAGGTTAGTCATGATAAAGAGTATGCAAATAGGCCCTACCCCTGAAGCTCAGAGGAAATCTTTAAATATGCATTAGTTCTGTGCTGCAGTTCTTGCCTTCAAGTTGCTTTGCTTTAACAAAAATCTGAGATGTGTTTGAGAGTAGGAAGGAAGGTTTAAAAACAGAACAACACAATTCAACTGATAACAAACAACTGCATAATAAGTTTTGCTGAATAATATCCTCAGTAAACTGAGTAAACTTTTGCTGTAATATGAGACCTATTTTCTAATAATAATAATAGAAAATATAAAAAGTAGTTCTGATTCCTCTTTACAGGTGCTGTTGTACTCCAAATTTCATGTTTTTCTGAAGCTGAAAGAATATATATGCTAGTTAAAGATACTATTGTCAATGACAAGCCTCTGAATGCTGTGGTGATTCCTGCAGTTATGGTAAGAGACAGGTTTGAATTTAAAAAATGTCTTTAAAAGAAAAAAACAACTGCCTTAAAAGTCTTTCTGCTAGAACTAAATGAAAATATATTTTATCCAAAGAGGCCATACTATAAGTAGTGTGATTAAAAAAGCGCTTCAGAGCCTGTATTTCATATATATTATATATTCAGTGAGTTAAATAATTTGTCCTGTTACTGTTCAATTGTCAATCTACAGCTGCCTAACTATACAACTATAATGAGGATGAAAACAATTTTTTTCTCTGTTCTTTCAATGATCAAAACATTAAGTGGGGTTTCAGTTTCAGCTGGTACGTCTTAAAACGCTTACAAAACTTTGTTATGAGAGCTAAATGTATTTCCTCTCTAACCGTGAGGTAAAATACTTCTGCTTATTTTCACGGTAACATTATCTTCATTTCCTCCCTTCTGTAGCAGAGACAGTTGGACCTTGTTTACCCCTTGAGGATTTCAGAAGAACATAGTCTTCTGAAAGACTTGGTGCAAGAGTCCTTTCACAAATTCAGGCTTGATTCTGATTTATTTGTGTTGTTACTAATCACTTTCATATGAATCAGTTTGTTTAATAACAGGTTTAATGTTAATAAAGTAGAGTCAATGTGAGAAGAGGAAAATGATTAACTGAGTGAAGTGATACTTTTAACCAGGATTATGTAGGTTTTGTCCAAAAAAGTGTGTTGCCGTAGTTATTTCCTGCTGAGGTGTTGTATATCTTGCAGTTACTGTCTTTCTGGAACTGCATTATGGCAAGCAAAGTGAGACTCTTGGTTTGACATCTTGAACATCACAGAAGGTCAAAAAAATTACATTATTAGTGGGAATTATGAAACAACTTTATGTAGGAGGGTATCAAGTTCAATGGCCATAGTTGCTTTCTCACATACTTGCTTTCACTGTTTAAAAATGAGTCCTACATTTGTCAAGGCTTTCTGAAGGCAAAACAATGGTTTTTAGATGAGTAGATACTAGTGGTAGTGCTCACATGCAACTGGCAAAATCAAAAGTTACACCCCCTCCTAAAAAACTGAGAGCCTTATTCTTTTGTGCGCATAGGAATTGCATTTTGTGAAGTCCTTAGAAATCAAGGCCCCCTTGTCCAAACTAGGTTTCAGAGTGCCTGTTATGAGAAACAGAAATCAGCATGAACTTTTGAATACTTGGTTTTGGTGTTAGTTAGGCAAATGCATTATGAACTTACATTCAGTGTCTGTGGTGTGAAGTTCAGCATACCCCACTCTGTTGATTACATATGTTTGTTTTTCTGAGATTGGATATGTTTTAAGATAACTTCTTGATGCCAGGAAAATATGGATATTGCTATCTCTTATCTGATGCAAGATATTTTTGAAACTCCAGTTCAGGGGACTGCTAGGGATTAATTTCTAATATGTGAGCAGGAGAGAGGGTACACAGGCACAAACATTGTGTTTCCATTTCAGCATGTGTTGTTTATATTTGGTCATCTCACTGCAAGGAGACAAGAGTTAATTTAAATAGTACTTCAAGTGTTGCTTTTTGTATGGTTGTCCACCCAGCTTGTTCCATTCACTAATTACCCAGGATAAACTAATGGTTGATTATTGTCTTTTCTTTGGGTAGCAGTTGGATTAAATTACTTCCTGCAGTACTTTCCAACCGGACTATCTTTTTGGCCTATGATAATATTAGTCTTCGTTTATATATGTGATGATTTAAATACAGTACCAGGAAATACACAGGAAGTGACACAATACTAAATTTACACCATGTTTGACATTTCCTTTGTGAGTGAAATACAAGGAAATAGGGAATGAAGGGCTAATGATTCTTCCAAATTGCCAATTAAATTAAAGAAAAATCCAACCAAAAAAACCCAACAAACCAAAATAGCCCTTCTTAAAAATTGGTAAAATCACAGTATTGGTGGTTGGTATGTTGCTAGTCTTACTTTTCTGAGGTAAATTTTGCTTACTCTGTGTCTGATATACTGTCTAAGGCATGGTTCTAGTCTGGCATGCTCAAGTCTACCCAAAGCAATTCACCCTCTTGTTACCATTACTGAGAACTCTGAGTGCAGAATCAGTTTGCATAAGTTGCTGATTAGAAAGTCAGGCAGTTAGTGTTATCAGATGTGTTGATCTGTTCTGCTGTTTCAGGCCTTTAGGAATTTAATCTAACACTTTTTCATTTCACAATATTCAAATAAATGAAAATACTGCCTTCACTGGAGTGTGAAAAAATAAAAGTGCAGTATTTTATAAGCTGTTTAGCTGCTGTGTGTAAGAAACTGCAGGGACAATTTGGTTTCACTCTTTGGTATCTTCAAGATGAAAGACATTGCAGGACTAAATCTTTCCATTCAGAACTAATTTAACAGAACTTGTTTTGCGGTACTGGCAAGCAAGAAAGTCAGCAGACGGTTGTATGAGGCCAATATCAGCACAGGTTTTTGTGGCTTTATCACTAATGCCGTTTACTAGTGGAGTGCCCTCTGATGTACTGTCAGATTTATTAAGAGTAGCAGGAACATATGTAGAAGGTTCTGAAATAGATGAAACTTTCAATTTCATTCATTCTACTAAATCCTCATACAAATACTTACATCTTAAAAGCATTTTAGTTAAATGAGCGTTTTAGCCAAAACATGAGTGATTACTTTTCACTCTTTTGAAAGGGTGTCACCTTTTTCACTTTAGCTGGAAGAATTTTCAAGCTTTGGAATGGACTGCCCTTGGAAGCAGTGGGATCACCAGTCCCTGGAGGTGTTCAAGAAGTGACTGGACGTGGCAGTTAGTGCTGTGGTCCAATCAACAACGTGGTAGTCAGTCAAAGGCTGAAATCGATGATGTTACAGGTCTTCTTTCAACTTTTATGAATCTGTGATTCTTCCATCTCTGCAATATGCCAAAAAATAAAGAAAAGGCTTGGGGGTTGACCCAGCTGCTGTACCAGTAGTGTTGTGACACCTTGCACATAATTTTTCATCAGCTAATGAGTCCTTTCTGTCCTGAGGGTGGAGAAGATTTTGTGCTTGGGGCATTGTGAGTCCTTGCACATGGAAGATGCTTGCAGCCATTTGCAGATGTTGAATTCTACTTGTCAGAGATATCTGCAGTTTCTGGAGACAGCCCACCATCCGGGAAGATGTGCCGTGGTTGTCACGCCAGTAGACTGGTGGCACAGAACGCCTTGTTCTGCTTTGTTGTGAGATGTACTGACACAGTACAGTCAATGGAAAGGGGATTAGCATGGATAATAAACATCTTGCCCCAGTTTAAAGCCGTGTTGGGCTACTGCTGACAAATTAAGCAATTCACAGTGACTGTCAGAGTGTCTAAATCATGCAGCCTCCTTCAGCTGTCTCTAAGAATGAGCAATAAATTCCTTCCTGAATGCCAGCCAACACAAAACCCTTCTGCAGATTTCACTGCTCAAGCACAGCACTGAAGCCAGGGCTAAAGGGGGAAGGGAGTTCTTGGGCTGCGAGTCACATACTCTCTTCTGCCCAGTAACAAACTCACTCATCTATCCCCAGTAGGCTTTTATTAAGGAACTTCTAAAAATTGTGCAGCATAAGGGTGCTACCCTTGTGGCTGTAATTGTAACAAAGAGTGTGGTCTTGAGAAAGCAGAGCAGCAGCTCTGCTCTACTGTACAAACTGTCAAGAGTTTTTAATCCTTACCAAAAAATAATTGTTTTCTTAGAAGCTGGCCTTTATCTGAGGATTTAGAAGTGTTTCTTACTCCTTTAAGCATAATAAAGAGTTGTGATGGGAAGCAAGTTGACTGTAAAGACAAGCACTTTCTTGAACACTTCTTTTTATTCTGAATAGCTGCATCTAAATGCATATAGTTAGGAATTAACATTGGAAGATATCTTAACAAAGGTGGGTTTGAGTAGTAGGACTGTTCAATTTACACTGCATACAGATTTTTTATTAGCTCCAGGCATTCGCTGTAGCTGCTTGTGAATCTTAGTACCATTCAGGGTATATATTTACCTGGTTTGGGGGGTTTTAGGTACAGTATTGACACTTGACAAGAAAAGTTGGCAATTTACAGTAGAAACTGTAAATTTGTATTTGCAACAATTTATTTTACTTGGGTAAGGTCTCAGACAACTTTACAAAACACAGCTGTGCTTTTGAATGCCTTACAGTGTACCATGTCTCAGAAATAGTTGTGATTCCCTTAAGTTGCTTTTGAATTATTTCAGTTACTTGGTTTTAAACCAAATGCATTAGAACATGCCTGTAAAAGCAAGTAATATAAAACATGTGTTCAGCTTGTCACTTCTAAATGTCCCAAACCAGTATTTTTAGAAACTGATTTCCTGAAGAAGAGAAGATAATCAAATGTTCTTGTTACATTCAAGTAAGGTATTTGTTAGACTTCAATGTTGGGCTGGTATCTTTGCTCTTATTCTTTATGGAAAAAGTTTGTTTACTTCAAGCTGCAGAACTTCATATTTTTTTTCCTTTTATTATCCCATTAACTCCCTTTTTTTTAAACCCCACAAGTTTCCAGGCCTGAGGTTATAGGTTATACCAAGCCTGAGGTTTCAGGTTGCCGGTATTGTTCAGAAAATTGAAAAGGCTGGAGATTAAATTTAGATATTTAAATGCTCTGAAGAGGAATAATGGGAAGTGGACAGGAGAGAGGGTAGGGCAGAGTAAAAGCTGGACAAGGAGCGCTGGAAGGGAATGGTGCGCTCTGTTACCCCATGGGACATGATGTTTCCTTTCAGAGCTGCTCTGCCTTCTGTGGCTCATAGGATTTAACCCCATACAGCACTACAGGTTGGGCAGAGTGGCTGGAAAGCATTCCAGCACAAAAGGACCTTGGGATGCTGGTTAACATCTGGCTGAACATGAGCCAGCAGTGTGCCCTGGTGGCCAAGAAGGCCAGCAGCATCCTGGCCTGTATCAGCAATAGTGGCCAGCAGGACAGGGGCAGAGATTGTCCCCCTGTGCTCAACACTGGTGAGGCCACACCTTGAATATTGTGTCCCATTCTTGGCCCCTCACTTTAAAAAGAACATTGATGTGCTGGAGTATGTCCAGAGAAGGGAACAAGGATCATGAAAGGACCAGAAAGCATGTCTTATGAGAAATGGCTGAAGGAGCTGGGATTGTTTAGTCTTCAGAAGAGGAGGCTCAGGGGTGACCCATCACCCTCTAAAACTCTTTGAAAGGAGGGTGTGGGCTAAGTCTGAAAGGATGAGGGGGTCAGTCTATCCTGCCGTGCCTGCAGTGAGACAAGAAAAGTAAATGGCCTTAATCTGAGACACAGGAGATTCAGATCAGATATTAGGGGGGAAAAAATATCACTGTTACGGTGATAAGGCACTGGAAAAGATTGCTCAGGGAGGTCACCATTCCTGCAGGTGTTTAAGAGGCATCTGGATCTGGTGCTGGTGATGTGGTTGAGTGGTTTAGGTGTTACAGTGGCAGTGCTGGATGGATGATTGGACTTGATCCTAAAGTTGTCTTTAGGACAACCTTGACGATTCTGTGATTATCAAAGGGCTATTCTAAGTGAGATACAGATGATGATGCAGGAACTAATGGAGTAACCAGATGACCTTTACTTCTGAAAACACCAGAGCTCTGCTTACTCTTCCATTAATGCTTGGAGTGGCTCAAGGGGATGAAACCCACTTGTCTCTTTGGGATATGTGGATCCTTGAGCCACTGACTTAATATTCAAGGAATCCTTTTCATTACAGTGGCATGCATTATGTTCCATAGACTTTCTTTGCTGCCTACAAATATCCTTTCCATGTGGTTAACGGAAATTAATATATTACCCTTGTTATGTGTTGGGCATACTTTAAGTAATTGCTTCCCCCTTTCCAATAATGCCTGAATGCAGAGGCCAAAGTTGTTTTGACTTTAGTTGTCAGTTTAGCATGAAGGTGGCTCCTTTGGAGAGAGCTGTGTGCACAGCTTTCAGCCTCTATATCTTCAACCTGCTTGTTTTGTCTGCACTGGAACCTTTCCAGTAAAATAAAACATTCAGGTTCTTTCAGCTATTTGTCCCCGAAAACAGCCTTTGTTTGGCTCATTTATTTTTCAGGAAAACAGATATCTTTTCAAACTGAATGTCTTTTAGAATCTGAAGAATGAGTAAAGAAGGGGCAGTGTGTGCCTGCTTCATCAGCCTTTATACGTGCTTAGTGTTCCTCTTCTAAATGTGTTTTCCTCTTATCAAGAGACAAGTCACACTGGATGGCAGAGAGCATTTCTCATGCAGGCAGTGTTAGAGAACGATTTTTATGTGTTTGTCAGCATCTTGACACATCTGGCAGGTGTGAATTGCAGAAGATTAGCACCTAGCTCTTCTAAGAACAGAAAATTAGAGGAAATCTCTCAAGTGCTGTGAAGACTCAAACTATCATTTGTTTGTGAAGTGCCTAAATCAGCTCACAGGTCTTCGGAATCTCAGTGTCAGACTCCATTTTGCATCCCCACAAATTTGACTTGTTAATTAGACCTGATTTCTCTGTTGTTCACCTCAGATCATAGTCTCTGGTGGTCGCTCACAGGCAGCAGCTGAGAGGCTCTCTGGGTGCCGCCTCCTCCTGTCTGTAGCTGTTGGTATCGCTCCACATGCTTTCACGCTGTGGTCATGCTGCTGCCTCACCAACCCCTGAATCATTCTTGTCTAAATTGAGTTATATTTAGCACTGTTGTTGTTCCCTGAATCCATCCGGTCAGCTGCATGACAAATTGCTGTTTCCTGAATGCTGTCCAATTTGTAAATAAGAATTACCACAACTTAGGGACTATGGCAAATGTTTCTGTTTAAAAGTGCAGTTGTTGAAATGTCCAATGGATTTTTCTGGCATTTTTCTGGTATGCATCCTGCACCCGAGCCTTGTGGCAGGATGGATAAAAGGTGTCCTGATGTTTTCTCATCTTCCTAGAACTACTTAAAAATCATTTTACAGAACTACTTACGGGCAAACAAGCTGGGTGAAAACTAGTCCCACAGTGCATCCTGTTGGCTGCAAGTTTTGACCTCCAGTGAGGCTGCAGATATTGTTCCTTTGCAGTCCATGGAGTGCCCCAGGAAATCTCGCCTCTGCCATGTCCAGTGGCCTCCTGTGCAGTTTCTGGAGGCTTTGAGAGTCCTTCCAGCAGCAGCTTCAGTAAGTCATAAGATACTGGCACCCTTGACTAAAAAGCTTGGCTTACGTATTTTTAAAAGAAGCTTTCAGCTTCTAATTTCATAGGGAGAGGTACACCACTATCTGCCCCAGATATCTTCATTTTTAAATGCTTTGTCCTTGTAAATTGACATGCATTCTAAGACAACCACAAGACTAAAGAAGGATTTTTCAGTTAGTTTGGGGAGAAGTTCTTGCTTTTCAAGGGAACTGTTTTAATTGTGCAGAACTCTTATACCTCACACTGTTCTTTGGCCTACACTGTTTACTGAAAATGTGTAGGAAGGACTACTTACAATGCCTTTGTTTCTAATGTTAGGCTCAAAAGTGTACTTGGAGTGGTTTAAGGATCCCTCAATTCCTAGGGAAGCAAGATCAGCAGCTAATCTGTCCATTGGCTGGACATTGAATCTTTTTATTTATAGAATCTGGATTTTTTTTTTTTTTTTAGTAGGCATCAAGGAAGCATCAGGTAATATTTCTGAGATGCAGTAGTAATTTTCCTGCCTTCTCATGTCATTGACTAATCCTTTTTCTTGTTTTCTTTCAGGCTTCCAAGATACCACGGAATTGTTGCCCACTTCTTGTATTTGTGAATCCAAAAAGTGGTGGTCTAAAAGGTGGAGATCTGCTGTACAGTTTTAGAAAGCTGCTAAACCCACATCAAGTCTTCGAACTTACCAATGGGGGCCCACTGCCTGGGTAAGTCATCATGGGTTTTGGGGGTTTTTTTTATTTACATTGTTTTGTTATTTTTTAAAAGAGTAGACTAGATTCACTTATTTTGAAGGTGTAAATGGCTTCTGTTCTGTGCCTGAAGACCAGGGCAGATGGATCATTTCCTTCTGACTGTTCTTACTGTGAGAACATATTTATGGGGTTCTCTAAAGAAAAGAGAATAGAGTAGTTCCTGATATATTTACTTCTGTCAAATCTAGCAGAGTCTGGCCCTGGGAAAGTCATATGCACTTCACAGTAGCATATATTTAATAACTATTGAAAATAAATAGATTATATATTTGAATGGAGATGGAAAGAGAAATGTGACATTTCCTGATGAGGGTGAATTTTTACTTTTATTTCTTCTGATGTTTCATGGGAACTACCAGGAATGTATAATAAAATTTTCTATTTTGACTCTTGAAACTTGGCCACAGTTGCAGAATCAGGATCTGCCTGATCACAGCTGCAACGTTTCTACAAGGAACAGAACATAATGTGCTTGTAGGAAGACAGGAACTGATGACTTGATTTAATGAAGCCTGCTTTGTTACAGCTTTATAAAACTGAAAGCGATGGTTGTAGCCTATTCCTCATCCTTCCATACTACTTTAATAAAAAACTTGTCATGACAAGATCTTCAGAACAAAAGCTTTGTGGGAAAAATGCAGCTTATATAGGCAACAAGATAACAAGCTACACAAACCAATTTTTCTGTCAGAACTATGTTATTCTGTTGTCTTTTCAATGCACTTCAAGCTGCAACTTCAATAGCCAGTTCATTTTGTTTTGGCTTTGGAATCTTTCTGCAGTGTTATGGCAAAATGCTCCCACTTGTTTATTGCTTCTTGTGCAATGGGAAATAACAATTCATTTGCATGATATGTTGGTATGTAGGATGAAAAGCCACAAAAGGTAAGCATCATCAGGAAAACAGTACTATGAAGAAGAAAATGTACTGTGATTCCTATGACTAAGTACAAAAACACCACCAATAATCAACATCTCCTGTAGGATTTAGAGTTATAGATGTTCACGTGACTAGTTAGGTCTCTGTGCCCTTGAAAAATGAAGTGATTAAGCATTTAGTTCTGTCTGTGAAGAATCTTCAAGGAATATGGTTTTCACTCTTTTTAAAATTATCTTTCTCACAACTCTTTTTAAAATTATCTTTATCACAACTTCATATTTTTCCATTCACTTTGTTGAATTTGATCCAGAAACTGCTGGTAAAGGGGCACGGACAGAAATCCAGTAATACTGGTGTTGTTTTAAATAGCATATTGGGACTTTGCATTTCCTGTATTCCATTGTAACTTTTCTTTCCCCCTATGCTTTGTTTCACAATGGAGGTTTCACACGTTCTCCAAAGTCCCCTCCTTCCGAGTGCTGGTGTGCGGAGGGGATGGCACCGTTGGCTGGGTCCTTGGTGCACTTGAGGAGATCAGGCACAAGCTGGTGTGCTCAGAGCCCTCAGTTGCCATCTTACCTTTAGGAACAGGTGAGAATCACAGCAAGAACCATTCTTCTGCTGAGTACAGAAGCCCTCTGGAAAGTTTTATCTTTACGTCTCTGACACAGGACTTAGTTTTGCAGCCAAGATGCTGTGAGATTGAGTTCTGGCTGGTGCTGGAAAGTAAACACCAGTATCAGCTTTTCAAGGAAATGTCAGTCATGCTTTCAGAAAAACAGCATCAGGAAAAAGAAGTCAGCAGGAGTGTTGATATGTGTGGGTGAGTAGGCAGGATTTGGGAAGGCAAATTATTCTCCTGACAACCACAGGTGCATCAGCCATTGCTGTAAGACAGCAAACTCAGTTGCCCCCTGGTGTCTCAACTCCGTTACAGGTTTTTCTACCACTTTTTGTGGAAATGCTCCAGTGTGTCTGTATGCAATGGTAAGCACATGTGCAGACACAACATAGATTTTTTTTTTTCTGCTAGTTAACTCTTCCTTCCAAATGAACTAATTTTGTGACTTGATTGGAGCACCTTAGTGCAGTGCGATTTGTAAAACAGGGCTGATGCACTGATTGTGAAACATGGTCATGTTTTGGGGTTCTTCACTCTTGCCCAGGTAATGACTTGGGAAGGGTCTTGCGCTGGGGAGCTGGCTACAGTGGGGAGGACCCATACTCCATTTTGGTTTCTGTGGATGAGGCCGATGATGTTCTTATGGATCGCTGGACTATCCTTTTGGATGCTGAAGAGCCAGCTGAAGGTGCAGAAGATGGCATTGTGGAACCTGAGCCTCCCAAGGTAAGCTGAGCACCATTTGGGTGTGATTTTTAGGAACTGCTATTCTAGTGAAAATCACAGAGGATGGGTATTAACATAGTTTAATTTTTACTGCTTACTTGTCTTTGTGCCTGGGCCTTACTGAGCTGTTTCCTAGTGAATACAGCATACATCTGGACCTAGTGTTTCGGGTTTGGCAGGGCTAGTTGACTGCAGAGCACGTTTTGTAGCTGTTTAGCAAAAAGTGTCTGATAGAGGATTAATTCACATGGCAGTGGCATTCCTATTTACTTCAGCTGGAAAGAAAATTATTTCTCAAATAAGAAAAGGCTTTAGAAGAAATGCCAAAACACTTTCCAAAACACTTGTAAAACTGGAGTGTCAACCAAAAACACTCCCTTCTCCAAAAGCTACTCTCATCTTTCCTTTCACTGTTTAAGAAATTACTAGGAGTTGCTAGCATATACAGGAGGTAAATCCTTGTCATCTTACCGTTATTGTGTGCCTGTATATGTGCCATCTGTTATTTCTATTTTTTTTTTTTTAATGAAAAGTTATTGTCAGTTGGTCCATATGAGCTTGTTTTTGTTTAGGAAATAAAAATGTTGATTTTAGATGGTGATTTTGGAGCTGTATGTAATCTTTTCAAATTAAAGGAAGAAATTGGACAAGGGGCATGCAAAAAAGTAGGAATTCGTAACAATGGTGGCAATTGTCCAAGATTTTAGTTTGGTCACTGGAAAATCCTAGGCATTATGAGTCAGTTGGAGGATTTAAGATGCTCAGGTTCCAGCTGCTTTTCACTTGGTGGAGACGGGCTTTTTTTCCCATGGTGCCTAATCTGCTTTTTAAAGGTGAAGGATGGAAGAGTAAGGCCTAGGATAAAAGAGCTATGGAATGAACTAGCATGCAAAGGAAGATTTAATGGAAGAAATAGTCAAAATCTATAGGAACTTGAGGTTGGCATATAGGGATGTAGTTAAAATGCAGCTGAATAGGTGAAGTCATGTTCTTCATTCATCTGGTGTAAGATGGTCGCCTTCCAAAGTAAGAAAGAGTGTCTTCCCAATGATGTAATATAAATCCATGGTTGATGCCAAAAATAACAGTGGCATTAGTGTTCAGCAGCTTGTGAAGTTATTGCATAGAATTGCTTTGAGAGGTTGAGTTGGTTTTATTTCTGCATTTGTTTTTCTTTCTGCCTTATTATGCTTGTTACTTTTAATTAAGAATAAATTTTGAAGTTTCTGATACTTTGGAAATAATGATTATGCATGTCAACAGTTGTTCATGTAGCTTTATTTTTAGTGCTGTGTTTCTGGAAAATGTTTTCCAGAATATGTCAAGATGCAAGTGACTTGGAAGAATCATCCGCAAAGCTTGCTTTTGTTGAAAAGCTTTGGAACTTCTTCATTTTTCATTTTTCAATGTAAGCAGGAAATTATACCTTTTATTTTCCTTTTGGTCAGATTGTACAGATGAACAATTACTGTGGTCTTGGCATTGATGCAGAATTGAGCTTGGACTTTCATCATGCTAGAGAAGAAGAACCAGGGAAATTTAATAGCAGGTAATCCTAGGGAAACCAGGTGTGAAGGTCAATTCTGTGGTATTGCATTACTTCCAATTTACACTACAACTGTTAATCTTAAATGCTACAGTTATACACTAATATTGCTAGTGGCAGAGCTGGGACAAGGAGGAATTAAGCTAGCCAGGAAGTCATAGACACAAAATTCCTCTGTTTTGTTAGTTTGGGTTTGGTTTGGGGTTTTTTTCCTCTTCCAAGATAGAGCACCAAAGCAGTTTTTGGAAATCATGTCATTGTTATTCAGTATTCTTAGTTTGGCAATAACTGCACTGTTGAGTTCAGTGAAATTTTGAGATAGTGGAAATAATTCTTGCTCAAAGCCTTTAGCAAGAGTGAGGGCAGTACTGCTACATGAGCAATAAGCGCTGTTCAGAAGTGTTCAGAATGTCTTCTGTACCTTTTCCAGTTTTGACTAGTGCTGTTGCAGCACCTGCATGCTGGTATTAAGGATACAAAACTCTCGGTATCTCAAGTGAGAATGTTATTAACATGTTGACAGAGACCTTCCTTCTCTCTGGCATGCATATCAAGCAATAATGGCATTTATTCTTCTTCCCATAATTACTGAAATTTATGAGCAAAAGAAATCACATCTATGTAATTAATCAGTAATTCCTTATAGAAACTGTTTTGGTTTGCTTTCCCCTATGTTTGTGATTAAACGCCTTCTAAATTGTCTCTTGGTTGCCAGAGTTTACAGCCAGTTACTATGCAGTGTTCAAACTGTAACTATTAAAAATATTCTCTGACCAGTTTTGAGTGCAATGATGTGTAATCTGACCCATTACAAGATGGGTCTCTCGTTACAGGCATTGCTCATGGTGCTTTTCTTAAAAACTGACTAATACAGTTGTTGATGTAAATATAGGTGGTTCCTGATACATAAGTTACTATTAGGCACTGGTTTGCATTTTCAATACACTTGACTGAAAGCATCTTAGGTAGTAAAATCAGGCAGTAAGTTTGTGTATGGCAGTGTCCATTCTAGTAGGTGAAACTTTTCTAGATGGACTTGTGCAGTTAATGTACAAGTTATGTTCATTCTTTCTTCAAAATATACTACTCTACGTTTGCAAAGCTGCAGCATTTGAAAAGATGCATCCTCTTCTTATTGTCACTGCATTTAAGGGATATACTTTGATTGCTATTGCCCTGTGTGCTTTTCGTCCCTGTCATCTTCATCTCGGTCATTTCCCGGTGTGCAGCATCCGTAGTGCAGTGGACGTCTTGGTATCATTCTTGCAGGGTGAACTTGCGGGAAATAAGAGAAATTTTTTTGTTGGTTTTTTTCAAAATCTGAAGGACTGTATACTTCTGAAAAGGAAACATGAAATAATGAATTGATACTGAGGTACATTTTTGCAGAAGCCAAAAGCTTGTACATGCTAACAGTGCTGACATATGATATTTACGTTTGCCTGTGAAAATGACTGCTAAAATAGTTGAATTTATGCTTCCCCATGAAAAGCAAGTGCACGCTTTTGTCAGTAATACTAGCTTTTTAAAAAATTATTTCTAATAATTTAACTAAAAATGGTATCTACTTAATGCAAGATGCAACAGCTGCTGGCAGGTGAACTGGCTACTCTTGAGTGCAGAACAGTAAGTTTCAGGTTGTGGCAACAGAAATTGCAGGTAGTCCTCAGAAGAAACATGGGCTTGAGAAGTTGCTCTTCTGAAGCAACACCTTAAACTGATAGATGTCCCAAAAGCTGTGTGCTCTCTGGCCTCATTTAGTAGTATCTTTATTACATGCTTTGGACTACTTACATTTAGCTAGCAGCTCAAAGTGCAGTGGTAACATCCCTGCAGGAATTCAACGCTGATCTTGCATTGCGGGGCAGATAAAAATAGTGTATATTGTGACATTGATGGTCTTTGCCTTGGTGAGTGCCAAACTATATGAGTTTTTTTTCACAGTGTAAAATTTAATGATAGGGCATCTGCCTTCATTCACAGAATCACAGAGTGGGTCAGGTTGGAAGAGATTGCAGTGGGTTATCTGGTCCAATCTCCCTTCTCAAACAGGGTCATCCCAGAGCACTTGGCACAGGATTGCATTCCAGATGGTTCTTGATTTCTCCAGTGAGGGAGATTGCACACCCTCTCTCGACAATCTGTTCCAGTGCTTGATTACTCACACAGTAAAGAAATTCTTCCTTATGTTCAGGTTGAACTTCAGTTTCAGTGTCTCAGTTTCTGCCTGTTGCCTCTTGTCCTTGCTTGCTGCCTGGCTCTGTCTTCTTGACACTGTCCCTTCAGATACTTATAGACATTGATAAGGTTCCCTCTCCTCATGAAGCTGAACAGGCCCAACTCCCTCAGCCTTTCCTGGTTAAGAGATGCTCCAGTCCCTTAATCATCTTTTTTGCCCTCCACTGGGTCCACTCCAGGAGCATCATGTCTCTCTTGTACTGAGGAGCCAGAACTGGACACAGACTGAAGATGTACCTCACCAGGGCTGAACAGAGGGGCAGGATCACCTCCCTCGACTTGCTGGCGATGCTCTTCCTAATGCACTCAGGATCCAATTCGTCTCTTGGCCCCCAGGACACACTGCTGGCTCATGGACAGTTGTCCATGACAGTTTGTTGTCCATCAGAACCCCCAGGTCCTTCTCCTCAGAGCTGCTTTCCAGCAGATTGTCCCCAGCCTGTGCTGGTTCGTGGGATTATTTCTCCCTAGGTGCAGGACTTTCCCTTTGCTCTTTGTTGAATTTCAGATAGTTTCTCTCTGCCCATCTCCTCAGCCTGTCAAGGTCTCTCTGAATGGCTGTAGAGCTGTCTAAGATATCAACCACTCGCCCCAGTTTTGTGTTATCAGTGAACTTGCTGAGGAGGCATCTGGCTCTTCATCCAAGTCATTCCCATAGAACCCTGGAGTAGTCTTTAAGATTGCATACTACAGAAGAGATCACATCTTGTTTGTACCATCCAAAATGGTAGGAGATTGCTGTGACAAGCAGTTTCCTAAATGTGAGGTTTGGGAGAATATTTTATGCAATTTAATGCAAGTTTAGACTTATTTTACAGAGATATATAACTGTTCTGCAGTTAGGGCACTGTGAAGTATTCCTTGAGTTTCTGAAGGCTTCCTTCTTGATGCAACAAAAATTAATACTTCTTGGGGATATTGCATGTGTTGTGTTTCCTACTGATATTCCAGTATTTTTCAGTTGTGTCCAAATTAGACAAAACCTGGAATAGCATAGACACATCTTGCATGGAGCAGAAGTGTATGTTAAATGGTGTTACATGACGTACCTTTAATTTAGTGCTATTTTAAACTGTTAGGACATAGGACTAATCATTCCCAATGTAATAATTTAAGGTGACTGAAAAGTCTGAAAGTCTCTGTCTGAAGACTCAGCTGTAACCTGCACTGGTTGTCTTCCCTACTTCAATGTCTATGATATTTCGACATAATGCTAGAGAGATT
Organism: Acrocephalus scirpaceus scirpaceus; assembly: GCA_910950805.1. Taxonomy (NCBI): domain Eukaryota; kingdom Metazoa; phylum Chordata; class Aves; order Passeriformes; family Sylviidae; genus Acrocephalus; species Acrocephalus scirpaceus. The sequence goes on from OU383776.1 coordinate 44,111,810, forward strand.
TTGCAGAGTTGAATTCCAATGACACCCATGTAGGGTGAAATAATGGAAATTTATGCTTTTTATTTTAAGGTTGTCTTGAAGGCCATGTATCCAAAGGTTTCCATTATAGAAGAAAATAGTCTGTGTGTTTAACTAACTTTTGTTTATGTTATTCTAAAATATTTTGCCATTTCTAGGGCTGTTACAAAAATCTTCCTCCTATTTTTTATTCTAAATTTAGAGATGTTAAGAGCTCTGTCACAAGTTGAGATTACTAAGCCTGTTTTAAGTTTCTGCAGCTAAGTATATTTCCAATTAATTAGGAATGTGTAAAGCAAAGATTTTCAAAATTTTTTTGCTGTAAGTATTGTAGCATTGCATGAAAAAACAATTTAAACTGGATCAGGACAATCTCTAAGTCTTAATCAAAAATGTAATCTTCCAGCTCAGGAGTTTACCTTTCAAAGAGGCATTGTATTCAGGCAATGCTTCAAGAAGGGATGATTTTTCTGTAATAAAATTTCACAATCTGCACATGCCTCAACAGCAGAATCATCCCTTAAGTAAAGGTATGTAAAGTAGCAGTTCATGGTTTATGCTTTGTTTCTGCAGTAAAGCTAGAATTTGAAATGGGTTTTGACTGAAAAACTCTTTAAACATACCTGCTAGAGGACAATAGTGGTATACATACAGGGAAGAGTGCTATGTCTGGCCTTACTTTTTATTAGAAGATGTTTGTCTGCTCCTAGGTTTCACAACAAGGGAGTTTACGTGAAAGTTGGGCTGCAGAAAATAAGTCACACTAGAAACCTTCACAAGGACATAAAGCTGCAAGTGGACCAGCAAGAGGTGGAGTTACCAAGTATAGAAGGACTCATTTTTATTAATATACCCAGGTAAAAAGAAGACAAAGGATCCCTTGTGGATGCATGCTGGACTGTGTGTGTAGAATTGCTGCTTGGTATTTGAGCATCGAAAGTCAAATGGTTAGGTAACAGGATCAAAGGCAATCAACCTGCAATCGACAATCAAACCAGCACACACTTTCTGACATGCTAGGGTTTGGGAACCAAAGCAGTTCCTGTAGTGAAGGCCAGATGGATTTCAGCCCTAAGTCCTACAGGTCAATATACATGGAGTGTGTGATGCAGCCTGGGTTGCCATGGAAGACCACAGTTCAGATACCTTTACAGGCCTGTGAGTGCTTCCTTGACACCTGCAGGGAGCTAGAGTAACTGTTGCGGAAGCTAAATCCACAGGAGATCTGGCTTCCTTACATACGATGTTGATAGAGGCCATACTATTATTTTTTCAAGTACTGTCCTGTCTTAAACAACCTGTGTCTCTTTACATTTTAGTATGAAAATGTTTTATTCAAATACTTCTTTTTATATGTATACACATGTGTAGCATTGTGCTTTTACACACATGCACATACATTGCACATGTACACACATGTACACAAATATACATTGCACATGAGAGCTGGGGAGAAGAAAAGATCCCAATTGAGTGATGAGTAGTTCATGTGCCAAAACAATAAGCAAGTGATTTGAGTAGGAAGGGTCAGTAATGCACAAAAAGCAGCATGGTTTAAATTGTCAGAAGCTTTTCAGAGGACTGAAGTGCATGAATATCTGCTTAACTACAAGTGCTTTTGGCCGTGAATGAAATCTCAATAATTGTTTTAGCTTTAGTTTCTCCTAAGTAACTTCTGTGAATGTTGTCAGACCAGTAAGAGCTATATTAAGTTCTTTAGTCTTCAAAGTTAAGGGTTAGTTTAGCTGTAACCTGTATTTCCCAGCAAACTAAAACTCTACAGAGTTACCTTCTTCCTATTTACACCTTTTATTTCCAAAGGAAACTATTTACTTCACTCCTTTCATGACTAAAAGATGTGATAAAAATTCTTTCAAGTTTTAGAAAAACAGTTCCTGCTTTTACAATGCAGGAAAACTGCTCCCTCCAGCTGGTGGGGGAGCAGAATGTGTAGCTTTTGAAGCCTGAGAAACCAGCCACCCTTAGCAGGGCGCCATGTAGTGTGCCCAGGGGCAGACCACAGGTCCACAGGTGGTCACTTGTGTGCTCTCCACACAGCTGGGGCTCTGGAGCCGACCTGTGGGGGTCTGAGAGTGACAACCGCTTTGAGAAACCACGCATCGATGACGGCCTGCTGGAAGTGGTTGGTGTGACTGGTGTCGTTCACATGGTGAGTTGGCATCCTAGTAAGCACAGAAGAAACACATTTTTATGGGACTGGCTTATTTCTGTAACAAACAGTGCACTGCAAGTGCATGGTCCTAAAAATTACACCTCTTTGTTAAGGTTGGGTAAGAAGAAGTAATAGAAATTGAGAACTTGTTAAAATTCCACGGGGAAATGCTTCATAACTTAACTAGACTTTAAACCAAATAGAGAAACATACATAAATGTGTGTGTGTGTATATATATATATATAAATGCAATGTATATATATAAAATAAATACCAAAAAAAAAAAGTATTATGGAATGCACTAGCTTTCTCATAACAGGCATCATGGTGTCCAAATGGAACGGTTCATGGGATGAAAACAAGATTCTATTCTAATATTACAAAAATATGCACCCTTCACCTAGTGTATTTGCAAACTCTTGTCACCTCATCACAATCATACTGGAGATTCCATCAAGACAGGTTGCTTTATAATCATCTGCCACAGGCTTTCCAACACCTGTCACTGAGAATTTGATACTTGCTGCTTTTGATTTGAATGCTACATCAAGCAGGTGGCATGCTGTTCTGCAAAGAATATTATGACTCAACTCATGCAATTCTTTTTTTAATTCTTTCATGTATTACATATTTTTACAATGGTCTGCTATTAGTAAATCAGTCCTGTGGGATGGTAGGTTATTTTTTTCTTTATATCTTACCACTGTTTAAAGAAATCTGCTGCTGAAAAATATGTGGTCATGTAATGAGAGATAACTAATCCATAAAACCACCAAAAATGGAAAGATGGATGCTTAAATATTGTGGAGTTCAATCTTTGGTGTTGGTCAACTTTATTTTATAATTTTGATCTTCTAAAATACTAAAGAGTTGTTTTGGTAGAGATCCTTAAATCTTTTGTGAAAGTAGAAACAGCTTTGGAGTATAAATGTTAACAAACCTGTGCTTTGGGTTTGTGATATTAAGGTTTTTACTCCCATTTTTGGTTTCTGCTCGCCTTCCCCAAGAGTATGTGTAGCAGTAAAGTTCACTTCACTTCACTTCTGTAGTTAACTCTAAAAGTTAACTCAGCTGTTAAGTTGTAGTTGAGTATGTGTATAAGAAGTTCAGTGGTTTTGTATGTATGTATTTCTGTAGCTATATGAAGTTGAGTTTGGAAAAACTCTCTCTGATTAATAAACTGCTTTTCGACTTTGGAATTTCACATGTGCTGAAGTATGTGTGTATAATTAGGTGGTTTTAGAAGTATTTACTGTGTTACCGAGGGGGAAGCCAAAGCAAGCAAGTCCTTTGTGAATGTATGCTTCTTGGCCAATCTGTTGCGTACTAACAGCTTTGCTTTGGAGTTGTTTTGCCTCCTGCAGCCTGCAGGGGTATCCGAGTTTTCCTTCCTGGACTAGCTGAAATAATTAATGCTAGGGCAGAAAAGGCATCCTAGTTTTGCCTACACAGTTTTTTAGCCGAAACTTAAAATGTCAGGTGAGAATAAAATAATATCCACATACTTTAATTACAGCTAGTATTTGTACTTCTTGTTAGTTGGAGTGATTGATATCCTGGCTTTTATTCCCTGACAGGGTCAAGTCCAAGGTGGTTTTCGATCAGGAATCCGCATAGCCCAAGGCTCATATTTCCGTGTAACACTCTTAAAGCCAATTCCAGTTCAAGTTGATGGAGAGCCCTGGATTCAGGCCCCTGGCCAGATTATAATTTCTGCTGCAGGACCAAAGGTACTGGGTGTAGGTTTCTCTTAGCAATTTGACTTCGTTCCTGCACTGGATGTTACCATATTATCTTGCTTGTCTGTGTTCTGATGCTTAACCCTAAAGGAGCTGCTTAGCACTGTCCGGTAACTGACATAGCAATTTCTAAAGAGGATGGTTTGAAGACTCTCTCCAGTGGCTCAGATGAGGCTCATGTTAAAAAAAACAGTCCTTGAGCTTTGGCTTAGTGACTCAAGTTTTCCTCTGTATGGAGATCTGCAGGCAGTGCTTCTTTTCTTGAAGCAGGGCAGTTACAGAACACCATGGTAGTAGTGCAGTGTGCAAGGTAGAAATTAGTTTGCTGGAGAAGGGAAGGTCTGTCAGACAGTAGTAGCAAAGGAGAAAAATGAATAAGAGAGAGCAGGGTCTGTGAAAAAGAGACTCGAGTTATCAGTGTCTGTTTTTTCTTGATTATCTCCATGTGTACATAAAAGACAGCATCAGCTCCCTAAGACTTTAACTTCTCTATTGACTTTGAAATTGTGAAATAAACATTTTGCAGTAGGTGACTGTGGTGCACACCAGTCTGCACATTTGCCTGCTACTTTAAGGATGGCTTTTCAACTCAGAGACATTTGCTGCTATAGGCAAGAAGATATGTAGCTGTACTGGGAGGGTTATCAGAATAATTGCCCTTGCTGAAGAGAAGTGAGTGAAAGAGAGGGTCATACCTCAGAGTTTCAGAATATGTCAAAATTTTGTTCTTTTCATGAGAAACAGTGGGAGGGTAATGGAAAAAGAGAGAGAGAGAGCAAACTTAACTTGTCCTTCAGTGAGAAACATTTCTCCTTCTACCAGGTTACTGACTAGTTATCTCTATATGGATGTGTATATATATGTCTGTACAGAAATATATATGCACACACATACATAAACCTAACATGTATATGTTTATATAAAAACAGCTGTAAATCCTATAGCTTTACAAGGATAGGTGCACCAGATAGTTGTGTATTTAAATGTTTTTCTGTTGAAGTTCAGCTTTTTACTTGGTTATTAGATCAGCTTAGACTTGGTCTTCTATCAGCTTATTGATGACTACATATATTTTAACACCTTCTTTTACATTTTTCAATTTTAGGTCCATATGTTGAAAAAATCCAAGCAGAAGCAGAAAAAAACTGGAAGCCTGAAAGAGATGAAAGTGGATGTCAGTATCTGAAGGAGGACTTCATAGGTCTTCACACCTATGGTAGATACCACTCTTGTCCAGTAAAACCAAGTGCAGACTCGTCATGAAGTCATGAAGAGTGTTGCCAATGAGCGTGCCTTTCATTACATTTGGATAGTAATGGGTTCTTCTTTGTCTTTCAAAGATAGTACCTCATTGCCACAAATAACTATTATGTACCACTTGTCTCATCTGAAATGTTTACTTGGGGTTGCTTTTCTGTAAGCTGTTTCCCAGCCAAACAGAGATTCCAAGATACTGAGATTTCTGTATTTGCCTTCACAAAATTTCCTTCCTTCCTCCCAGTTCTTCTTAAGGAAATAATTTCATAGATAATTTTTTAATTGTTCTATAACTATGTTTCTTTAAATCAATGCTCACAATAGCATCCTAACCAAAATAAGACAAAAACATGAGCTTCTGAGAATTCCTTAGATGAGTCCAAACAGCACAGCTGAGACAGTACAAGTGTAAAGAGAAAAACACAAAACACAGGAGAGATTATTTCTGTAAAAGGATCCCACACACTGGGCAGAGAGAAAGTGCTAGTACAGTTGAGTCAAAATATTTCAGAGCATTTACTTCAACATTTGGACAGAATGAATGAAGGGGAAACAGCCTGTACAGCAATTTTTCAACTGTAGCTTAGTTTCTCATTATTCAGCCAAAGCCTGTTTTAACAGGCATTTGAATTTCATCAGTTACAACTCTCAAAACAAAAAAGGAACAAGAATACCCAAGGCAACAGTATGTTATACCAATTCTTTTCTATCACTGAAACCATTATCTTTGACATCAGACTTTTTTGTCTTGACTTTTACTTGTGTTGTTTAATTTTACTGTAATATAACAGCAAGCTCAAGAATCATCCTTAATTAGGTTAAAAGAAGTACTACTTAGTGTGCAATTAAGTCGTATGTTCAAGCTGAACTGATGTACAGCATCGCTTTGCTAAGGAGCCTTAGCAGCTATTGAAGCCTGTAGTGTGCATGTAGCATGCTCTAGGCTTCAAATAACTGGGAATATGAGAGGCATAATGAAAATTCACTTACCTCATCAGGCTTCTCAAGTCTTTTTGGGTTTTGTTATTAGATGTGGGCCCAGAGACGCAGTGACTGTCTTTTCTCACTTGGATGAGTGTGTGCTCTTCAGAGGCTGTTTCTCCATCAGTTCCTGTGAGGCAAGACCACCTCTCTGTGTTTACCCATCTGCTGAAGCTGTGGGGATCCAGTACTTTTCAGCTTTGTGCTGGATACTGGTGCTGGAGCAGCCGTGCTGGTCCTGCCATACACTATCTGTATCTGTTATCCATGGCTGTAGTCACGTTGTTCTTCACCCATATCTCTGCTGTCTCATCTCACTGTGGTTCCCCAGGGACTGAACCTTTCACATTTTGCCAACATCATACACAAAGGGCTCTGTGAGCCACTTGTGGGTGGGGGGTGGGGCCTGCAAAGTTTTGCCATTTGTATGCTTCTGCTGCTTGGAGCTGCTTAAGTCACATTGGCTAGAGCCCAGTTAGCCACATTGTGGGCTTACTTGTCCTCTGTTGCATAGTAATAACTATTTCAGCTGTGGGTGGCATGAATTCATCACTTGAGTGTCAGCCTTAGGAACATTCCTCTTGCCAGTGTGTCCAGAAAAACATCTCTAGCTGCTTCGGGGGATTTAAGTGTAACTTTGAAATACGCAAAAGCTGTTTTGTGATGGAGCCAGTTACGTCCTGAGGCAGTTCTTGCTGGGTCTTGTTGATGACTCTCAGCACTGTGCCAGCTTCAGTAACAGCTGAGGATTACATGTGCTTCCTACTTTCCAGTCAAGGTACAACAAGGGTGTGAATGTCATCTGTAGCAACAGAATTATGCAGTTAAAGCTATAAAGAGAGACAAAACAGCTATGGAAAATGGCAGATGCCTGAAGCTTCTCCTTTCAACCTAGTGATTCATCTCAGTTTTCTGGTAGAGATGCAGTTGGAGGAATGACTTCTGTTTTCAGTGAAATCTTTCCTTAATTGTTTAAATTCCTAATTTAAATTTGGGGATGTTCTTCAGGTCCCATGGTGTGGACTACAACTTAACTTTTATTCGACATGAAAACTAGATTCATGCTGTGAAGGAAATAGTTTGGATAGTACAGACCTAAAAGCCTTGTCTTCCTGATTGTTAAGCACAGGGTTGTCTCCTTTAGAACCTGGGCATGAGGGGTCAGTCAGCTGGACCTCTTCTGGCATCCTGGTACCAGCACTACGAGTAGGGATGATGGAGTGTTGTATTTCAGGATGTGCATTCTCTGAATGAAGCTCACAAATTAGAGAGGAAATCTGGAATAGGCTGCGGTCTCATAATTGTCCAGAAAGACAGAGAAACTGCTTTGGATCCTTGAGGCAGCAGAAAGAATGCATGGTTTACTTTCCAGTTTCTGACTCAGTAATGGAAGCTGGGCTTTTCATTAGGGAAAACGTGCATAAATTTTGAGATTGCTGGTACTTAAAATTGTCTTTTGCAGCCCAAATAAATAACCCTGTTTTTCCAGGCATATATAATCCTGCAGCATGTGGCTGACAGTGTTTCAAGTTCTTGGCTTGTTAAGGACCTGGCTGTCTCTCTTTTTGCTCTGTATCTGTTATCTGAAAGAACATGAAACTCACAGGTCACAATATTTTAATCAGAGGGCCCCTTGCTTTGGCATATTCTTCCTGCAGATTTCCCATTCCTGGAACTCTGTACAAGCCTGTTTTGAGACAGCATCATGGTAGGAAGGTGACACTAAAATATGAATGTAATCTCTTCCCAGCTTCCAGAGGGGGTCCTGGTGGAGGACAAGAAGGCTTTGAATTTTGTTTTTCCTTCCTTTTTCTTTTTTTTTCCAGAAACCAACTGCCATATATTTGAGCAGATGAGTGCCACACTGGAATGAAAACATAGCTTAAGAAAAACACACTTAGTGTGTAAGGCCTCCGTGCATCAAAAGATGATGCTTATTATGTTTTGATGACAAAACAGATTCCAGTTGAGATAGGAAACACGCTGTAAAGCTTTTAAAAAGAGAAACTCACTCATTAACCCCTCTATTAAGGGGAAACTATGTTCTAGTTTCAAGTTCTGTAAAGGCCATTATATCAAGAATATATGTATGTGTGTGTGTATTTTTTTTTCCTCACATTTTCATTGCATATGGTGTCTGAGAAGGCCTCATATTTTCTTCCATGGTATGCAAGGCCTGCATGAAGGAGGGGATAACTCTTTGCAGTTAATATGAAACATTTAGACTTAGCCTTTCCATTGGACATAATGATGCAGTACAATTTATGTGACAGTGGGCAGATAGATGATTCTCCCTACTGACTGTTTGAGTAGTATTGTGTGAGAACCTAGTGGTCACATGGCCAAGTACTTCAAATAACACAGCAACAAAGGTGTTGGGGAAGAGGCTCAGTTATGTCAAGACAGGTGTTAAGTAACATCAGGGACACAGGACCAGGAGCTGTAACTGTGGACAGGGAAGAGATGCGGGCTCTTTGCTATCCTGAGCACACTCCTTCATCCTCTCTCCACTGCCTTTTTACCTTGCCTATAAACCATGGCAGGCACCAATAGCACAACTAGCATCTCTCCTGAGGTACACTCTCCTGACCTCTTACTAGTGTCCTACTTAGGCATTGCCAGCACTGGGGAGAGAAAGGTCCTGAGAACCTGCTTCCTTTCAAATACCCCAATGTCACAGATAAGTGCAGGTGGTCAGTTAAAATCTATTTTGAAGGATAAATGCATTACCTCTGACTTGGATTAGTAGAACCAAAATTCAAAAGCTCATCCCTGAGATATAGGTGCTACTTCAGAAAATTTGCTGCTTTTTCCCCATGGCTTTTACCTTTGATTTGTACAGTTTAAATTGCTGGTGTTTTCACTGCCTTGATTTTTAGATGAAATGGTTATTTTGCCAAAAACCTTTTGTTTACATATGTGTATATATAGATACATATGTGTACATACATGTCCACATGCCCTTTTAAGAATACGCTTATTCTGTTTCCTTCCATGGTGCCTAATTATACAGCTTTTCCCCTATTACATTCTGATAGCACTCACTTCTGTATCTTTCTCTCACTGGTTTTGGACATGAGGCAGGACTTACACTTTCCAACAAAGACATGATGGCAATATAGTGAAAGCACAACTGTGTTTAGAGTACAGTCTCTGCATTTATGCAGTTTGAGCTCTGCTTCCTGTTTCTAGATTTTAGTCAAGTATCTGTGTGTCTAAAACCAATGGCAATGGCTATTCTAGCATTTTAAAAACTAGAAGTTGTCACTGCAAGACTTAGCTAAGGAACAAAACTAAATTACCTGCTACAGACAATTGTTGTAAGTCTTCACAATTACCTTCTTACAAATACTGTATGAATTTCACTTCTTCAAAGACCAAATAATGTACTTGATCTGAATATCAGCTGTTTTGAATTGCTCAGCATTTATGCATGCATGTGATTCTATAGCAGTCTGTTGGCATATAAATGTCATTATCAAATGAAACCTCTTTTTGTGGGAGGAGAAGGTAAGAGGAGCTGTTGTGACACTTAAAAGGGCTTACATTGAAGACCCAAAAGATTTGGTTGTATATGTATTTAATAATGTACCAACTGTAGGTATGCGCTGTCTTGCATAGTCTCCAGTCCATATTCCAGCAACAGTATTGGGGGCTCATTGGAGTTGTGCAGTGGCAGTACCACCTTCAGAGTACATCTTCATCTTTCTGCCAGGCTGCCCTCCTGCTCTTTGGGCCTAGCTCTGTACCAAAACTGGTAATGAAGGTCGGAGCATGTGCTGGTGAATGTGTGTGGAGAGTGGGGGAATGGAGTTCCTGCTCTGTATGCTGTTCTGTCATTTTGGCTTAGACTGTTCTTTAATTTCTACTTCTGTTTCTACTTTAGCCATCTAACAGCTGTGCAGGAAAGATCTGGCAACTATTTGCCTTGGATTCACCGGTGACAACATTGCCTCATTTTCAGGCTTCGATCTTATATGCATCAGAATATGTATAACTTCATTATACTTTTTGCACTTAACAGAAATAACAAGTTAGATAGGCACAGGGTGTGGCAAAATTGCAATTTTTGTACTTTTTTTGTAAATATGGGTGTGATTTTACAGATACAAAGATGCACTTTCAGATAACAATGAGAACAAGTTTGTAAAATACAGTTGTTAGTAGTTTCTCTGGCTGCAGTGTTCCTGATCCCCATCCATGTCAAACACTGTGTTCTCCTTGAAAGCCTGCTTGGGCATAGAGATTGCTTCTCACATTGCAGAATGTATTTATAGCTGACTGACTGAAAGTTCATGTACATTTCTGAGCAAATTTGCTGCTATTCTAAGTTTTAGGTTTTATTAGACTGCTTCTATGCATAAAATGCATAAAATAATGTCAAGTTTTATTTATGTCAACACTTACTGATATGGCACTTAGTTGTAGGAGACATGCAGCCCAAAGCCTTCATTCCTTTTGCTATTTAATGGTTTTGTTTTGTTGTTGTTGTTGGTTTTTTTAGCAGTGTAGGCATTGTATGTGTGGAGTGCAGTGAAATAAATGCAAATTACTAACCTTAACCTGCAGTTAGAGCAATAGTTTCAATGTTTATAGGACAATGACTATTGATTGTAAACCCGTACATGTTCACTAAAACAGTGCACTCTTTGTGTGTTTTGGAAGCATTGTTTCTGCTTACCATGGTAATTAATGGAATAGTTCCCTTCTGGTTTTAGAGTCCTGGTTATGTTGCTTTGGAGAGATTTCAGTGTGGGTTATGGCTTCTCTGCCATGGAGAGGGCAGAATTTGTACTAATAAAAATGTGTTATACTGAACACATGTTTTCTGAAAGAGTGACTTTATTTTTTGTGAAGATAATTTATGAGAAGGCTTTGTAGCAGATCAGTGCTGAACAAGTTAAGTATTGAAATAAACATTTGCAGATATTAAAGATGTATCCCAAAGCAAAGTATTTTTTAATAGGGCAGTGCTAGTGGTCTAATTATCCCTCTGAGCTCTTCTGGCAGCATACCCATTTAGCATGTCACTCTGCACTGGTCAAGTGTGTTATTTAGGGGACAACCAGATTTCAGATGATATGGTTTCATTTATATTGTGCGTAAGTATCCCTATTATACCTCTGGCAGCAACTCCCAATATAAACATCAGCCATACAAGGCAGAGCTTCTTCCCCATACAGATCACTGCAGGTTGAAGAGCAGAGAGCCTGTCCTTGTGCTTGACTGCAGAAAGGGTTTAAGTCTGGTGACTATCTGGCACTTACAGTTCTTTCTCTCATCATCACAGAGTGAGCCACACAAGCTATTTTGCTTTCTGAAGGCAAGCAGGCACAAATCAAAAGTGCCCAAATCAAATCTAACACCTTGTCTCAACATGGCATCCCTTTCTTAGTGCTGCTTATCTTGCCAAATTGGGTAGCAAGAGGTGCTTGAAGTATTATTGAGTATTTACTGTATAATTTTGGGTGCTTATAAAGCCTTCACTGCTGTTTTAAAGCAAAATTTGGGGATCTGTAGCATAGCAATAGCTGCATAACTCTAGCACTCCAAACATGCCCAAAGCAAGTTATCCTTGTGATAGTTTAGTTAGTAATGCTGTAGCTAGCAGCAGTCAGTATCTTGAAGCTACAAGTTCTGAGTATTGGAAGACATCTCTGCTTTGAATGCAAACCATTCGTTTGTAATTCACTATAGATTTCAGTGTCTCTCCTACTTATGAATGACTGATGACATCTTAATTCTTCTCAAACTGTAACTTAACTATTGCTTAAATTACTGGTTTTCACCTTTAATTATTTAAATCACCCAATTTACACACTTATATGAATGCTGTTTTATTTTCAGGATACTCTTAAGGTGTCTCATAACATTTCTTGTGAATGTTCTAATACATCGGTAATAAAGAATCCTGAACCAATAAACTAATGTAAGCTGACAAGTTACTGTCTCGTGCTTATTCTTTGTGCATTTGCCTAATTCTCAGAAAAAAAAAAAAGGCCTAAGTATAAGCATTAAAGTGATTGGAAACTGTTTCCACCCTCTGTGCCTCAAACCAGTAATGCTTTATCACACACTTGTGGATTGGTCTCAAAAACTAGCTTTTAATGACGTACCTTGCTTCTCAATGTCTGCCTTGCAAACAACACATCACTATATTGTGGTAACTTGTCTACAGGCAACATACCTAGTGTACTAACAGATTTTTTAAAATGTAATTTATAAAAGATGGACTTTTTCTCTTATATTTAAACATCTGTTCATCCTTGGGTTCTGTTCTTAGAACAATTCTGTGTATATTTTGCAATACGTGTTTTGTGTTTGATTGTACCTTTTGCACCAATATGAAATATTGTGCTCTAAGTATTATTTACAAGTTCCAGAGATCTGTAACTAGAATTTGCTGTGAAAAATACAACATCTCTTGTACCCTAGATGCTTGTGGAGTAGTTATGCTTTAAATTAAAATAGCGGAATACACTTCTGCAGAAACAAACATAGTTTATCTCAGCTGGGCACTGCTTTTGTAGGAATTCTGTAGCCTTGCTGTTTGATATTGGGTCACGCCCTGTGAAAGGGTGGCTGTGTTCTAACAATGTGATTTCATATGTTTTCATTTGTGAGACAACATGTATTTGATGCCTGCAACATTCAAGCACCCACCTCTAGAACCTTCTGTGCATAGTACTGTAATTGGTAAAGTCTTTCTATGATAGGACCACAGTGTGTTTAAGCATTTCTGGTGTTTTGAGGTACTTTAATGATGATCCAGATTTTCCAAGGTATTTTTGTACAATTCGTTGCCCTGTTTGCACTTCTCTAGGAACACATGACCTGGTGTTTTCAGGCTGTGAGCAACAGGTGCACGCATAGCCTTGTGCTTTGCTCAGGTGAGCAGTGGTGGACCTGGTGTGCACAACTCAAGGGCCAGACCTCATGGACCTTGTCTTGGAGGGACTCAGCTGGGACAAGTGGAAGGGCTGTCCAGTGAGCCAGGCCCAGCTGGAAACTGTCCCACTGTGGGGGACAGCTCACTCCTCCCTTGGAGATTATAAGGTCTGCCTTTCATGGCAGGGAGTGGTCCATCAGCTGGACACCTCCACTTGGGATGTCCCTGCTGCAGTAACCTTGCCTGTGGCAAAAAGACATTGGTTCTCCCTGCTCTGTTCAACAATTGACTGCAGAACTGAGGCCTTGCTTATGCCACAACACATCTGGACAAACTTTACTGTTCCTTGCTGGACTGCAAATCAACAAGCTCTGAAGCAGCTACAATTACATTTAAAAACCATACATGGAAAACCTCAGTTTGGGTTTATAGTTCTGGGAAAAGAGTGGAAGCAAACAAAACACTGACCTTCACAAGGAGAAAAGAAAAAAACAAACCACAGATCATCCAAACCTGAAACGAATTTTATCACTTCCCTCCTCTGGGCTGAGAGAACAGCAAGAGGACTACAAAAATTGCCAGCAGTCCCTCCCTGCCCAAGGGTTGTGCCTTGCAATCTGGCTATACCGCCTTCTCATCAAGGGGAACTTGTGTCTGAGTTCATGATAAATCCTAGCTTAACTTCGGTGTGGATTTTTCAGTTAGATAATACTCTTTGAAGCACAGCTAAACAAAAAAACCTTTTAGGTAAATAATAAGTCACAAGAAAATTAAATTTAAGGGTTGATGGAATCATTTGGGACATCAAATTGATCATCAGATGAGAGCTTTGGGTCCTGAAATAGATGCTTTCTTGTTGTGAACAACTGTAGCACCTGTGATCCCTCCTGCCAGGGCTGAATAACTCAATGTTGGAACACGCAGCGGTGGTGGCATCATCATCTTGAAAACAAATCTGTGCAGACAGAGCACTGCCTGTGCAGGTGCCCACATACAGGCAAGCAGCCATGACATAAGTAATACAAATGGGTCAAACCTGTGCCTCCTCATCAACTAATGAGGCTCAATATTTACTCCTGAATGAATGTCTGTCTGTCACAATTTCCCGAGACTTCTCTTATTAGCTGGCACCATACCGCCTTGATCTATCCAGCAGCTGGCTTTCAGGTTCTGGAAACCAAAAATTTCAGCCTAAAAGTCTACTAGGGAATCACAGAAAAAGAGAGAGGGAGGGGAAAACTGAGAGCAACAAAATGGTTATAGACAGCAAATACAGCAAAATGGTTAGAGAGGTAGAACAGCCTGCATGGATGAGGCACAGAGTCTGCCCAGACAAGTGCTCTGACCAAAAGCCTGCTGACTTAATGCAGGGCCCTTGTAATTGGAGACAGGGTCGGGGTCAGAGTAGGCATCAGAAAACATACACAGTGAAATGGCACACAAACAACACCTCACTCCACACTGGAAAATGAGGTAGGGATAACCTCTGTCACCTTCAGGGCTTCCCTCAGCCAACCTGTGTTGTTAATCAGTGATGGTTTACCATAATTAGCCACTCTCACAGGCAAGCACTGGCACCTCTGCTGGAACAGTGCCCTCCAGTGTGTGCCAGATAACTATGAGGCTGCTGTCAGTCCAGTATTTCTGGGGATGCTGCTCACAACTCCACTAATTTGCACACTGTTTTGAGGTCAGTACTTCCTGGTTCAAAGAAGCTTTCCTTCCCGCAATTCCCAAAGTACAAGCAGCTCAGAAGGCACAAAACATTCCCAGCCCCAAGGATGTGTGGACCTTGCCAGTCCTGCTTCAAACTGGCTAAGTTGAACAAGTTAATCCAGTCACATGGTCACTATACAGCCTTACATCGAAGGTCCTGCTCCCATATCTTTCTGTCATACAGGAATGGCTTGGTGTGCTCTGATGCAGCAGCCTCCCCTGCAAAACATGGAGCAGAACTGATAGGAAGTCTTCTATGACTGACTCTCAATCTCATAAGCCACAGTCCCCACAGGCAAACCCCAACACCTCCAGTCCAGAAAAAACTTATGGAGGCTGAGGTCGCCATCTGACAGAGTCTCAGCATGTCTGCAACAAAGGTGTGGAAATGGTACTCATCTAGGGCATACCAGAATTGAAGAGACTCCATCAGAACTGTTAGAGAAAGGAGACTGCTTCCGTTGACTGGGTGGCACATTTTTCTTCTGCACTCTCCCACTTCAGCTTCCCAGTCTTTGGCCCCTGCAAGCACCCTCCTCTTCTTAACTCCTCATCAGCCATTCCCATCATAGGACTTGTCATTGCTCCTGTATTACTGCTGTCTACAATGGCTTGTCATATTTGCTCTCCTCCAGAAACATTTAACACCTTTTTCAGGCTTCTTTGGGCTACAGGTGAACATTTTGAGGATTTTTTTCAGTCTTTTAAAGTTTGTAACTGTGGTGTGTCACCAGTTCTCATCATAAACTTAAACCTACATCCTGCTAAAACCTGTCCAAGATCTCAGTTGTATCTGTCTGTTAGAGGGAGCTGCCTGAATTTCTGTTAATTATAAATATCCTTCCAGGTGTCTGCCAAGTTTTATGAGTGTTGGCACAAAAATAAAGCAGTGTCAATAAAGTACCATGCTACTAAAACAGGGACTTTAGTTGTGGCAATTCTTTTTTAATATAAATACAGACATTTGCTGCTGGGCACAGACCGCTTCATGATTTTCCTGGCTAGTTAACTCACTGTTAAACTGGAGGTTGCTGCCCTCTTGCTTTCTTACTGAGGATAGCAAAACCCTCCCCTGACTTTGGAAAGGCTTTCAGGAACGGCCCAGACTCTATTGCTGTGGTTTAAAAATTATTTTAAGAGAAACAGTGTGCTGTATTTATGATGTTTATGCTTTAACTATTTGGTTCATGGATTTTAAAAGTTTGTTCCACCTTTCTTTAAGTAATTCTTCTCTGAAATTATAATCAGTTTGGGGAAGAAAACAAATGGCAGTATGGTGGAGTACTGAGGACACAGGTTTCTAAGACTGCTCTCCCAAAGTTGCTGAGAACTGTGTTGCCAGCAGGTCTTGCTGGGTCTCGTTGAGCAGTGAGGTGGCCCAGCCCATGGAGCAGCAGGCAGCATTGCTGGGAGGAGTGGCAGAAAGGTGTGGGGTGCTGCTCTGCAGGTGCCATTCCCCTATGGAAGGGGGCATGTGCTGGGGAAGCATTGACAAGCTGTGCCCTGGGTGTGACCCACCACAGGAAGAGCACAAGGGACCCAGGCCCCTGTGAGGGGAAAGTTGTCAGGGGAAATTTGGCTCTCTGAAATTTGCCTGCAAAGGGACACAGGGCAGCCTAAGGCATGGCCTAGCAGCCAGCCTCAGTGGTGCTTGGCTTGAGGTGAGCTGGGGTGTGCTAGTTTCTGCTGGGATGAGTAAATTTTCTTCACGGTGGCTAGAATGGGAGTGTGTTTTGGGTTTGCGTTGCACACAGAGTTGATAATACAGAGATGTTTTAGTTATTCTTGAGCAGGGCTTACACAGAGCCAAGGCCTTTTCTGTTTTTTATACTGCCACACTGGGGGGGAAGTTGGAGGTACATGGGAGGTTGAACTTGCCGAAGGGATATTCCAGACCATTTGGCATCATGCTCAGTATTTAAAGCTGGGCACAAGAAGGAGGAAGGCAGAGATGTTTGGAGTGATGGCATTTATGTCCCCAAGTCACTGTGAGATGGGAGGGGGCCCCTGGAGATGGCTAAAGAGCTGCCTGCCCATGGGAAGTGGTGAATGAATTCTCGTGGTTTTTTCTGCTTATGTCCTTTTTATATTTGCTTTTGCTTTCCCTATTATTCAAACCAAGAGTCTTCTAGGTTTTACCCTTCTGGTTCTCTCCCCACTGCTGGGGCAGTGAGTGAGTGGCTGTATGTTATGCTTGGTGGCCAGATGGGGTTAAACCAAGACATGGAGGAACAATGTTTTGCACAGCTGGGGGAGGCCCTGAAATTTGACAGCACGGGGGCCAAGCCACAGCATTCAGCGATGGAGAACAAAGCCCAGCACTGCTCCAAGGCCAGCTCCAGGGGTGCTGAGAATTGGGCAGCCTTCATGGCAAAGGTCTGCCTGCACTAAGGAAATAGTGTGAGAACTCTCCTGTCAAGTAAGAGCCTGAAATTCATGGCCCAGCATGGCTAAAAGCCGGGCCCCACAGTACTCTGCATGGGGGCGTGGGGGTGCATTTTGAGGGCACAACCCCAGAGAGATACCAGGTATCTTGCTTTGGATGAAAGTGGGGAGCAAAGCCCTCAAGAGCCCAAGGGCCAGGCACAGAGAATTTGGTGGGGCAGAGTCTGCATGGACTGAGGACTAGGTCCCAGAGTGCATGGCTTAAGGGGGACCTGAGGTGAAAGAACTACAGAATAAATCTCTCCCGTGCAGCAAGATAGATTAGTCTTTCTGTCCTCTATGCAACAGTATCCTTAACAAAAGAGAGCACAGGGCTGGTGACAGGTTTCTCCACTGCAGCTCCACCCAGCTTGCTCAGGACTACAACAGGGGTTAGCTCAGTCTGCTCTCACAACATTCAGAGCTGTGGTGTACAACACATAGAGGGCTATCTTGAGTCTCTCTGCTCCTGCTGGGGCACTGGCCTCACTCTCTCACCTGCTGCACTCAGCACATCTTTCTTCCCCAGCCCCTATCTCCAAGTTTCCACTCCTCACACAGCTGCTGCCAGTTCCTCTGGCTTCCTCCCTATTCCTAGGACCTATCTCATAGGTAGCTTCACAACCTCTGGATCTGCTGCCATCACTACCCATCTCCCAAGTTTCTATGCCATCTTGGCACCCATCTGTGCCAAGTTTCTGTCTGGGCAAGTCCAAAGAGCTGCTGCTACAGCCACAGGCCACCCACAAGGAGTGTCTCCTGCCCCTGGAAGAAAGAGCAAATCCCAACAGATCCGCACTGCAGGCCCAAGGCTGCCCCTCCTCCTAAGGCACCTGCCCACTCCATCAGTACCATCTGGGGAACTGTCCAAAAAGCACACTCAGGAAAACACAGCCATAGCAAAGGGCCCTTTGGGAAGAAGCAGCAGGAAGGTTATGTGGCAGTGCTATCAGCTGTCAACAAAACACTGTGCTGTCAGACAACATCTGGGCAGCTGCTGCTCTCATGAGTGCTCCAAGCACATCTTCCTCTCCCCCTCTGGCACCCAGACCCTTAGGCACATGAGACTGATGTGAGTGAGACAGGATGTGCCTGCTTTCTGTGGATCTTCCAGAAAGAGCAGGCACCGCAGCAGGATTAAGCTGTTGTGCTGCTCTGGGCCACTTCACAGCTACGCCGCCATGCAAGTGGCATGCCACTGCCATTTCCATTCAATGCCTGGCTGACTTCCAGACTTCCAACCCAGCCCGGGTTGGAGTCCTCCCC
Organism: Acrocephalus scirpaceus scirpaceus; assembly: GCA_910950805.1. NCBI lineage: Eukaryota > Metazoa > Chordata > Aves > Passeriformes > Sylviidae > Acrocephalus > Acrocephalus scirpaceus. Next base: position 44,130,274 of record OU383776.1, read on the forward strand.
CTGCAGAAGATTACTGCCACAATCACAGCTCCAGCGGACTTAGCACAGCCACAATGAGCAACAGCAAACACTTTCTCACCACTGTCAGCTGACGGCCCAGGGCAGCTGAAAACAACACAGAAAGAAATGATAGGGCAGCAGCTGACTAAGCCACCTGGATTAGAGAGGCTCAAATGGGGCTGAAAAGCAGCATGTACTGCTAACCCAGCAGAACTGCAGCTCCAGCCCTCATCTCAGTTCACCCAAACATGGTCAGGTGGCTCCTGGCTCCAAGCACGCTGAGAAGGGGCACAACACTGACACTGCAAGACAGAAGTCAGGCAAGAGCAGCCACCTGCAGACAACCATCACCTTCAACACACACATCAGCTGTCAGGGTAGCTATGGCTGATCCAGAAAGGTAAAGGGTCATCTGTCTCTGTCCTAGGAACAGGTCTGTCAGACTGACAGATCAGTTATGGGTCTCTGTGCTACAGCACTGTGGCTTGCACCCAGGGATTCACAAACCACAATCTCCACCAACACAGTGCAGTGTTGCAGTCTCGGAGGCTGTGAGGCCTCCCTGGCGGTCAGTGGCCTGAGATAAGGAAATGCAAGTCACGATGAGTAGCCAAAAAGAAGCCCCTTGGAACCCCCGGACCTCTCTTACTCTCTGTAAGACTACAGGCCAAATTGTACCTAACTCTCCCATTGGTCCACTTTTCAAAACCCCTCTACCCTATATAAACCCCGAATATTGCCCTGTTAAGTCAGAAGAGCTGTCACTGCAACCCTTCGAAGAGAATGCCAAAATAAAGGACATCATCTGAGGAACTGCATACGGCTCTCTCCTCTCTCTCCCTGTGTCTGCCAGGGCACTTAGCAAGCAAAGCTGAATCTCACTGCTAAGAGCTGATATTCACTGCTAAGAGCTGAATTCACTGATAGCTGCTTGCTAAGTTTGCCTGAGGCTGGATGCCTCGCCTGAACTTCGGGTCGGGTGCTTCCTAACGGTGTCATTCTGTCCGGGACTTGTAGCCAGGATCGGACCCTCCTGGAGGTATCAAAAGCCTCCACAAAAGTGCAGCACATAAAGAGACCCATCTCCCCATACAGTCTCAGAACAGCCATGCACCTAGAAGATGCCACAACAGATTACATCTCAGGTAACACACAGGTGAAAGACACAGGCTTCACTCTGCAAAACTGCACACTTGATACTCTGCAAACTTCAGATCTGCCTTTAAGGTCATAGTACAGCCTGAAAAACAGCCCTTCGTGGGGCCAGCACTGCTGTGTTGCTAGCCATGGCCCCCAGCAAACATCATTTTGCACAGGAGCAGGGCAAGAGAAACTCAGGGACTTCACCAGCACCCCTGAAATTTAGCAAACAGCAGCTCCAAAAAGGATCTTCTCTCACAACCACAACAGGGCAACCAAAGCAGAAAACAACAAAGGCAAGAGACTGCTAAGCAGCAACACCTTGTTCCAGGGATCCTCTCAAGTCTCCCAGGGTGACCCAAACAGCCCAGGAGAACATGGGTAATGGATGATGACACTAGAAACCAGGTAACTCCTCCAGCAGTGCTCTCCAGCTCATCCTTCCCCCTCCTCTTCCCTCACTCTGCTGCACACCCAGCACCTTTCCTGGGCTGGCTCAACACAAAGCCACTGCAGGGAGGGCCTCTCCTTCTGAGGGATAGCTCTCCTACCTCAGGAGCTCCTGCTTAAAAATTAGACAGTGTCCCTGTTGCACTGATCAAAACAGCAATCCAGCAGTGTCAGAGCTTGAACAGGCACTTTTGTCAGAGCTCAAACAGGCAGACAGCACATATGCAATATGACCCCACAGAGGCAAAGAACCCCTTCTTCTTCCTCTCTGTTCCAAAGGGGTATACAAAACATTCAGAAGCAGTCCCAGCTGTGACCAGCCAATGCCAATGCACAATTACACTCATCAGCCCTGGTCATTATGTGCCTAGGGCAGAGTACCCTTAAGTATGTATTTCCATGGATGGATTGGAATAGACCTTGAGAAATCTGAGACTAGCATTTGCCTGAAAATCACCTCATAGGATGGACAGGAAGAGGATGGGCATGTGAACATGAAGCTCAACCTCCAACGAAAGAATGTGGCTTCGTGTGACCTTGCCCTGTGTAGACCACAGCAGTCTGCCATGCAGCCCTTTTGCCTTGCTCAGCAGCTCTGCATCTATCCAACTTGACACAGCCACATGCGCCATGAGATTCCCAGAAAAATGCAAAGAATCATCTTTATTACTCAAAATTAAAGGCCCCACCAGCTGTTTATAACAACCATTCTGCTCCTCTGAGCCCCAAAATAATCATGGTCTGAGCTGAAAAGCTCTCAACACCCCAATGCTCATAATGATCCACTTCCTTTTCCTCACGAATTCTGGTCCTTATGGGCTTTGCAATAACTGTTGTCCAACACCACAGACTTCATTGAATGCTGAGTCACCTGAGTTTTATCTACAAAGGTGTCCTAAGTATAAAGAATGACATGGAGACTTTTGGAGGAGCCTTTTCACCTCTTTTCTTCATTATGCCCAGGCTCATGATCCCCTGACGCAGGGATTTTGTTCTGGCCTTCTGTTTTTTTCAGCCTGTGTTGCTCATGTCTGGTAGGGCCATGGGATACCCAGAGCCTGCCCCAGGGATATGCACTGCATGACCATCCCACCGGGCTCTGCCCAGGCACGGAGCCTTCTCAGCCTGGATTGAGGGACAGACCTCTTCCGGGGACATGACATGGTGCTTGCTGAGGCCTGCCTGGCAGCCACCTCACACAGCTCCACAGCCCTTGAGCACGTCCCAGTGCTCTGACACCTCTTGGCTGCTCCTCGAACAGCTCAGTGCTTTTTCTGCAGCCACGCAAAGTGGAAGGCCTGAACCTGCCTTTTATCTTTGTGCAGTGCATTTCATTCACATCTACAGAGCCATTCCATCAGCTCTGAAGAAAGACTGCTTTACCTACCTCAGGTTTATGATTTTACCATTGCAAAATGTCTCATTTATATACCTCTAGAAATGTACATGATTAGCATTTCTTAAGTATAAATCTACTGATTCGCTTCTTCATACTGACATCTCTAACTATCTACATACCCTGTGCATGTGCTGCATATAAATATTTTGGTATCTGAGTACTTCCTGGTACAAGGAAGCAGGAGCTGCAACACTGAACAAAATGGCAGCTCCCTCCCACAAAATGGCGGCAGAAACCTTTCAGCCAGGGCTCTGGCCCTGGAAGTCTGGGCAGCGTGGAAGGCGGTTTCAAAGCGGGAGCCAGTGCTACCTAAAGCCCTCCCAGCCCCTCAACTCACAGGTCTGCACACACTCGGCTTCTTCAGGAACACCTAGTTATGCCCACAGAATGCTGGGGAGCACCAGGCACAAGTGCTGCAGAGTGCTGCACATCTCTGTTCTCCCAGTTGGGCATCCTCCTTCCAGTCACTTGCTCAACGCAGGGACACTCTTGCCACAGGAACCTCCCTGCCATGGCCGTGCACCAAAGCTGCAGGGAGCTCTGGCACAACCCAGCAACAACCCTGCTCTCAAAGCCTGTGCTGCACACAGGCTCCACTCCAACACCAAGCACAGCACACTGGTGCACCTCAAACGCCTTGTCTTCGTCCCCCAGCAACTAACGTGCAACGTGACCAGAGCCAGTGCTTCGCGAGAAGGCCACTTCTCTCTCCTCAAGATGCTCCAAGCTCTAGGCACAACACCAGAGTGCCCCTCCTCCAGCACACTAAGGCGAGCGACTGCTGCTCACATACCTGTGTGAGGCTCTCAGATCTACAGTGCTGCCACAAGGGGCCCCATGAAAGCCTGGTCTGCACTGCTCTCCGTAGAAATACCCTCTCCCATCACTGCTTCCCTTCCTGGGGAAGTCACCCTGGGCAACAGCACACCAAGTCCAAAAGGAAGAGAAATCCCAACCCTCAGCACACTTCAGATGCCACAACACACACTTCAGTCTCTCCCTTCCTGCAGCCAGCTTCACAATGGTCCAGCTCCGGGGTCAGGCAAGGAGGCACAGCATCAAGTCCTTTTCTGCACCGTTCCTTGTACAGTTTCACTTTATGCACACACAGCAATATATTAACCCAACCGTACCTCTTGCTCTATACACTTGCATCTGCACACAGGTATACCCACGTCCCTGCACCCACACAGACAGCACAGCCAATACATGCCTTCACACACACATGGTTCTTAACCCTCCAATTTCTGCCCTTGCTGCTCCAGTGGGTCTCACTGACCGATCCTTCAACAATCCCTCAGCAACAGCTGCCCTCACAGCTGCCTTCTGCTCAACACAAGCACTCACTCCACGAGGAGGAGCACATGCTGAACCTGCACATCTCCACACAGCAACGGGCAAATCTACATTGGGCACTTGCATCCTTCTCTCATCCTTTCAGAGACTTTGCAGCTGGTGCACTGAGCTTCAAAGAGTCAGAAGACGTGATTGCCACCTGCCAGAAGAAAAAGACAGAGGAATTCTCTACCTATTGGACCCACTCATTGTGGAGATGTCCTGCATCAGAGAAATGCAAAATTCTTATCTTGGATTTAAAACTTTGATGTTAAAAAGCAGTCAGGGTCCTCTTCTTCTATGTCTGCCTGACCATCACCCTATCCTGAGGTTGTCAGAGGTTCTCATGGTTGCTGCAGCATTAAAGGAAATGAGGGGACTAGCTCTGCACTGCCACTCGCAGCAATTTTGGATACATGTCTGGCAGGTACAGATTTTAGTCCTGTGCAGTCCAATGAACAACAACCTTGATGTACTTGGGGCACTGTGAGAAGGAGTTGTTCTCACAGCTGTGTCATGTGCCTTTCTCACAGCACAAAACTCCAATCAGATCTGTTAGTAGTGGTGTATCTGATTTCCAAGCTACATGAGGTCTTCGTTGTACTGAAGATTTTGTCTTGAAGTTTGTCTCAATCCCAGAAATGTAACCCTGCAGGGGACTGTGCCCTGGGTGAGCATGTCTATTCACCTGTCCAGACAGGTAGAGGGCAAACAGCAGCCTTTACAAACCAAACCCCGAATTAAACCTTTGGAAATTACAGAAATTTTAACATTTATGTAACTTTGTTTGCCTTTGCCAGGGGGGAAGAGAATTGAAATTTCTCTTCAAAAGATCCTGTTTACCAGGCGTGGCTTTATGATCTTAACATCTACAGATTCTGAGTAGCCAGAAGATACACAGGAGATAAAACATTAACGAACTATTAACTACCATTAACAAACATTAATTAACATTACCACTTCTAGTGCAGTTGGAGACACCTGGGCTGGGAAAAGATTGTTAGGAGAACCGAAGAATGAAGATGTAATTAGCATCAAAAGTGATCAATAACCAAGAGGAAATAGAATACTAAGAATTGTGTAATTTAATACCAATGAATGTGAATTTCTTTGGGGTTTAATGTATAAATATGTGAAAAGTCTAGTAAAAACCATGTGTGATGGAATAATTTTCACATGCACAATCCAGGCATGTATGGATGAAATAACTTCTGATGCACATGCTGGTCAGAAAAATATCCTGGGCAGAATAAAGTGATGCCTTGATTCTCTAACACTCAAAACATGTTGCTGGAGAGTTTCTGTTTTCACGCAGTTTCTGTGACACCTTCTCTTCACACTTCATGCCTGTACTTCTCCATGCTTCTTGCTTCTCAAGGCCTTCACATCTGGCCCCTATTTCTCTCACTACATCTTTGTGTTAGTGCTACAAATATCTCATTTGACATAGAACAAGTGTGTCCAACAATTATCTATATGAGATTATGGTCACATTAGACCAAGAGAGGGAAAAGTAAAAAAAAAACCAAAAAAAAAAAACCCCTACTTTTCAAGGCCCAGGATAGTGCTCTGGACAGTGGCGTAGGTACTATTTACAAGGCCTTGGGCTGCTGGCTGTGAAGCTTGCTCTGTACAAACTTCTTTGGCCTACAACTTTGTTTTACTTATTTTAGCTATGATAGCTCGGTTTAGCACAATTAAGTACAAAAATGTCAAAAAACTATGAACAAAGAACCTTTAAGGAGTGCTCCCACCCCAAGGTGGCTGCAACACACATAGCCCCTCCTAGCAGTTAAAGACAGTGTTGTAACAATATACATATTTTAGAGGCCAGTTATGAGATTCACAACTGTATTGGGATTCTGAAATATATTGGAAACACTAGAGTCCGCAAAATTTAATGTGCATTTTTACTGTAACTGCCATATCGCCCTACTAAATGGAAAGCTCTTGTAAATTAAAATAGCCTCAAATGAGTAAATTTTGTATTAAGCATTGGATCCTCCATGTGTGGATTTTCTAAAAATGCTTTGTCAGAGGATACTGGACTCTGGTGGCAAGCAGTCTCTGCAGGCCATAGCAGTTGTAGCAGAAGGTGGTACTCACCAATGAGAGCCCCTTGCAGGCACACCCCTGTGAGGTTCAGCAGCTCCACCTCTGCCCTGGCATGTGCCTCTATGTAGGGCCAACCTCTGGCTTGGAGACCGCCACTACTCGTGACCACGCCACTTGGCCTGGTGCTTCTTCCAGGCTGGCTCTCAGAAGTGACCATTTAGAGAGAGAAGAATGCTGTTGCAGGTGTCGTGCAGGGTCCCTTGATACAGGATGCTGAGGGGCTCTCCATCCCTAGTAACCACTTGCATGGGAACAAATCAGCCACGTGCTCACACCCTGGAGAACACAGTGAAAGCTGAACTCGTGGGTCTACAGCTTTCAAGTACACTGCAGTGTCCGAATTGCCTATACAGATGCACACCACCTGAGACTGGCAGCAACCTGGATATGGGCTGGGCAAGCAAAGCCCTGCTAAGAAGGCCTACAGGCCCAAGGCAGCGCAGGCAGGCACTCATCAGCACCTCCTTGATGGAACATGCACCTGTGGAATGGTTTTTGTACAAGGTGACAAGAGAGAGCTCCAGCTGCAGAACTAAATTCAGTGGGTTTTGGTACTCTGAAATTGAGGCATTTAAGTGAATTAATTAAAGATCTGCAGGAGTACTGCATACAGTTCTGGTGCCCCCAAACCCAAGAACATGAAACTATTGGGAGAAATCCAGAGGAGGGCCACAAAATTGCTGAAAGGACCGGAGCACCTTCCATATGAAGACAGGCTGAGAAAGTTGGGGGCTTTCCAGCCTGAAGAAGACAAAGACGTGTGAGATGTT